>CM038794.1:103411958-103615241 GCA_021764765.1 Vicia sativa
TTTGCTTGTTTTTCCTAACTACCGGATTGCAGGAGTGGCTTAGAAGCAAGTGGGGAGAAACTTTATCTCGAGATATTCGTGTAAGAGTTGGATCGATGTGTTATTGGTTACATGAGTGCGTATGTTGTTAGATGTTGTAATTTCCCCGACTCGAGGGATTACGAATTCAAGAAATTCAAGATAACGGTCGATCAAGTTCTCTTAAGGGTAACAATTAAGTACTTGTGTTGTTCAGACTCACCAAGAGTGGAGGACGATGGTATGGATAATGGTGTCCCAGTTGAGGTGTGAGTTCTAATGTCTCGGAATAATAGCGACTCATCGCTGAGCAAGATGTTGATTAGCTTCGAGGTCATCCGGGTTGAATGTTGAAGTTAAACCAAGTGATTATGAATCGCTTTGATGAGTCGATGCATATTCTTGGCCTAGAACATATTTGGTAATTAAGAAGGATGACTCAGAAGATGAAGCTGTGGTTGGAATGTTGCAACACTTCCTATTGATCAGGAGCTGTCTGTGAGTTACCTTGTGTTCTTGAAAAGATTAATTGTGTCGGTCAATGGTTGATATAAAGTATGCAATGGTGTGAATTAATTATTGAGTTGTAACTTGACGCAATTGGTCATGGGGAATGATGTGTGTTGGCGGTATGTTGAAGTTAGGATCTCAAATTTTGTAGAAAACTTGTAAAATTCATAACTTGAGTTTTGATGTCCTGATTTGAGTTCCGCTGAAGCGCTGGAAAGATAATGTGATGAACTTTGTTTTAAAATGGTCCCAACACTGAAGTAATTTATTTATCATGTAGTGATGTTCGAGGAGAATCTGAGTTGTTGTTGATGTCGTTCTGGTACAAAACTTGTTTCTATGACACCATACAAGATGTCAACTTTTGAGTTAGGAAAATTGAAGAAGCTATTGAAGATACGCAGAAATAGATTCAGAAACCAAGTGTATTGTCTGGGGAGCTCTAATTTCTTAGTCAAGGAGAAAGAAAGTAACACGAATTGCGTGGATTGATAACCGACGGGTGGTGATTGAGACTAAATATCTATTTCCAAATTATTGGTGATTTGATGGATCAATTGGTTGGAAAGTATGTCTTCAAGATAATGAATTGAGGTTAACTTACCTTCGTGGTCGTTAAGGATGAAGATAGTTGTAGGAGCTTCTAGAACTCGGTATAGGCATGTTGAATGTTGTGAGGGAATTCCAACTCAAAGGGGTAGAATTTTGTTAAGTTTTCATGGTGTATATTACGGTATGAGGATATGAGTTTTCTTTATCATGTTATCTCAAGTGACGGTAATGTCAGAGACCCATCTAGGTCGATGTGAGTGTTCAAAGGGGAAAATCCAAAGGTAGTTTGGGTATTAGAAGATTTTATGGATATAACCAAGAATACTAGTGATATTTGAGACGAGGTCAAGAATGATATATTCTTAATGAATGAGATGTTGGTATTAGTAAGAATGCGAAAGTATTAGAGATGCAACTTATGTCGATCGAGGATGAATAAGTGACGTTAGCTCAAGAAAAGATAAGTGATGTTAGAGGAAAAATAAACTGATAGGAAATGCAATCCTGTTTAAGATGTCAAAATATTGACATGTGTTAAGAAATGTTGGAAGTTTCTTTTACCGATCATATGATGAGATGTATTACCGAGATTGCATTTGAAATAAGATCTCAATCGAATACATATATGGATCCTAGATGTTATGAGATTTAAAGGAGACTAAGAGTTGTGAATGTCAAAAGTTCTCCGCGATGGATAAGGACTTCAAATGGGAACAAAATGAGTTATGGTGTATTTGGTATGTTAGCATCTTATGAGGGAAAGATACTTAACATTTGTGCGATGCTAAGTGAGTGTGAAGAAGATTATGTAAATTGTCCGATCGATGGTATCGTCGAGATCAAATGAGAAATAATTGTGGAAGAAGTTGTAAACCTTAAAGGAAGATTATTGACCATGGTGCTTGGGTGACTTTGAGCACGAGTTCTAAAGGAACGCTATTATAGTTTGGTACTGGTTTATACTCCATTGTGATTGTCGGCTATCTATTGACAAATTGAGGAACCGATCACCCTTAATCTTTGTTGATAATAGACGGATCGTGTTGGATTGAATAGACTCATCTTGCAAGCTTGATAGTGTGTGAGGTGGTGATTTCTATTGAGAGGATAGTAGTTCATCACCGTATGAAACTAAGAGGAAAAGGGCTATGAAAAAGACTTGAAATAATTCATGTGTCGGAGACTTGAGTGTGTATGCGAGTCAAGCCGCAGAGTGGAAGGTTTAGAATGTAAAAGGTGGACAATGATTTTCCTGGTAGATATACTAAAGAGAGTCTAAAGATAAATATGAAACTTGTAGAGTTGGTAGTTGATGAGAATCAAATGAAGATAATGACTTAAGGTAAATAATCTGAGTCGGTGAGCTTGAAGCGTAATGTGATGCACTTTGTTATGCGAGTATGATTTTGGAAGTCACAAATTAAACGTTAGAAGGTGTGGAGTTTATGAAACTATTAGAAATTTCAAAATAGAATTGTTAGGTGAAGGGTTCTATGTCTTATGGTGTTACATCCATTCCGATAGATGTATTAATTTGCAAGCTCGATCGTTGGAACGTAGCCTTATGGTACTGGCATTGTGTATAAATGTTGGGGACATTGCGGTCATGTGGAGGTTCTTATAATTGTGTTGCAGTGTAATGAAGTGATAAATCATGTATCCTAGAGTGAAGGAGGTAAGAGGTGAGATGAACTGATGCATTCTTAACCCGATAGCAATGGATCGTGGGATTATAGTATGAATAAGAAGGATATTTGTTAGTAATATTGGAAATGATGTCAAACATGACGTGATAGTTGGAAGGAAGGATTACAAGAGTTGAAGAGGAGGTTGACTAGTGCTCCGATTCTAACTTTGCCGAATCCGGCAGAATCTTTCGTGGTGTATTGCGATGCGTCGTTGATGGAATTAGGTGTTTGGATGCAAGATAGGAGGTTGGGCTTATGCTTCAAACAATTGAAGGTACACGAAAAATTATCCGACCTCATGATTTAGAGTTGGCAGCGCTTGTATTTGTTCAAGTTATGGAGGCATTATTTATATGGTTCTCGCTTGAGGTATCAGGATCATGAGAGCCCAAGTATCTCTTTGATCGTAAAGAGTTGAAACATTTGGCAGGCAAAGAGATTGCATTGGTAAGATTGCTTGGGGAGGACCAAATGACGGAAATGTCACTGGGAGCCGGAGAGTCGATGAAGGACTCGTGATCCCGAACTATTCGTTCGAGGTATGTTTTCGAGGACTAAAACCTTTAGTTGGGGAGAGTTGTGACACCCCAAATAATTCGGTAATTAAATAATTACTTTTAATTATTAATTTAATTGAGAATGTAATTTATTAATATATTGAATTATTGAGATTAAATATGGATTTATTGAAGTATGTTGAGTAAGTGGGTGAGGAGTAAAAGACTCTACTCACATTAATTGGTTTATTTTATTTATGAATAAAAGGAATAAAATAAGGAAAGAAGGAAAAATAGAATCATTTTGGAGAAAACAAGATACGTGAAGTGAGAAGAGGAGAAAAGAAGGAAGAAAACCTAGAAGCTGAATCAAGAACCCACAAGGTAAGGGTGATTTGATTGATTATTGCTTATTATAGGTTTTGATTTTGATACTATAGATCAGTATGTTAGAAACCTTAGTTTGGGAATTTAGGTTTCATGGATGTATACTTTAATTGTGTCGACAGGTCTGCTTGTGTCGAATATGTATTGAAAACAATTAGAGGTCAAGAGATGAAAAGAAATGATGGAAATATGTTGTTTGATGTGATAATGATGCCAATAGGATGTGGTTTAGTGTTTTCCATGTTTGATTCAGATGGACAAGTTGTGTTTGATTGAGAATGAAGGAATGCCGTCAAAAGTGCAGAAATGGCTTTTAACACGTGGGAACCGGTTCCTGGGGAGGAACCGGGTTCCACATTGAAAATGAAAATCGAAAATGTACTCAGAACCGGTTCCTGTATGGGTAGGAACCGGTTCATACAATTTTCCAAAAACTTGAATCTCAGAACCGGCTTCCTCGATATGTAGGAACCGGTTCCACTTCTAATTTTTGAAAATGTCAAACTTTGAAAATTCATAACTTTCAAACCGTAAGTCCGCTTTGAGAGCCGCTTTGACGTTATTTTCTAAATTTAATGCTCTATTTTATGAAATGAAAATATTTTCCAAAACTTGAAATTATTTTGAAAATGAGCCAGATTCCGAGATAGGTGACTTTGACTCGATGCATATTGAATTGTATGTAGTGCGTAGATCCCGTATTGATGGATGTATTGGTATTGTGTGGATGTAATAGCATGTTTATACCGATGTTAGATGTATGCATGATTGGTTGATATATCATGTTGATTGGTTTGTTTATGTCGATGCTAGATGTAATGCGATGATTGGTTGATATATCATGTTGATTGGTTTGCATGTTTATGTGATGTTAGATGTATGCATGATTGGTTGATATATCATGTTGATTGGTTTGCATGTTTATGCCGATGTTAGATGTATGCCGATTGGTTGGAGATATCATGTGGATTGTTGTGATTCCGCTTATGTAAAAGGAATGTATACATAGACCGATTGATGTGCGTGCATTTGCATTGTTTGTGAAGTTAATTCCCATTGTGCGGAATTTGACTTGGATCGCCGATAACCGATACCCGAGTGAGATGGGTGGTTAGCTGGATTCGTGTCCGGTGGTTATGGACGAATCGATGGAACCGTATCCGCTGATGATGGATCGCTGTGGGGTGATCATGTCGGTACCGCATGCATTGAGTCTGCATTGTATTTGGATGAAGTGGTAACATGTTAGGATGTCTTCCAGGTTACTCTTCTTTGATTGATATGATTATGCATGATGAATGTGGTTGTGTGTGTGAATCAATTTATGCCAAGTGGGTGAAGTAATATGTGTGATATATTATTGATTGAAAGACTTATAATATGCTTTAATTATGAGAAGTCTCACCCTTACTTTACCATTTCGTATTAAGGTTAGCATGAAGAGTCGTGAGGATGGCTCTAGAGCTTATCGTTAGTCCGCCGCGGTCGTTGTCATGCTCGATTAGATTGTAACATCGGGGAACGTTAGATGAGGAATTAGACATTGGTTTTTTGTTTAATTAAAATTTTGGTGATGATATTTTACGCTGTGTAAGACATGGTCTTAATTTGACTGAACTATTGAAAATGTTGATCCTCAAAGTAGCATGGCCATGCTTGAATGAAGGTTATTTTATTTATTAATTGTGACATCCTCATTACAATCGTGTTAACTCGATTAAAGTCAATTAGATATTAAATCAATTGATATATTCGGGGTATTTAGATGGGGTGTTACACTTTGGACTTTGGCTAATATTGGGATGTGGCTGAGACTATTAGAATGAGGTTTTGGGAAAAAGAGAAGGCCCTTTTGAAATTAGGGAAAAAATATCACAGAGGGAAGAGAGCGACAAAGAGGAATTCGGAGACGGCGAGATTCAAGGGCAGCCACCATTGAAGATCAAAGTCATCATAATTCTTTGTAATGTTTAACTCTTATTTGTTGTTTTTCTTCTAATATCATGAGAGGCTAAACCCCCCAATACTAGGGGGTGGTCCTGGTTTGATGATTGTATGAATTCTGATTCTCGATTTCCTTAATGCATGTTTATCTATTTCAATTTAATTGTGTGGTGTTCTTATGATTATGTATCGGACAAATACATGTATACCTATGACTAACAATTGGCAGGACTGTGATTGTTAGGGTTTCTACACAATTAGGTTATTAGGAGTCTCACCTAGGACTAGGAACTCTTTTTAATCACTTGAATTCTCGAGATCGTTATGGTTAAAACTAAGAGTTGTTCGAATGGATATTTGAATAAGGATTAGGGTTTTAATAGTGTCTTCATTAAGGACTTAAGGAAGAACAATCTAGAGATAGGTAATTGATAGTTTTCATATGCAATGAGGAAATCTGGATTCAGGTCGTAGTTTTGTTAAATCAACCACTCACCCTAGCATCATTCTCATTATATTTCATCAGTCATCACTTGTTACAAGCGTAATTGAAACTTTTAAAATCAACCCAACCATTGTTTTTGTTCAATTGAATTAAGAGCACGAATAGGTATTTACTCCGCAGTCCTCGAGATCGATACTTGGGGAAACTCATTATAACTACATCGGCTAAAATAGTACACTTGCTATTTTTCCGATCAAGTTTTTGGCGCCGTTGTCGGGACCCGCCAAAATAATTTATTTTTAGTTTGATCGAAATTTTATTGCTCGCAATTAAAATTTTTCTATTTATTTGTTTATTTATTTTCTATTAAATTGTACTAGAACTAATATTGTGTCTAACATTGTATGCGAGGTCGCCTCGCAGTAATATCTTTTGACGCAGAATAGAGAGAACCTTCGCTGCAAGAGAAGCAAAAAGCAAGACCGGCCGAGGAAGGAGATAGGAATTCAACACACTCCACCAGTCAAGACGAACCAATGAATCCACCTCAAGAGAGATTGCTAGGGGATTATGGAGGGACGAATGCACCGGAGGAAGACTAACCATTGTCAACCAACCGTGAATGTCTTAACTTTCACCCACCCGAGCACCATCACTCGCTTGGAGAAGAGATCCTTCTCTCGAAGGGTTAATGAAGATGCTAACAAGCATTTGCAACGATCGACTATGAGCACCACTCAAGATTGATGGGCATATCAAGAATGTAAAAGTTGCGAATGTTTCCCTCACCTTCGATGAAGCAGAGGAGTGGTTCTATTCTTCCACCGGTAGCATTACATCTTGGGAAGATATGGAAACAAGATTCCTCAACGAGTATTTTCCACAAGGTTCATGAGGAAAAGATATGAGATCCCGAATTTCGCGTATGAGGGTGAATCATTAGAGACTCTTTCAAGAGATTTAAGAGACTCGTGGCATGCCCTACTCATAACCCGGATCGACCGAGCAGATGTATGTTTGTGAATGGTCCGAGAATCAAACAAAGCAACTCATTGACACAGACTGGTGGCTCATCCAACTTCTCAATGTACCATCGTATCAAGAAGATTATGAAGCTTATAGCCGCAAATGAGCATCCGAATTATATGACAGGGCTGCAAGCAAACCAGAGGGAGTGATTGATTTTAAGTTGGAAGTAAATAAACAACTCAAAATCGAAGAGGCGATAGCTGCAGAAGTGGAGAAAAAGCTTAAAGCTACGAACATGGGCACTCAACAGGTAGCACAAGTTAAAAATGTGGTGTGTGACATTTGTAATGGACCGCACATGACTGCACAATGTCTTGCAACTCCAAAACAAATTGAGGAGATAAAATTCTTGAGGCAGAATAATCCTTATTCTAACACCTATAACCCTGGGTGGAAGAATCATCCGAACTTTGCTTGGAAAGATCAGCAGCAACAAGCTCCTCAGAAGGCAGAATGGGAAGTGGCCTTTGAAAAGATGGCTGCCCACACTTCCCAATTCCAAGAAGAAACACGAAGCAATCACAGGAACACCACGGCTGCGATTAAAAATTTGGAGGTTCAAATGGGGCAAATTGTGCAACAAGTAGCAATGCAAGCACAAGGCAATCCGAAGAACCATGAGAATGTGAATGCTGTCACAACGAGGGGTGCAAATGTTTCCAAAGAAAGAGAAGATGAGGTAAAAGTTGATGATGAACTTATAGAAGTGGATTTAGAAGTGAGAGAGAACAAGAGGAAAAAGGAAGAAGTGGCGCTACCGGTGAAGCCATCTGAAGAAAAGAGTAAACCTGTGATTAGGCTTCCATATCCTCGCGAGTGGCAAAGAAGGACGAAAAAAAGAAAGAGTTCGATAAATTTGTCAAATTGTTCAAGAAGCTAGAGATCAACATACCTTTGTTTGAAGCACTCGAGAAAATGCCTTTGTACACAAAATTCATGAAGGAGATCCTATCAAAAAAGAGGCCAACGGATGATGAACATGGACTCGTTGATGAAAAGTTGTGTGCAATCGCACCCGAGAGAAAAATACCTGTCAAGCAGAAGGATCCTGGGTCGGTGGCAATACCATGCACCATAAAAGATAAAACTTTCAAAAGGGTTCTAATTGATTCTGGCTCTAGTGTGAGTTTAATGCCATTATCAATTTTCAAGGGGCTAGGCATTGAAAAGATAAGCGGGAGTGGAACACAATTAAAATTTGCTGATCACACAATCAAGAAGTCTTATGGGATAGTCAAGATGTGTTGGTCGAGATTGAAAATTTGCTTTTCCGTGGATTTCCGCATCATGGACATACCGAAGATGAAGAGACCCCGATCATTCTTGGTCGACCTTTTATTGACTAGCGTGTGCAATTTTGATATTGAGACAGGTCATCTAACGCTAAAGTATTTTGAAGAGGAGATAACCATGAAGGTGTTTGAGGTCCAGGAACAAGACTAAAAAATACCCGGTTTTAAAATACTTATGGTTAAGAACGAGACTAAAAAATATATCGAAAAATTAGAGAGAGTATATTTTCATGATCTACGTGACACGTAGATTCATAAAGCAGTGAGTTAAAGGTGAAAACTTGAAATATTTTCCCCGCTAATTTTCCGCACAGTGTCGAATCGCTTTTAATGGTCTATTTATAAAACCGAAATATCAATTTCATCGACATATAAATAACTTAACATGATGCAAGAAACATGTAGAGAGATAAAAATGCATGAAGTAAAATAACGGGTATTTTACAACTACAAAACGATGCGAATTTTGGTTTAAATTGACTTTCGGTCAACCTGAACGCAACTAACGATGCAAATGCGATGAATGAGTGACAGTTAAATGCTAATGACCTAATGGAATCATATGCAGGTGAATGTGAAACCTAAGTTAGATAAATTAAATTTAGGAGGACAAATTTTGGGGTGCGACACTTAGAACCTCTTAGATATTGAAACAACCGGCTGAACATCATCCGATAACTATATCAATGAAGTCGCCATCGAACATTTTTATCTCTCAAAAGAGAAAGGTGAACGATCGCGAAACCCGAAAGGATAAGACGGTCTTGCGACCGAGAGATAGGGTAAGGAATCTATTACGCGAAGGGAAGGTATTAGCACCCCTCACGTCCGTAGTACTCTACGGTATCCACTTCTATTTTATGTCTAATGGGTGTGCTTATATCTATTTACTGCTTAATTGCTATATTCGTATGCTAAAAGAGTATGCATGTGAAAGAAAAGAAAATAAAGAAAACACGGGGGAAAGAAGGAAGTATTTACAAAGTTTGCTCGATCGAGCCCCGTGACAAGATGCCTACGATTCCTCGCAATGGAAAGTCGAGCCGAGTCGACTCATATGTTTTGGTGGGTTATGTGTTTTTTACTTATGAAAAAGAGTTTTAAACACAAAAGAAAACCCATAGGCAAAAAGGAGTTTGCATTGGTTGGTTGTTTTTACCTTTGAAAAAGGAGTTTGAACCATTATTAAGTGTTTTGATTTGTAAAGGAAAAAGAAAACAAGTTTTAGTTTTATTACATACAAGGATGCAAAAGAAAGTAGAAAACAAACAAGGGAAACTATCTAACTCTATCCCTAATGTTATCATGCATGGATTACAACCTAAGGTCTAACTCGAATTACGACCTAAAGTAGATTCAAGAGAATCCTAAGGGAACATGCCAAAGGTTTACAACCTAAATCTATGTCTATCTCGATTCGCTACCTGAAGTAGAATCAAAGACGACAAAAAGGAATGGAACAGGTTTGTAACCTAAATCTATGTCTATCTCGAATCACTACCTAAAGTAGATTCGAAGATGACAAAAGGGATGAAGCAAGTGCTTTATGTAGCACACAAACAATGCAATACAAACAAACAAATGGCACACAAGCGCATGAAAAGGAGGAAGTCTCATAGCCTCAAACAATAACGAGCATACCGTGAGTCAACCAGGAGCCGACACATCCGATTCTTGTGAATAGTATCACCGTATGACATGAATGGTCAAGTGTGAAGAGCAAATGATGCAAGCTCTATAATAAATGTGAACCCCGGAAAGCGCGGAGAGTCGAATAGGAACTCTTGCCACTTTTATTATTGACTCGATAGGAAGCAACGCGACCAAGGTGCCGAAATGACACGACTAGAATTGTGCAGGGTCGATTATGACCCTTTCCGCTTGCCCATCATATCATCATGACTCGATAGAAGGAAATATAAAAAGTGGGACTTTGCTTGGTGGTGCCACGTCGGGCGTCCTAACCACTCTTGACCTATGCAAGCACAAATATAAACACTTACTAAGAATTACCCTGCGATGGAGGATTTTAAACAAACCAAACACAATTAGCAAACAAAAGCGCCCTAAACGGGTCTTTAAATAAACCAGAGGAGTTCCCGAACATGCTCCAACCATCGAAGCCCCTTCATACATCTCTATTCCTACTTCTCATGGAAAGGAAAGCGGTAAAATCCTACTTCTCATGCTCTAGAAAAGCGGTAAAAGAATGCGGTAAACAAATTAAAATAAATACCAAACAAATAATGATCCGAAGAGCACTGCAAGCTAAAAAATACTCCGTAAAACTTCAATCGCTGGCACGCAATAAAGAAACCGTGAGAAGTGTACGGAGGCACAAAAGCATAATCGAAATGTGTGTCATGCACATTCGAAGCAAATACACCGCACAAGATCGTAATCCGCATAACACAGATAAAGGATGTGCATCGATATGCACGGTCAAGAATGTGTGTTTATACACATTCGACGATATCCAATAAACCCGCAAGAAACTATCCGATAATACGCATAAAGGATGTGCATCGATATTCACGGTCAAGAATGTGTGTCTATACACATTCGACGATATCCAATGAACCCGCAAGAAATTACAATCCGCATAAAGTAATATGTGTTTCTCGTAATATGAGAAAACACAAAGCACAATACGTTTAAAACGCAAACAGAACCACTGGAAAAGTGGTATATTAGTGTACCACAATTAGGTACCTAACCAAAATATCCTCAATGTACCTTGCAGAAGTCAACAAACATGTCAAAAATAACAAGGAAGCGGGAATATAATTGCATATTCACATCACATGTCAAAATATGATCCAAAGGTGAAGAAATGAAATGTAAATGTGTATAGCAACATAAGAATGGAAAACCGGGCAGCAACGCACACATAATGCAAAATACCACATGAATGATATCAAAATCGAGCTAAGTCCATCACAATAGTTCTCCAACGTAATGCTAAACATGATTAGAAGATCTAGAAGAGTTAGAAACCAAAAATCTACACTAAAATGACTGAAAATGCATTATTTACAAAGAAAACAAAGCATGAGAGGTAAATCCTTAATAGATGGCAGCAACTACATTCTCTAAAGCTTTCCTAAACATCTAAACAAATAGAAGGAAAACCACAAACTAAACATGCGAAAGGAAGCTAGAAAAACTATACAATTATCAAACTAGTTCCTAAGAATCGAACCATTAAAAGTTAGCTTTGAAATTCTATTTACAATCCTAAGGTGAGGTACACATTTAACTACAATTAGATGGTAGAAAAACATCCTAAAGTTTCAAAGAAAAACATGACATTACACTCCTAAGATTAGTCAATTCAAACGGCAAAGGAAAAACATGCTTCTAAACATTACAAGTTAATCGAAACTTGAGAATTAAGTAACTATTGAATTCAAATAGATATAAAATCATACAAGTCAGTAGCTAACTCATGCTAAATGATCTCAAATGAAATACACAAGAAAAATTATGCTTAAAACATATTTGTGCACAAAATGAAGCTAAAATGATCAATCGTCGCTCTAACGGTTAGCTACGATGAGATCCTAATTATATGACTCAATTAAGGGTTCTAAATCAAAGCGCCAACTACCTAAACATGCCCACATATTAGTCAAGAGGTTATTTGAGGGTTAGAATAAGTATTAGACATTATATGCAAAGAAAATCAACACCACAAATGTATGTGTGTGTAGTGTATAAAAAAGGTTCACCCCGACACTTTTTGAGTCAAAAAACACCATTATGGATAAATTTGAAAAGTGAACCAAAACACAAGGCATAAGCTAAAGAAAAAAATCAAAATGATTTATCAAAAATATCAAAAGCTATGCACACGCGTACGGTCTCAAAAATGCGGACGGTTCGGTCAAATCTCGACATATTTTTCGCCTAAAAGTCAAGCCCCTGATTTGACCGAAACATGTCCAAATCAAGAAATTGTTCTCATGGAGAGCTTCAGATGGCTCGAGAAACATGATTTACATTAAGAAAATTCGAAAAAAAACTCATCACGGATTAAAAATTAGAGCCAAAACAAATATTATGTCCAACTTTATCAATTTTCAAGTGTCATGTCATTTTCCACTAAATTCAAACAAACTTGTTTCCAATGTGTTTTGATGGTATTTAGATGAATAAAAATGCAAATGTACGTGATATCATGTGCAAGTGATACATACTCAATGCAAATACTACCTAAATGTTATACAAACATGTAAGAATGTTGAGAGAAATTAGATGTTCAAAGTGTCAAAGTGTTGTGTAAAGTAAAATTTCAACATATTTTTATGCCATAAAAGTCGAACAACACCATATCAAATTAATTCAACTATCCTACATGCAAATGTATGGATATGCAAATATGCAACTTATGTCACAATGTATGAATTCAAGTGTGTGTATGTGAGTTGCGTGCAATGTGTAGGTGTAGTGCAAGTGTACCTAAAAACTAGGTGTTAGTTCCTACATTTCAACGCAATTTCAATGCACGAAATAAGCCTCAAATTAATGATTCAATGCATGTCAAAGAATTTACATATTACTTGATGCATGATCATATAATTTATGATCCACAATGCTCACATCAAGTACCTAAATGCAATGCAAAGTCACAACACAAGTGTAGGTGTGTGTAGTGTGTAGAAAGTTTCACACCGACACCTTTAAGGCTCCAAAAACGGATCAAGATCAATGAATTCGACAAAACAAATGCTATAATCAGAATCCACACGGAACTTGCAAGCAATCTCAATATTCAATTTCAAGAAATTCAACAATTGAAAAATCGATTGAAATAAGCACTTAAGTAAATAAGCATTTACTTGTACTTGAAGCTTTGAGTTAAAATTGATGAGGAAAATCTTGTAATTCTCCAAGAAAATACCAAATCAAAGTTGAATTGATGATAATAAAAGAGGAGAATCTTGAATCCTTGGAGAATTGATGAAGAGGAAAATTTCAACTCTTCACCTCGACACCATAAACGCTCTTCAATGTTCTTGATTGATGAAAAGCTTGATTTGATCCTTGAGAATTGAAAGGGAACAGAAGAGTATGAGGCTGTACCGGAGAAGGAGAGAAGAAGAAACAAATAAGAAAAAGTTTTCCGGCGCGGTGGTTTTGGAATTCCGGTTGTGGTTGTTGGTGGTTTGAGGTGGTTGGAGGTGGTTGGAGGTGGTTGTGCAACTTTGAGTTGAGAGAGAATTGAGAGAGAAAGGTGAGAGCTTTTGGGTCAAATTTAACAAATGATTCCCTCTACCAATTTTGTTAGTGGTAAAATATATTTATAGTGTAAAAAATTTGGCTTTGGAGTGCCTTGGATCCACAATTAAATCCAAATCGCGATTATCAAAATAATTTTCGTCCACAATCCAAAACAACCAAATACATGCAGAATTTTAAATTGGAATGTAAACAAAAAATGTCCGGAACACGATTTTGCTTGCGTAAATCAAAATTTCGACGCGATCAGATGAACGGTCAATGTGATATGAATTTTTGAAGTTTCAGCACAGTTTTCGGGCGTCTGACGCATGCAGAATTCTCAATGCGCTCTTCAGAGAAAATGCCTCGAACGAGGGTCTTCTGATCAAAATTTGCAAGTGAGTGTTTCCGAGACAACTGAAGATAACAAAATTTGTGAAATTTTGGTACTGGTCCCATCTCGTTTCGATAAAAAACAAGCGAGATATGATTTTTTGAAGTTCGCGTACCAGATGATAATTGCTCGGTTCAACTCAAAATTGCGTCGGAAGAATAAAAAACTGGTCTTAAACGGTGAGGAATCAGCTCCCGAGTTGTAAATGAAAGTTGTAAAAGGGTTCGATACGAAATTTTAGAAATTGGCCCCGCTCAATTTCGAGTTTCCAGATAAGAGTTATGAACTTTTTAGTGGGAAGAACACACTGTTCAGCACTAAAATTCAGTTTAATCCTCTTGAGAAATTGAATTTTCCGGGGACCTTCCTCACATAATTTGCTTCTGACTTTCATACAAAAGTTGTAGATAAAAATGAGAGGAACATTCCAATCAAAATTCATCAGAAAATACCTGACGAGCTGTGAGATACACTCTCTAGAGTGCCCGAAACACACCGAAAACCCAAAATCCACTTTATTGAGAAATAAGCAAATAAATTCATTTTTTCTTGACGAAATGACCTCCAACTTGAAAAGTTAATCTGGAGGACATATTGATATGATTCCAAAGATTGTGGAACCAAGCCAAAATAGCTTCCTGACCAAAAAATCTTGTAAATAGTCGTACGAACTGAGAAACATTGATTCTTGGCTCAAAATGATCTGAGATAGCTGAAACACGTTGTTTCTTTCGTACCTGGGATGTTTTGAACCTGGTAACCCCATGATCAATGATATGCATGCACCTACATATATGTTTATGCAATCGAATTATAAGTCGGAAATACAAAAAAGAAGAGGGCGAATTTTGGGGTACAACAGATATGAGAAACCCCTCTCACTCCCCCCTCAATCACACACCGTGATAATAATGATAATAACAATAACAAAAGACTTGCAGACACACTTCAAAGATACATAACCATCATTGCTTCAAAGCTTATAGATGATTAAAAACTTACAACTCAACTAACGTCCACCTCAAGTATTAAACAATACTAGAGTGGTGAGACAACCGGCTGAACATCATCCGATAACTGTATCAATGAAGTCGCCATCGAACGTTTTTTATCTCGCAAAAAGGAGAAAGGTGAACGCATCGCGAAAACCTAAAAGGGATAAGGCACGGTCTTGCGACCGAGAGATAGGATAAGGGAATCTATTACGCGAAGGAAAGGTATTAGCACCCCACACGTCCGTAGTACTCTACGGTATCCACTTCTACTTTCTGTCTAATGGGTGTGTTTCTATCTATGCTTAATCGCTAATCATGCATGCAAAAGAAAAGAGAAAATAAGAAACCACGGGGAAAAGAAGGAAGTATTTACAAAGTTCGCTCGGTCGAGCCCCGTGACAAGATGCCTACGTATTCCCGCGTGCAATGGGAAAGTCAGAGCGCCGTAGTTCGGCTCACTTGTTTTGGTGTGTTTTATGTTTTTTACTTGTAAAAAGGTTTTAAACACAAAAAGAAAGAAAGCGCGCAAAGGCGAAAAGAGTTAGTGTTGGTTGGTTGTTTTTACCTTGAGAAAGGAGTTTAAACCATTATTAAGTGTTTTGTTTTTGAAAGGAAAAGAAGTTTTAGTTTTAATTACATGCAAGGATGCAAAAAGAAACTAGCAAAACAAAAGGAAACTAACTAGTACTAGCCCTAATGTTGTCATGCAAAGATTGGACTTATGGTTGAGGATGTAAGGGAATCTCTACCTATGTCAACATGCAAAGGATGTAGATCCTAATGTCTAGGCTCGAGAATCTATCCTAACCGAGCAGCCCTACGGGAAAGCTATCCTATATCCGTCTTGGTTGTGGAACCAAGGGATGCAAGGGGATGAAGCAAGCAAATGCTTTGGCAAAAGCACGCAAACAATGCAATGCAAGCAAACAAATGACACACAAGCGCAGGAAAAGGAGGAAGTCCCATAGCCTCGACAGTAACGAGCATACCGTGAGTCAACCAGGAGCCGACACATCCAATTCCTGTTGAAGAGCAAATGATGCGAGTTCTGCAGTAAATGCGAACCCCAAGAAAGCGTGGAGAGTCAGAATAGGGAACTCTTGCCACTTTTATTGTTGACTCGATAAAGGAAGCAACACGATTCGCGCAGGTCGAAATGACACGGACTAGAACCGTATGGGGTTCGTTGTCGACCCTACCTTCCGCTTGCCCATATCAATGACTCGATGACATGAAATATAAAAAGCGGACTTTGCTTAGTGGTACCACGTCAGGCCCTAACCACCGACCTATGCAAGCACAAAATGTAAACACTTATCGAAAGCTACCTCCCTACGCATGGAGGATTTAAAACAAACCAAACATGCTTAGCACACATAATTGCCCTAAACGGGTCTTTAAATAAACCAGAGGGTTCCCTAACATGCTCCAGCTACGAAGCCCTTCATGCATCTCTATTCCTACTTCTCATGGCAAAAGAAAGTAAAGCCCTACTTCTCATGATATCTAGGAAAAGTCAAGAGAATGCAATAACAAGTAGCAAGTACCGAACGGATATAGAATCAAGCACGCAAGCTAGCGAAATAATCCGGAATACTTCAAGCACCGCAGTCATGCAACAAAAGTAAACCGTGAGAATTGCTCAAAGCATCGATACAAGCGAACACGTGTCGACACGCATCCGGCGACAATGCTCGTTAGAAATTGACACGGCTAGGGTAACGATGGATCACGAATCACCGCCTTCTCCGGCCACTCGACGGCGAAGGTTAAACCAATAAACGAAACGCTATCACTACCTTCCGATCGATTCTTCTCATAGATTCCAAATTCACCTTACATTCCATTGATATCAACTCAATCTTTCAAGATCGGATTCAATTTTAACAAAAAGAATTGAACATGCAAGAACTACTGTATGTCCAATATCAATGCTTGCATACGGATTCGATCTCGACACAACACGTTAACACGATGCTCATGAACGATACACGATACACGTGTTCTTAACCTTCCATGCGAATGGACCCTAGGCGCATTATCTTCTCCGACGAGCAAGACCATCGCTCACGGTGGTTATCGTAAACGATGCTATGTTTTCCTCGAACCAACGCCATAGAGGAGGCGCCATGACGTCCATGCCAAATGCGATCAATGAACTCGCACCAAGTCTCAAGAGTATCACCGAAAAGATGAAGAACGGTTATAATACCGCTGTTGTGGTGAAGACGAAAGCGAGAATGATATCTCTAATTATCCTTGTTGCTTGAAAATTCAATCATTCACGCATCTTGACAAGCAAAGGAGAATAAGAGAAAAAGCTTTTTTCCGTTAACTTGCCGCTTAGCACCACCTTCATCACGTGGAGAGAGGGATGGTAGGTAGCGACGGTTATGGAGAGGAAGAAGAACGGGATCTGTGGCTCTGTTAGGATGAAGAAGAATGGAAGATAGAGATTTCTGCTTTGTCGCCGTGAACTACCGTGATCGCTTGAGAGAAAATGGTGATGATTCTTGATGAGTGTAGTGAATGTGAGAGAAAGAATGTGATGAAGATGCAGAGAAGAATGGAAAACGGTTGTTACGCGGTTATGGCAGTTGTGGCGGTTATGGCAGGTGTCATACCCCAAAATTTGCCCTCCATCTACTCAAGAGATTTCATACACCCATACTCAAGGATTCCTCAAGAGTTGATCAGACAAACTCTCTCCTAGACAATCAACCCAAACTAGGGTTTGGTATCTCTCAAGTCAAGATGGATTTCCAACATCCCCAATGGCCTTCATGCCTCCTCATATGCTTCAAAGATTCTCCATGTCAAATTTCAAGCCTCACAAGTCAAGTTTCCTCAGGCAATTGCTCAGATGGTTGAAAATCGGGTGTATTGGACAAAAAGTCAACTGTGGTCAACATACAGTCAAACTTCATAATTTTTGGTCAACATCCTCATTTTGAAGTTACATTCATCATTTGATCAAGGGTTGATCATGATTCATCAAGAAAACTCAAGATTTGCTCAAAAGTCAAACTTTCTAAATTAGGGTTTCTAGGTGAAAAGTCAACCGAACTTTGACTGATCATAACTTTCTCATACTTTCTCAGAAATTTTTCCACCACCTCTTGTTTTGAAGGAAATTCAATTCTCTACAACTTCATGTCTCACAAGAATGTCCAAAAAATGCTTCATTTGAGAGGTATAGCTCAAAACATTACAGGTCATTTTCAAAGTCAACAAAAAGTCAACTTTTTGTTTTGAAGATATATTGAGCATGGTAACTCCAAATGAGATGAGACCAAAGACATTGGTTAGAGGACTCTTAGAGCTTTCCAAAAAGTCCAAGAACACTAAAAAATGTGGAAAATTGAGCAAGTTACACCATGCACAAGTTGGGCAATTTTGGAAGAATGCACAAAGAGAGATACTTCAAAAATCAAATCTTTGCAAATGGGCCTACTTTTTCTTCATCCTAACTTGTTCCTCAAGCAATTAGGAGTGTCCAAGCCCAAAGCCACGAATTTTTGATTTATTTTTCTATTTAATTTGTAATTTATTCATTTAAATGCAAATTAAATCTTAAAATAAATTATAAAATTGAAATTAATGGCAAAGATTGATTTTATTCTTTCCTTAAGGTCCAATTAACTCACAAATGCCAGCAATTTCGAAATTGGATCAAATTTGGCAAGATTGGATTGAAATTGGACAAATTTGAAAATTTGATTTCATAAGAATATCAAAATTTGATTTCCATTGAATGTTGATCAATTCTTTCCAAAAACCATTCCAAATCCATCCAGTATAAATACATGATGCATACCTATCAAGAAAAAACGAAAAAATTGCTCCACAAACCCTAACCTAAAGTCAAAATTTCGTGTCCTTGAAGCAACTAGCAATCCTAGTTCCAGCCATCCACAGCCAATTCTGAGCATTCCATCTTGTTCCTTGAGATCTTTAGAGTCGATCCAGACTCTTATATCATCCAAAACCATCCAGAATTGAGAAATCACGAATCGGTTTGTTCTTGGAAATTTTGAAATCGTGTTTCATTATTCATGCATTATTAACATGTTTTGTTGTTGTTTTTGTGTTTAGTGATGTGTTTGCAAACTTTCTGGGTGCTTCAATCGAATTTCCATGGCCGGGAACACATGATGCCATTGTTAGGGTTTCTGAACACGATTTGGGGTTTCCTTTAAACGGAAAAATTGGACCATGAGACCTATACCATTGCATCCGGAATGATTTCCTGAATCGAACCATGACTTTAGAATGTATTTATATTATGCGTGCTTGCTTTTTGACTTTGCGGGAGCTCAGCGTCGAGCAAAAGCCGACGCTGAAATTTCAAAAATTCAAAAGGTAGGAGATGAAGTCTGGCGCGAGAACGAAGCAACCAGAGGGCGACGCGTGTGAAAGTCCACTAAGTCCGTTTTCAAACACAGATGCGTGTATGGTGTAGCGGTCAGCGTGTTGATTCTCAAAGTTTGAACACAAGATCCCCAGTTCGATCCCTGGCCATGACATTTCTTTTACAAGTTTGCAAATCTCATATTTTCTCATATTTTTCATGTTTTAATATTTTTGCATTGTTTTGATTTCTTTTCATAATTTTTATTCATGCATTAAAAATCATCAAAATATTTTTTCCTTTTGCATTTATTTTCAGAAAATACTTATTTAATTTATAAAATTGAAAAATATTATTTTGCATGCATATTTATTTTTATTTATAATTTAGCATTTAAATCATTGTTAATTAGTTTTTAATTATTAAATTGCATCTAAAAAATCCCAAAAAAATTATTTTAATATATTTATCATATTTCCAAGTTAAATTATTTATAATTTAGGGTTTTATTTTCATAAGTTAAATTATGTATCCCCCAAAGCCATGTAATAGCGTAGGTTTATTTTCCGCACCTTTACATTCCATTTTACTTTCCGCACCTTATCAATTGCTAGTAATTAGGCGGTATGGCAAGATAATAATTGGACATAGCTCACACAAATCTTCAAGATAAAATATCGAATTTGACACACTTCTCTCACACATGCACCCCTTAGGTAATTCTCTCTCGCCTTACGAATTCAAAAATGGTCATGTCCCCAACGTAGAGGTATTCTAGCACCGTTGCCTTCCAAATAAATCATCATAGTCCCTTCGATACAAAGATCATAGACCCACGATGTCGCCTCCGAATACATGATCTTGACCTCGATTGTCGCCACGAAAAATGATGATAGTCCTTCGAATGCTAGGATACTTCCTACAAGTTGCCTCTATGACCATCCGATGTCCCTTCGAATGTCCCGCTTACATCCAATGGAGCTACATACTAACTAATGGTATGGCTAGCGCTATTCTAAAGGAATGTAAGTACAATAAACGACCAATTCGAGTGGGTAAATAAGTCTTTAGTTGCTTGCTCTATCAAATGCTTTTCACACCACACACTTTTTCAAAGTTCAAATTCTTTTCAAAACGAAACATTTCAACACTTTGAATACATTCCTACATGAATCATTACAAAGTCAAAGCGAAATGCCTTTTCAAAACATTTTTCAAACACACGAAAGCAATTTATAAAAGTTATCTAAGAGCAACTAAGAGCCAGAATAAACTCATGGATGGAAAGGGTGCTAATACCTTCCCTTTTCATAACCATTCTCCCGAACGAATCTAACGAAGGTCTTTTTCATTACTTTTACCTTCCCTTAATTGGATAAAAATAAAAGTCGGTGGCGACTCTTGCTATCCGCACATTTGATACAAAATCCTACAAAGTCAGTTCACCGTAGAGAGAGGAAGATGGTAATGTCACCGAATCAAAGAGAAAACGAAGAGAGTGAGTCAAGAATGGTCATGGTGTTTGAAATGAAGATGAAGGTTGTTATGTGGTTGTTAGAATTTTCGTTTTTGATTGTTAATGGTGAGGATAATTATGCGAGAGAGAGAGAAAAGAGTCAAGGTCAAGCAGAGAGATCATGATGGAGAAGAGAGGAATAGATTGATGGAGTTTTTCATATGATCACCCAAGAAAATGGAAGGAAAATTTGTTATGGATGGAGAGTGAGTTGTTTTGTTCCGTTGCAAGTGGAGAGAATGATGATGAGGTGGAGTGGTCAAAAGAAATTGGAAAAAGGTGAAAGAGTGCAGTGGGATTAGTTTTGGAAGGAAGAAAAATGAGAGTTCATTATGAAAAATAAGAGTTGTATGTGAGTTTGTTTAAGCAACCGGAAGAGAAATGAACAAGTCCAAACACATTAACACCAAACTGCATCTTAACAAATCAATCTATATCCCTGTCTTTCGACGCATTTAACTCGAGCCACGAATCTTTTCGCGACGAGATCTTAAGACCGAAGTTGGAGATTGCACATTGACGAACAACTTTCGTGTTGAAAGTCTTTCGAATCGAAACCCGTAGCATGTCCGAAAATAGTCTCTAAGTCATGCCGACACAAGCTGGTTTGAGCATTTGGATTTTTTTCTAAGTGTCGTGTCCATTACATCAACTCATACACCTTACTTTAAGGATCTGTAACTTCTCGATAATTAACCCGAACGATATAAAATTGGTGCCGTTGGAAAGCTCGCGTGACATACGACAACTTTATAGTTCGACAAAAATTCGAAAGAAGTTTATATCTCGGAGAAAAAAGTGTTTGAAGTTTGTCACGTGAATGTTCGACGAAATGCCTGGCTGGCTGGGCAAGTTTTATGCATGACATGTAGCAATTTACCAACTTCACGCGTTCACTTACGGCGACTCGTATCTCCCAGCTCCGACGTCCGAAACAAAAAAGTTTCTAAACGGAACTTATAGAGGACACGGCAAACTTCATTTTTCGTGTTCAGAGTTTTTCCGTGCGGCGATCGGATCGACGAGAAAACAGCTCTGAACATGCGTACGCCAACTGTTCGATGAAACGCGTCTTGACCATGGCAAAAAATTGCATGTGCTGTCTTGCATTTTAACAACTTCATGCTGTCACTTACGGCGTTCCCTATCTCCCAGCCGACGTCCGAAACGGAAAAGTTGCTAAACGGAACTTGTAGATGGAATTACGAACTCAAACTTCGTGTTCGAATTTCTTCGTCATGGCGATCGAATCATTGACGAAAACAGCCGAACATGTGCACAAAATACCTCGAATTTAACAAACATAATGCGCTCTTATTTTCCGAGCTTTATAACTTCCGATTCGAGTCCGAATGAATTCGACTTCTTCACAAAGTTTCAGTTGCCGTGAAATGAACAATTTTTCAGTTGAGCATTTTCGATTCGGAGCCACGAGCTATGACATAATCGACCTCAAGCTGTCAAGAAAAGCACGAAACAAACACTTCAAATTTTTTCTAAGTGTTGAATTTTTAGAAATGATAAAGCGTAACTTCCGAGCTCCGTAATTTTTTATCCGTTTCCCGAATGGATTCGATTTCTTCAGCAAAGTTGTAGATTGCCATTAAATGAGCAACTTTGATGTTGAACTTAATTCGAATCGATGCCTCGAAACACGTGGGAATTGCCTCCCAAATCGAGTACTTGAACACATTAAAAACACTCAAAATTTTACTAAGTGTAAAACTTCAAAAGTTATGAATTTCAAATTTCGGTGCTGTATAACTCGAAATCCGGGCATTTCTGAAAAAATCTTCATAGTGACAAAGTCGAAGTACGAAATGCGCTCTTTCCAACGACTATCAATTCACAAACTTCTGACCACGACGGCAAGATACTTTAATATGGCTCCGCGAACACAAAGTACCTTAAACTTAGAAAATTTTCTAAGTCTAAAATTACTTAAAATGCAAGAAACCTCATTTTACCGATTCTTCGACTTTTCTCGACAAATGACGCATTTTCTCGAATGTCGACTTTTGACCACAATTTTGACCCGAAATTCCGCCCGGTCAAACTTTGACTTTTGTTGACTTTCTGATACACGCGCTCAAATATCATTTTATCTGTTCGTTCTTGATTTTCTGATAAATCGCGTAGATCGATAGGCCAAATACCAATGCTTCACAACTCACGGAAGGCCATAAAATCAGTTCGGGTTCAAATATCCGACGACAACACACTGTAGCTTGAAATTGTAATCAGCATCCACCTGATAGACGATCAGAACTCCAAAACCTCAACTCGCGAGATAATAATCAGAAGCTTCGACACGCTTGTATACCGAGAGGATGCTTGAATTGATGAACCTCAAATATTCAACTTTGGGAATCAAACTCTTCTTCGTAATTGTATGATTCATACGATTGGAAAATCTCGAACCCATGATTAATGCATGAATGATATGTATGCGATGCACCTATTAATTAAGTGTTAGCCAATTATTTATATTAAAAAAATGAAGAGGGTGAATTTTGGGGTACAACAGCTGCCCCTATTCAATCATCCTCGAACTTGAGAGCAAGGTTGGCCCCGCTCCGAGTGACAAAGCACGAGGTGATTGAATACCAAAATGGACTCGAAAATTTACGCTCTGAATTTCAGTGTTTGTTGAGGAAAAGATATGTTGAGCCAGAGCTTAACTGGGTCACTACAAGGAGGAACACAAAATAAATGTTGAATTCTGTGACAATGGGTACAGGTGTATTCCTGACCCGAAAGAATTGGCCTCTACCCAATTTAATCCACAATGTCAAGGGAGAACCGACATGCAAGCGGAAACAAAGACTAGATACGAAACCGGACTAACCACATTTATAGCTTGGGATGTGTGTGATGCAAAGACTGAAAACTCCGATTAGACTGCCAAGAAGAGAAAATAAGAGTATTCTTATTCTCAAAGACCCACAATGCCGTGGAAGGACCGACATGCAAGTGGAAATAAAGACTAGATACACCAAGTAGACTAACCACATTTACCACAACTCGAGGGTTTGTGATGCAAAGACTAAAGGTGCCGATTAGGTTTATCGATGACAAAACAAGAGTATTCTTGTTCTCGAAAGACCCACAATGCCGTGGAAGGACCGACATGCAAGTGGAAATAAAGACTAGATACACCAAGTAGACTAACCACATTTACCGATCGGCGGGTTTGTGATGCAAAGACTAAAGGTGCCGATTAGGCTTTATCGATGACAAAACAAGAGTATTCTTGTTCTCGAAAGACCCACAATGTCGTGGAAGGACCGACATGCAATAAAGACTAGATACACCAAGTAGACTAACCACATTTACGCCGACAGCTTGGGCGGATATGTGATGCAAAGACTAAAGGTGCCGATTAGGCTTTACTGATGACAAAAACAAGAGTATTCTTGTTCTCGAAAGACCCACAATGCCAGGGAAGGACTGACATGCAAGTGGAAATAAAGACTAGATACACAAGTAGACTAACCACATTTACGCCGCTTGGCGGATATGTGATGCAAAGACTAAAGGTGCCGATTAGGCTTTATCGATGACAAAAACAAGAGTATTCTTGTTCTCGAAGACCCACAATGCCGGAAGGACCGACATGCAAGTGGAAATAAAGACTAGATACACCAAGTAGACTAACCACATTTACGACGACTTGGCGGATATGTGATGCAAAGACTAAAGGTGCCGATTAGGTTTTATCGATGACAAAAACAAGAGTATTCTTGTTCTCGAAGACCCACAATGTCGTGGAAGGACCGACATGCAAGTGGAAATAAAGACTAGATACACCCAGAGACTAACCACATTTACGGCGACACCATGGATATGTGATGCAAAGACTAAAGGTGCCGATTAGGCTTTACCGACGGAAAGTCAAGTGTAGGGCTTGCTTTGTCGAAGACGTGGCGGCCTGGCCGGTTTCAACACTAATCGAAGAAGATGGACATATTGCGCCGAAGAAAGCGGACACAACGGATTCCAAAAGAAACTTGACATTGTGGGATGAAAATGCATTCGACCTGTAATCCTATGAGATGTATGACTTTTAGGAGATTATGTCAATGTAATGATGCATGCTTGCAAGACATATATAAAATGAATGAAATAAGAACTCACGGGATTAGAGCATCGAGGAATGCCCAAAAATCTCTCAAGACAATGAATCTTGCTTGATGAGCCTCGAGGAAATGATGCCACGGGAGACATGTCACTGGATGAGGTCCGCTTGGGGAAATAGAATATACGCCCTAGAAAAGATCTTCCACCGCTACCCATCACAACTCTAGCGGGAGACAAAGATATGTCAACTGGGATGTCAAGAGATGAGAACCCTCCGGGAGGATCATCCGTGGACAATATGCGACTCATTGGGGATCAAACTCCCGATCAACAATCCGTATAACACCTCCATAGGGAATATCAGATACAACACACTTATGACTTTGGAGAACATCCATTAGGGACTTTCATCGAGACAATATTGTCAACCCGCACCGGATTGGTACCTGTTCTACAATAAGGATTTGTCGATAACAACATCTCGCTAGGAGATTCACCAAATATGGTATGTCGATGACAAAAGCTACTGATTCTTTGTAGAAGTTTCACTGGGTTTTCTTCGCATTCTGAAAACGAGATATTGAATTTCATTGAGGATGGCGTGAGGGCACCAAGTCGTGAGATACCGATAATGGAAGAAAATCCATGAGAGGGAGCATCGTCGGTCGAACTCGAGAGAAAGGACAAAGGATGAACTTGTAGGAAAGAAGAAGAGGACGTCGGACGAAGACGAACCCGCGTAAGAAAGAACAAGACAAATATATGAAAACGAATTGATAAGAGAAAAGAGAACCGGGTGTAGACGAACTCGCAAGGAAAGAACATCTGCAAGAAGATGAACTTGCAAAGGGAAAGAAAACGTCTAGTTAAGATTTAATCATGGGGAAGGACATCTGTGATGATGAAGAGGAAGAGAACGCCTAGTTAAGACGAACTCGGGAAGGACATCCGTGAAGATGAACTTGCAAAGGGGAAGAGAACGCCTAGTTAAGACGAACTTATGGGAAGGACATCCGTGTGAAGATGAACTTGCAAAGGGAAGAGAACGCCTAGTTAAGACGAACTCGATTTAACTTTACCGAGATGATGACATCGAAGGAAGTGTCTGCAAGAACTATAATATCCCTCAGGCCAAAGGCGGGGTATAATTCTTCAAGAGTATCAAGCATTTGGATTACCACACACCGAGTGTGGATACCCAAATGTCTGGAAAGGTAATGCAAACACGGGTAAGATAACCGGCGATTTTGCACAAACGGAGAGCGTGCGACTCATTGCGAAAAAGACAAAGGACAACAAGTAAAAGCTTGAATCAAGAAGAACAAATCATCCTGACAAACTTCTAAAGACCCAATTTGGAGACCGTTTCTGTATAGCAGCGGACTCAACGGAGAGGACCCTATATTGAAGAGTATTCTTCAAGATATAGGAATTTGAATCAAATGAGTAATCAGGCATCTGCCAACTGTCACCCATACGCCACTTTCGAACCCCGAGTGAAACATAGATAATCAACATGCCCCTGTGTCTCCGAAAGGATTGGCCAACCTTGACAAAGTTGCCCCAGTTTTAATGAGCCCTGAAGGATATAATACCATTTTGAATGCCCCAGATTAAGATGGTTCTTTGAAAGGCCGTTCAATATATTTTCAGACAACCTGCCCCTTGGGACGATCAAGGTATTCATCTGATGCTCATTATGCAAGCTTACTGGATGTTTGAGCACCTGTTCATATGCAAAGAATGTTTTATCCTAAAAATGATAATTCTAATGCAATCCTATGCTTGTCTTGAAACAAAAAGATTTTTGAAAATATGTCGAAACATCGCGTTTTTTGTGCGAAAGATAACAAAAGATTGTGTGATACAAACTCAAAGGTATTAGCAAGTCTCCTAGGAGTCGGATACTGCTCTCATCACTTAGCTTTCAAATTAACCCCGCTTCGCTTAGGACTTTTAAGGGTTGTAACGGCCAGTTCACGGTTTTAGAAAGAAAGATTTTAGGCTCAAAATATTTGGTGCCCACCCCTTCATGATATTCTCCGAACCTATGTTCTTAACTTGATGCGAGCAATCATCTCTCACAAGAGGAAATTGAAAGTTGAGAAACCATTGCGCTTCTTGGTCGTGCCACTTTGACTTTGTTAAGGACGGGCTTCTTGGACCCGATAGCCACTCACCCTTTTGCTTAGAGCTTGATCAACGACTTTGTTCTTCATTGAGGGTTGTGTGATTATCCTCGCCTTTGCCTTTTGCTTTTAACATTTGCCCTTTTATTTTGCCTAAGCGACTTATTTCCAAGTTCGACTTAGCGGGCTTTTTCTTGTTTTTTTTTTTTTCTTTTGTTTTTGTTTTTTTTAACCAGTCGTTGATCTTCACATTGTCTTTGATTTGCTAGATGTGATCGTGGCGATCCAAGTCCTCTTCAGATAAGGAGTTCTGCTGGGGTATTGTCCTTCCATGATGCACATTATTGTCAATTGAAACTTGACTGCTACAGTTTCTCAACCTTTGAAGGATAACCATTGTTATATCCTTTGAAATATACTCTTGATGAGTTTTGCTCAACTGATTAATCGAACACTACCTGCCCGGTTTAAAATGTTTTTTCTAAGAAACTCCTACTAAGGCTCAAAGGGGTTGACGAGGGTCTAACTCCCTTATATCTCCTGTGTTGGGGATTTGAAACAAGGCATGTACATCGCCAGGTTTTTATTTGAAAGCAATACCGCTTGAAATTGGTATATTTTCGCCATCCTCCCTACAGAGGTTTTGCTTTATTAACAAGAGTTGAATATCAAAAGCGTTTGAAAACAATTAAAAGTGTATACAAATGGATTAGTTCAAGACAAACATATTCAATGCATTATGATAATCATTCAGAAGATGAAAATGTTCTGCATACAAGCATGTACTAAACAAACAAGAAAGATTACAAATGAGAATGCAAATGAATCTTGAAATTGCCGTTGAGGAGACTTGACTTGTTGCTTTTGATGATGCATTTTGAAGTCTTGACATTTGCTGAGCTAGCGGAGGACCCGAACATGACCATCCGTGTGGCGATAGTTTTGCCTCAATCGATCCTGTACCTTGCACTTGAATGCATGGCAATCTTCAATACTATGCCCAAGGTTCCGAATGAAACTCACAGCCTAGCATTAGCATCGTAGTTTCGGCCGCTTATCCAAAGGAGGGGAGCAAATGCAGGAACAAATTAAGATCATTCAAACGGACAAACAAATCTGCATAGCTCATAGGAATAACATCAAACCTCCTAGGAGCACGATTCTCTTGTTGTCTTTGATTCTGCTGACGAGGCGCTTGATGAGCCGGTGGGCGGGGCGGTCGATTATCCCTCTTCGACGCACAAACTCTGTTTTGAGGTATAGCAGCATAACGGTCATATCGCATGGAGCAAAATTGACTTTATGCTCAACCTGTGGAGTAAACCGATAATCCCTTTGTCAAGGAAACTCGAATCTCATTTTTCAAGGTCACACGCCCTCAGATCATGACAGGTGCCCTGTAATGGAAATCACACCTAGCCATCACATCATACTCGAATAGAATCCCTTCAGGCATGGCAAGAGTTTGGAGTTCAACCAACCGAAACTTGAGTAGCTGAGGAAGCAATCAGCATATGGCATGGAATAGGATCGAATTGCTTTTCAGTGGGCACCATGGTTGAAGAGCTCTACCTTCTAGACCTTCCGAACAATTGGACGTGAACGAGGAGACCTCGGAATACAGGGTGATGAAGTAGATGCATGCCCAGCTTTAGGGCTCAAAGAAAACCCCTGAGTATAAGGAGGAATAGCGACTCCTGTTGTTGCTGTAGGAAAATTGGGGTCATCTCCCTTTCTCAACACGGTCCCTAAAATTTCCATCACCAAGCCTAGCTGAGTCTTCAACTGTTGGTTCTCTTCTCTCAAGTCTTGCATGTCCAGCATGAGAAATCCCATCTGTTCTTTCATCTCATCCAGTTCCCCGCGAAGTTGCTTCATCGTCGCTCGTCTTCGAACGGTGGAAGTTTGCAATCTTTCCGCTAAATAAAAGCAGAAACTGAGGATGAGAACTCCGGACAAAACCTGTTATGCATGGTATGTATGATGCATGAAATGATCATTTCCAGGACATTCCTGTAATTTGTTATCAAACATCAAATAATAGGATAGTGACAACAATAATTATCAAGATCAGACACACAATCAGATTGAGAATCAGCTGCTCAAGTGCATAGATGAGATAGAGTCATACAAGAGTCTGCGATCACAGAGTATTAATACAAACACAATAGTGAGCGAACCCCATTCAACAAGCCTGGAGGTGATTCGTCGAATCAAATAACATCAAATAACATTTGCAACTACTTATTTAAGGGCCACTTGCGCCTTGAGCGTATGGATCTCGGCTACTAGCTTAGCCACATGAATGTCTCGACCCCTCAACATGGTGTATGCTGCATATTCTCCATCTTTAGCATATTGCCACTTAGTCTTCAAATCTTCAACCTCTTTAAAAAGGATAATCATCTACTCTTGTCGACTTTGGGCTTCAACTTCAAGTTCTTTCTTTCGCTCAAGGGACTCTTTAGCATTAGATTCTTCTTTGCGGAGTTGCTTCTTTAAGACCCGGATTTCTTCACCATGCTTGGCTTTCAATTTCTCATTAGCTATCTGCATATTCTTCAACTTCTCTTGTACCCTGTCAAACTCTTTGGTCATCTGATCAAAAGAAGAGGAACTACCACCTTTGGCTCTCTTGGTTTCTTCAAGTAAGCCATAAGCCTTCAAAACTTGGTCTTTCTGCTCGACCTCAACAGATAACCTCTTTTTATCTTGAAGAGCAAATGCTAGGTCCATGGCTTGAGCTTGTAATCGCTTCAAAGTGAATTCTCCGATTGGAGCTGTTTGTAAACCTCAATACGCACTAAACCTCGGAGGAGAGATTACGGATGAAGAATAGAAGTAGCAAAATCAGTACTGACTTTCAACCAAGGAACCAGTTGAGGATACAAAGGTGCTTCCCTTTGTATGGAAGCCGGATCTTGAGACCCGATCTTTAACCAATATGTGTAAGAATCAAACGATAATTTCCTTTTGGCCAAAGAAAACCGTGCCTTTTGTGAACCGAGCCATGCAACGACAACTGATTTAGCAAAACGGGTTCTCATCATTTGCAAAGAAGATAGTTTTCGTCAACCGACGAAAGGTATTTCACCAAAGGATATCCTAGTTGACGGCGTCAATATAGGATTATAATCGATGCAACCTTTAGTTCCCATCAATGGTACATTTGGAAACTCTCCATAACTAGTAATGATCTCAGAACCGCTCGACATGGTATTCCAAACTATATCATATGAAGTGAGTACGATGATTCGGCTAAACCACTTCATGGTTTTAGCATAATCAACAAATGCCCCTCTCTTTAGCAAATGTGTGTTGAACCAACGATAAAGTAAAGGCATACAACCCATAACACGCCCCTTTTGACCATGGCGAGAGTGAATGGCATAATATGTATCAGCCAAGATGGTAGGAACCGGATTGTCATTCATGAAAACAGAAATCGCAGCAACATCCACAAACTTCTCAAAAGAAGGAAAAATCACCATACCATAGATCATGACGGCTAAGATAGTATTGAAGCTTTTCCAACTACCAACCTTGGAAAATTCATCAGCTTTGACTAAAAGGAAACCCAACGGAAGTCCACAAGTGTGATCTTTCGGAACCCAATTGCCCCTTACTTCACTAACGCGCAAACCAAGGGCTTTAGCAATGGCTTCAAAATCAGGAGTACCCATTCTTTTGACAAAAGGCAAACTGCTTGTGATACTGATACCCAAAAGGAAAGAGTACTCCTCAAGAGTAGGTGCTAACTGATAATCTTGAAAGGTAAAACACCTGAGCTCACTATCATAAAACTGGAGTAGAGATTGCATGGCATAGAACTCATAATCCTCCATTAGTAACGATAATATGTTCCCATGATCTTTTCTGAACTCTCTTTCAATCGATCCTTCACAAGAATACCTGGCTCTTACTTCAGAGATGTCGAATGCACAGAAAGAGTATGAGGAAGTCTTCCTTAGGGCCCGTGTGGTTTGATTGTTGGTATCCATCCCGATGTTGATAGTAAACCACAAGAAGTCCCGAAATGATATGCATGCGGGTTAGATAAAATAACATGCTTTTTCCGACATTTTTTAAAAATAAACATGTTATGATGCAAATACATTATGCATTGATCATGGGTTTACTACTTCCATGAACACCGATCAAACTGCTATACTGCTTTCGCTCGATTGAAGAAAACCAAAATCGGACAGAGTAACGGCTAGAAAATGCCACCGAATGATATCATAGTCACCAAGAAAACATCGATCATCAATAGAAAATACCAAGTCACCAATAACATAGTCAAGTAACATAGTCACTAATAACATAGTCACCATATGTACCGTAATAATCATGATCCCGCCCCACTGGTGAAACTAAGGCTTGGGTAAGGTCAAGGTAACTGTGATCTAGCTCGCCTAGAGAAACTACCATCATAACACCTACGTGAAGATGATAGCCCCTAATTGAACCTCCTCAAGCATGGACGACATGCCGCACTACAAGATCTACATCCGTATCCGACATGTTCCACTCTATTCCTATGTGTTCCTATGTGTCTCTTGGCCGGGTATGAGGCCTTTACCTCTTGTAACTCCCACCCAAATCGAAACAGATCACAGTAATGCCCAACCAAGATATGAAAGCAAGAATATGCCACATAGAATGCAATGCAAGCATACAAAGAATGGTGCGATAAAGGTAAATAGATAAACGAATAAATAAACACCCAAAAGACATGAAAATAAAAGCTAGGATCGACCTGATCGGACCAAAGGGTCTCCCGATCCCTGAAGTCGCCAATCGAGACAACCACCGAACATCATCCGATAATCGTATCAATGAAGTCGCCATCGAACGCTTTTTATCTCGCAAAAGGAGAAAGGTGAACGATCGAAAACCTAAAAAGGCACGGTCTTGCGACCGAGAGGGTAAGGGAATCTATTACGCCAAGGGAAGGTATTAGCACCCCACACGTCCGTAGTACTCTACGGTATCCACTTCTACTTTCTGTCTAATGGGTGTGTTTCTATCTATGCTTAATCGCTAATCATGCATGCAAAAGAAAAGAGAAAATAAGAAACCACGGGGAAAAGAAGGAAGTATTTACAAAGTTCGCCGGTCGAGCCCCGTGACAAGATGCCTACGATTCCGCAATGGGAAAGTCGAGCCGTAGTTCGGCTCACTTGTTTTGGTGTGTTTTATGTTTTTACTTGTAAAAGGTTTTAAACACAAAAGAAAGAAAGCGCAAAAGGCGAAAAGAGTTAGTGTTGGTTGGTTGTTTTTACCTTGAGAAAGGAGTTTAAACCATTATTAAGTGTTTTGTTTTTGAAAGGAAAAGAGGTTTTAGTTTTAATTACATGCAAGGATGCAAAAAGAAACTAGCAAAACAAAAGGAAACTAACTAGTACTAGCCCTAATGTTGTCATGCAAAGATTGGACTTATGGTTGAGGATGTAAGGGAATCTCTACCTATGTCAACATGCAAAGGATGTAGATCCCAATGTCTAGGCTCGAGAATCTATCCTAATCGAAAGAGCCCCACGGAAAGCTATCCTATATCCGTCTTGGTTGTGGAACCAAGGGATGCAAGGGGATGAAGCAAGCAAATGCTTTGGCAAAAGCACGCAAACAATGCAATGCAAGCAAACAAATGACACACAAGCGCAGGAAAAGGAGGAAGTCCCATAGCCTCGACAGTAACGAGCATACCGTGAGTCAACCAGGAGCCGACACATCCAATTCCTATTGAAGAGCAAATGATGCGAGTTCTCAAAGAATGCGAACCCAAGAAAGCGTGGAGAGTCGAATAGGAACTTGCCACTTTTATTGTTGACTCGATAAAGCAACAACACGAGCCGTTGACACGGACTAGAACTGCATGGGGTTCGTTCGACCCTACCTCCGCTTGCCCATATATCAATGACTCGATGACATGAAATATAAAAAGCGGGACTTTGCTTAGTGGTACCACGTCAAGGCCCTAACCACTCGACCTATGCAAGCACAAAATGTAAACACTTATCAAAGCTACCTCCTATGAGATGGAGGATTTAAAACAAACCAAACAAGCACACGTAATTGCCCTAAACGGGTCTTTAAATAAACCGAGGGGTTCTGAACATGCTCCAACGGAAGCCCCTTCATGCATCTCTATTCCTACTTCTCATGGCAAAAGAAAGTCAAAGCCTACTTCTCATGATATCTAGGAAAAGCTGTAAGAGAATGCAATAAACAAAGGTAGTAAGTACCGAACGGATATAGAATCCAAGCACGAAGCTAGCGAAATAATCCGAATACTCGCACCGCACATGCAACAAAAGTAAACCGTGAGAATTGCTCAAAGCATCGATAAGCGAATACGTGTCGACACGCATCCGGCGACAATGCTCATAGAAATTGACACGGCTAGGGTAGCATGGATCACGACGGATCACCGCCTTCCTCCGGTCACTCGACGCCGGTTAAGGTTAAACGAAACGCTATCACTACCTTCCTGATCGATTCTTCTCATAGATTCCAAATTCAGCCTTACATTCCATTGATATCAACTCAATCTTTCAAGATCTGGATTCGAATTTTAACGAAAGAATTGAACATGCAAGAACTACTCGTGTATGTCCAATATCAATGCTTGCATACGGATTCGATCTCGACACAACACGTTAACATGCTTGAATATACACGATACACGTGTTCTTAACCTTCCATGCGAATGGACCCTAGGCGATTATCTTCTCCGACGAGCAAGACCACCGCTCACGGTGGTTATCGAAACGATGCTCGCTTTCCGAACCAACGCCAGGAGGCGCTATGACGTCTCCAACATCTGCGATCAATGAACTCGCACCAAGTCTCAAGAGTATCACCGAAAAGATGAAGAACGGTTATAATACCGCTGTGTTGGTGAAGATGAAAGCGCGAGAATGATATCTCTAATTATCCTTGTTGCTTCTGAAAATTCAATCATTCACGCAGTCTTGACAAGCAGTGAGAATAAGAGAAAAAGCTTTTTTTCTGTTAACCGCCGTTTGTGCACCACCTTCATCACGTGGAGAGAGGGATGGTAGGTAGCGACGGTTATGGAGAGGAAGAAGAACGGGATCTGTGGCTCTGTTAGGATGAAGAAGAATGGAAGATAGAGATTCTGTTTCTTGCTGTCTGTGAACTACCGTGATCAGTTGAGAGAAAATGGTGATGATTCTTGATGAGTGTAGTGAATGTGAGAGAAAGAATGTGATGAAGATGCAGAGAAGAATGGAAAACGGTTGTTACGCGGTTATGGCAGTTGTGGCGGTTATGGCAGTGAGAGAGGAAGATGGTAATGTCACCGAATCAAAGAGAAAACGAAGAGACAGAGTGAGTCAAGAATGGTCATGGTGTTTGAAATGAAGATGAAGGTTGTTATGTGGTTGTTAGAATTTTCGTTTTTTGATTGTTAATGGTGAGGATAATTATGCAGAGAGAGAGAGAAAAGAGTCAAGGTCAGTGGCGAGAGAGATCGCGGATGGAGAAGAGAGTGAAGAGATTGATGGAGTTTTTCTGTTATGATCAGTCCAAGAAAATGGAAGGAAAATTTCTGTTATGGATGGAGAGTGAGTTGTTTTGTTCCCGTTGCAAGTGGAGAGAATGCTGTGATGAGGTGGAGTGGTCGGTTAGAAGAAATTGGAAAAAAAGGTGAAAGAGTGCAGCGGGATTAGTTTTTGGAAGGAAGAAAAAATGAGAGTTCTGTTATGAAAAATAAGAGTTGTGGCATGAGTTTGTTTAAGCAGCCAGCAAGAGAAATGAACAAGTCCAAACACATTAACACCAAACTGCATCTTAACAAATCAATCTATATCCCTGTCTTTCGACGCATTTAACTCGAGCCACGAATCTTTTCGCGACGAGATCTTAAGACCGAAGTTGGAGATTGCACATTGACGAACAACTTTCGTGTTGAAAGTCTTTCGAATCGAAACCCGTAGCATGTCCGAAAATAGTCTCTAAGTCATGCCGACACAAGCTGGTTTGAGCATTTGGATTTTTTTCTAAGTGTCGTGTCCATTACATCAACTCACACACCTTACTTTAAGGATCTGTAACTTCTCGATAATTAACCCGAACGATATAAAATTGGTGCCGTTGGAAAGCTCGCGTGACATACGACAACTTTATAGTTCGACAAAATTAAAGAAGTTTATATCTCTGAGAAAAAGTGTTTGAAGTTTGTCACGTGAATGTTCGAAATGCCCGGCTGGCTGGGCAAGTTTTATGCATGACATGTAGCAATTTACCAACTTCACGCTTCACTTACGGCGACTCAGATCTCCGACGTCCGAAACAAAAAGTTTCTAAACGGAACTTATAGAGGACACGGCAAACTTCATTTTCGTGTTCGAGTTTTTCCGCGCGCGATCGGATCGACGAGAAAACAGCTCGAACATGCGTACGCCAACTGCTCGATGAAACGCGCCTTGACCATGGCAAAAATTGCATGTGCTGTCTTGCATTTTAACAACTTCATGTCACACTTACGGCGTTCCCTATCTCCCAGTTCCGACGTCCGAAATGGAAAAGTTGCTAAACGGAACTTGTAGATGGAATTACGAACTCAAACTTTCGTGTTCGAATTTCTTCGTGGGCGATCGAATCATTGACGAAAACAGCCCCGAACATGTGCACAAAAATACTGAATTTAACAAACATAATGCGTTCTTATTTTCCGAGCTTTATAACTGGATTCGAGTCCCGAATGAATTCGACTTCTTCAAAGAAAGTTTCAGTTGCCGTGAAATGAACAATTTTTCAGTTGAGCATTTTCTCGATTCGAGCCACGAGCTATGACATAATCGACCTGAAGGCAAAAGCACGAAACAAACACTTCAAATTTTTTCTAAAGTGTTGAATTTTTAGAAATGATAAAGCGTAACTTCCGAGCTCCGTAATTTTTATCCGTTTCCGAATGGATTCGATTTCTTCAGCAAAGTTGTAGATTGCCATTAAATGAGCAACTTTGATGTTGAACTTAATTGAATCGATGCCTCAAACACGTGGAATTGCCTCCCAAATCGAGTACTTGAACACATTAAAACACTCAAAATTTTACTAAGTGTAAACTTCAAAGTTATGAATTTCAAATTTCGTCAGATAACTCGAAACCGCATTTTGAAAAATCTTCATAGTGACAAAGTCAAGTACGAAATGCGCTCTTTCCAACGACTATCAATTCACAAACTTCGACCACAGACGGCAAGATACGGTTATGCAATATGGCTCCATGAACAAAGTACCTTAAACTTAGAAAAATTTCTAAGTCTAAAATTACTTAAAATGCAAGAAACCTCATTTTTACTCGATTCTTTCGACTTTTCTCGACAAATGACCGCATTTTTCGAATGTCGACTTTGACCACAATTTTGACCCGAAATTCCGCCCGGTCAAACTTTGACTTTTTGTTGACTTTCTGATACACGCGCTCAAATATCATTTTATCTGTTCGTTCTTGATTTTCTGATAAATCGCGTAGATCGATAGGCCAAATACCAATGCTTCACAACTCACGGAAGGCCATAAAATCAGTTCGGGTTCAAATATCCGACGACAACACACTGTAGCTTGAAATTGTAATCAGCATCCACCTGATAGACGATCAGAACTCCAAAACCTCAACTCGCGAGATAATAATCAGAAGCTTCTGGACACGCTTGTATACCGAGAGGATGCTTGAATTGACAGAACCTCAAATATTCAACTTTGGGGAATCAAACCTCTTCTTCAGAATTGTACAGATTCATACGATTGGAAAATCTCGAACCCATGATTAATGCATGAATGATATGTATGCGATGCACCTATTAATTAAGTGTTAGCCAATTATTTATATAAAAAAAATGAAGAGGGTGAATTTTGGGGTACAACAAGTGGCTCACAAGTAATAAATAACAAAGACTTAAAACCTAAACTCTGAACACAGAACGTTCATTATTTTCCAGTGTGGTTAACTCTGCAAGTAAGGTTAACTTTCTTTTTATACGAACAACAGAACTAGGCTTGACCCATGAATTGCTTCACATAAAGTCTTCAGCGTGTTCCTTTACTTTCTCCGTGAAAGTAGGATAAAAGTTCTCCAATAAAGTTACAGTAGAGCGTTATATAACCTTGCTTACTTCGAGCAAACAACTAAAACAAAATAACTGCTAAAGTTTCTAAATTGAAAAACAAGTTCAGTTCTATAACACATGTCAGGGCATCTGCTTTGACATCTTCATAAAAACTGATGATACATTTTGCTTCACATGTTAAGGCCTTCTTCATGGAATTTTCTGAACATAATGTTTTACCAAAATTGCTGCCAATCTACAGAACTAACAAACTCCCCCTTTGGAAAATTTCAGCTAAAATATCATTTGAGTTACATAAGCCATACAATTTATAATCAACATCACAATTAACATCCAAGCAAAATCAACAAAAACATAGAGGGCAACTTCACACACATACATCATAGTAGCAACACACATAGTTTATCAAAACAAACAAATATCAGCGGAAAAATAAATGTCTAAACATCAGTTAGAACATCACACATGCACATATGCACACAGTTAGCTGTTCCCCTTTAACATCATCAATTCATCACTCCATTGGTAACATCACACAATTAGTCAGTCAGGCTTACATCTCACATTACTCCCCCCTTTTAGCCATAATATGCAAAAGCAAACACCAAAGGTAACTCATAGAAGATAACAATATGAAATATTAGATTATACTATCATGCATTATTATCTAGAGTTATATGTTAAGGCTATTATGGACCAGACCAGATCATTCATTGTCAAGCACATCAGTGCCAAAATTAACCAAAAGAAAAAAAGAACCAAAACAGGAGCCACAAGAATCACAATTAACACATCTTCAGTACACTTAGTTATTTGCAGAACCAGCAGATTCATCACTCCCATCACTTCCTGATTCATCATCAGAAGAACCTTTCTTTCACCTTCAAAGCTTCTTTCTTCTTCCTGCACCTCCCCAGCAGCACTTGCAGCAACAACCTTTCCGAGAGCTCAGATGATTTCTTTAAGTTTCAGCTTTCTTGCTGAGCTGATTCGGATGAATTCATCTAGTTCTTTACATGCCTCTATTAACTCAACAATAACATCACCCTTACTTGAGGTCTTGCTCCCAGCAGCTGCAGATATTGAAACAATGTCTGGGACATGTTTCCCGACAAACAATTTTTGGTGAAGAGACAAAGTAGCTCCTCTTTTGCTGGCAGTAACAAGAGTGGACAAAATTCCAGGATGTTGTTGGAGAATGATACCATAAATCAGTGAAGGAAAAACAATAGGCATCTTCACAGCACATGTGTCAACATGTTTGATTGTTTGATCAAAGATGTAGGAACTATAGTCAAATGGCTTCTTCATACCAACATCATAAATAAATTTTCCCGACCCCACTGAAATGGTTGAGGTGTGGTTTGTGGGAACCCAGTTGGCAGCTCTAATCCTATGCAAAATGGCATAGTTAACACTTAACTTCCCAGCAGATAATTTTTCCTTAACAGGGTCATGCATTCACTTGATTTGCTATAGTGATCTTGCACACTTGATTGTCAGTTACTTCTAACTCACATTCTTTATCCTCACTTCTTCCAAGATACTTGTTGATAACAACAGGAGAGAACTCAACACGCATTCCTCTCACAAAAAATTTCCTAAAGTCATTGCTTTTCCTATCAACACAGTCTTTAGGGATGTTAACAATAAACTCTTTGACCAGCACCTCATAACACTTAACAAGATTTTCCACTATCTTCATTAACCCAACAGCATATGTGGGTCTCATAATCTCCTTGTTCTCCAAGGAATCTTTTCCCAATTCTCCCTCCAAACCAATTCTCCTCTGATAAATATATTTCCATGACGTGACATAGTTGGTGGAGTGGAAGGATATGTTATCTGTAGGGGTATCAGGCACATTATCAGATGGCCTCTTAATTACAACTTTCTTCATATGAGTGGTGTCCTGGACATCATCTTCAACATCATAATCTGAGTCTAACTCAGACCTAATCTTCCTCTTACTTGAGGAGGGAATAACTTTGCTCCAGGATATTGGAGGTCCATACATGACCTTCTTCGTGACACTCTTGGTGGGAGTATTTGTAACTGCAGCCTTACCCTTTCTTGTCTTCAACCTCTTAGCAATTCCAAGATTCACATTGACAATCAATTCATTGTCAGATGCTCATTCACATCCACTATCTCTTCAGCCACCTTGTATTGTTGTTCTTTTGGTCCCATGCTATCTTTCTTGGTAGGATATGTTTCCTTAACAGGTGATGTTCCAACATCAGTTGTAGCTTTTCCAAGATCAGACTCAGCAGCCTTTCCAAGATTTCCTTCCGTGATTTCTCCATCATTTACAGATGTTTCAACAGGATTTTTGGGTGCAACCTCAGCAGGTATGTGAGAGAGAGGAATCGAAATTCCACGTACATGTAAGACTTCATTTAAAACCCCAGTAACTATCCTCCTAACATACCTATCAACATCGGCAATGTCCTATTATGACTCTTCATTTGTAGGATTAGAGACATTACCTACAATAGGGATTGAAGTTCCTCTTGAGTGTCTTGCATGGAAGGTGCAGAGCTTTTATGTTCTTGCCTCTAGACATGGAATCATGGCCAGGGGAGCCACTTCTAGAGCTTTATTAGTAGAGATGTTCTCATGGTGGGCTTTAGAGTTGGACGAAGATAGATTGATCTTGCTTGGAGCGGATTCATCATGTTGAAACATGTTGGAGTTTCTGAAGATGGTAGGATGAAAGTTTTCTTTTCGGAGGTAGGAGATGAGAGCACTCTAGGACACAAATTTTATGTAGCGCGTGGGGGGGAGTTTGGAATTATTGCACTTGGTATGGGCTCTTTATATATGGAATGACATGTTCACACAATATTAAGTGATATTTTGAAAACATTAGCCCTCTAATGACATTCCCACATGCTTTTAATTTCTATAACTCCTCTAGCATGCATACCCCTTGCTTGTTTCTTGAAATTCCAAATTGACTAGTATTCCAACCATTTGAATGAGTCTCAACCAATTGTGTCTCAGTGGTTACGTATTCCACCCATTTGAATAAGTCTCAACCAATTGTGTCTCAGTGGTTACATGTTCCAAGGCAACATTCTTGTTTTCAACAAATTGAACATTAATGTTTTTAGCAATGTTATATGATGTCATGTCATTTTGTGCAACATTGCGTTCAGTCACCATATGCTTCAACCAATTCTCCTAAGAACGGTTGCTTTCGTCATTTATGTGTTCAGCAGATATAGAGAAGCTTGTGTCTTAGGGTACCCACAGATAGCAGTTGTCCTTAGTCATCATACCTTTCATAACAACTTCACCTTTCTCATTTGTAATAATACATTCAAACTTTGTGAAGTTTACTTTGAGGCCATAATCACACATCAAGCTGATACTAATTAGATTGGTTGTCAATCCTTTAACAAGTAACATATCTTCAATACTCAGAATCCCAGGGCAATTTGTCTTCCCGATTCCATTGATTTCACCTTTTTATCCATCTCCAAAATTAACACAGCCAGTTGGATGTGATTGAATATTCATCAACATATTCTTGACCCCTGTCATACGCCTTGAGCATCCACTATCAAAGTATCAATCCTTTTTGGCTCTCACTGTGGGTGATGTATATGCTAAAAAATAGGAACATCAGCTTTGAGAATCCATTCTTTCTTTTCATTAGTACTAGCCCGAGTCACATTAGATTGAGGTGTAGGGTTGGGATAATCATACAACTTGGAATAGAAAGGTTTTATGTGACCATAACGTCCACAATAATGACATCTCCAACGCTAAAATCTTCTTTTGGATTGTCTGAAATTTCCTCTTCCATGATGTTGAAACATTTGGTTTGACCTAAATTTGAATCGAGTATGAAAATGGTTCCTTAGTTACATGAAATCCTAGACCACTCATATCCCCACCTACTCTTCCTGCTTGAAAATTTTTATCTAGTGTGTAAGATCCATTATTTAGCATTCTGACAGATTTGGACATTTTGTCAAGATCATATTTCAGAACAGTTACTTGATTTTCAAGCTTGGAGATAGTTTCCAGATGCTCTTTCTGCTAAGCTTTTAGTTGAGTTATGAGCTTCTTTTATTTCTCACCATCTTGACACACCTCAACACTTCTTATACACAACTCCTTGTATGAAGCAACCAGCTCGTCAAATGTTAGCTCCTTATCACTTGAATCTCCATCAGAAATGTATGTACCAGTCAGAGTTGTTACATATTTGGTAGATTCCTCTTCCACATCACTTTCAGAGTCCTCATCAGACCAAGATACAATCATCCCTTTTTATTGTCTCTTAAGGAATGTTGGACACTCAACTTTAATGTGACCAAATCCTTCACATTCATAACAATTTACTCCACTGCCTTGAGTAAATCTTTCCTCAGCTCATGCTTTTCTCCCAAAGTCATTTGTTCTACTGATGTCATATGGGATGTTCTTGACATTTGGTCTTGAATTTCCCTTCATCTTCTCCAACACTTTATTGAATTGTCTTCCAAGAAAGACTATAGTATTGGATAGCCCTTCCTTAGTGTCCATATCACATTCCTTTTCTCTTCCTTCAGTATTTGGCACAAAATCCATATTTTTGTTCTTCTTCTCAAACCTGTCATTAATGCCCAGCTCAAATTTTTGAAGAGATCCAACAAGTTCATCTACTCCCATGTTGTTGATTTCTTGAGCTTCCTCTATAGCAGTCACTTTCATGTCAAATTTCTTGGGGAGAGACCTAAGAATCTTCCTTACCAGCTTCTCCTCTGGTATCTTTTCTCCTAAAGCACTGCATGCGTTGGCTATCTCGAGAATGTTCATGTGAAAGTCTTGAATGCTTTCCTCTTCCTTCATCCTCAAGTTCTCAAACTTGGTGATTAACAACTCCAGTCTTTACATCTTTACTTTGGAAGTACCTTCATGAGTAGTCTTGAGAATTTCCCAAGCATCTTTAGCAACTTCACATGTGTTCACCAATCTGAAGATATTCCTACCAATTCCATTGAAAATAGCATTCAAGGCTTTAGAATTTTCAAGAGCTAATTCGTCTTCATCCTTAGACAAGTTCTCCTCAGGTTTCAACACTCCAGTGGGTTGATTGTTTTCCACAATGATAATAGGATGTGTCCACCCTTTCAGAAGAACTTTCCAAGTCTGACTGTCTAAGGACTTTAAAAACGCCATCATATGAGATTTCCAGAGATCATACTTAGTACCATCCATAATGAGTAGTCTATTCATAAATCCTCCTTCCCTGTTCATAGTACCAGAAAATATCTTCTCTAGATCTCACTCAGAGACAGAGCATGATGTCTACTCTGATACCAATTGAAATTCTGGTATCAGGTATGAGATGTCTAAGGTGATGTCACGACACTAATATCTGCATGCTAAACAAAGAACCACAAAATATTAAATACAGAAAATTAAAATGACACAAGCAAATTGTTCACCCATTTCGGTGCAATCACACCTACGTCTAGAGGCTACCAAGCCAGGGATGAATTCCACTATCAACAATATTAGTTTGGAGCTAAACTTCCCCGTTTACAACCCCTCACTTAATCACTATTCAATGACCCTTCTACCTAAGAACCTCTTAGATATGAGAAACCCCTCTCACTCTCCCTCGATCACACACCGTGATAATAACAATAAGAAAAGACTTGAAGACATACTTCAAATATACATAACCATCATTGCTTCAAAGCTTATAGATGATTAAAAATTTACAACTCAACTAACGTCCACCTCAAGTATTAAACAATACTAGAGTGGCTCACAAGTAACAAATAACAAAGACTTAAAACCTAAACTCTGAACATAGAACGTTCAGTATTTTCTAGTGTGACTAACTTTGCAAGTAGGGTTAGCTTTCCTTTTTATACGAACAACAAAACTAGGGTTGACCCATGAATTGCTTCACATAAAGTCTTCAGCGTGTTCCTTTACTTTCTCCGTGAAAGTAGGATAAAAGTTCTCCAATAAAGTTACAGTAGAGCGTTATATAACCTTGCTTACTTCGAGCAAACAACTAAAACAAAATAACTGCTAAAGTTTCTAAATTGAAAAACAAGTTCAGTTCTATAACACATGTCAGGGCATCTGCTTTGACATCTTCATAAAAACTGATGATACATTTTGCTTCACATGTTAAGGCCTTCTTCATGGAATTTTCTGAACATAATGTTTTACCAAAATTGCTGCCAATCTACAGAACTAACAAACTCCCCCTTTGGAAAATTTCAGCTAAAATATCATTTGAGTTACATAAGCCATACAATTTATAATCAACATCACAATTAACATCCAAGCAAAATCAACAAAAACATAGAGGGCAACTTCACACACATACATCATAGTAGCAACACACATAGTTTATCAAAACAAACAAATATCAGCGGAAAAATAAATGTCTAAACATCAGTTAGAACATCACACATGCACATATGCACACAGTTAGCTGTTCCCCTTTAACATCATCAATTCATCACTCCATTGGTAACATCACACAATTAGTCAGTCAGGCTTACATCTCACATTACTCCCCCCTTTTAGCCATAATATGCAAAAGCAAACACCAAAGGTAACTCATAGAAGATAACAATATGAAATATTAGATTATACTATCATGCATTATTATCTAGAGTTATATGTTAAGGCTATTACAGACCAGATCATTCATTGTCAAGCACATCAGTGCCAAAATTAACCAAAAGAAAAAAAGAACCAAAACAGGAGCCACAAGAATCACAATTAACACATCTTCAGTACACTTAGTTATTTGCAGAACCAGCAGATTCATCACTCCCATCACTTACTGATTCATCATCAGAAGAACCTTTCTTTCACCTTCAAAGCTTCTTTCTTCTTCCTGCACCTCCCCAGCAGCACTTGCAGCAACAACCTTTCCGAGAGCTCAGATGATTTCTTTAAGTTTCAGCTTTCTTGCTGAGCTGATTCGGATGAATTCATCTAGTTCTTTACATGCCTCTATTAACTCAACAATAACATCACCCTTACTTGAGGTCTTGCTCCCAGCAGCTGCAGATATTGAAACAATGTCTGGGACATGTTTCCCGACAAACAATTTTTGGTGAAGAGACAAAGTAGCTCCTCTTTTGCTGGCAGTAACAAGAGTGGACAAAATTCCAGGATGTTGTTGGAGAATGATACCATAAATCAGTGAAGGAAAAACAATAGGCATCTTCACAGCACATGTGTCAACATGTTTGATTGTTTGATCAAAGATGTAGGAACTATAGTCAAATGGCTTCTTCATACCAACATCATAAATAAATTTTCCCGACCCCACTGAAATGGTTGAGGTGTGGTTTGTGGGAACCCAGTTGGCAGCTCTAATCCTATGCAAAATGGCATAGTTAACACTTAACTTCCCAGCAGATAATTTTTCCTTAACAGGTCATGCATTCACTTGATTTGCTATAGTGATCTTGCACACTTGATTGTCAGTTACTTCTAACTCACATTCTTTATCCTCACTTCTTCCAAGATACTTGTTGATAACAACAGGAGAGAACTCAACACGCATTCCTCTCACAAAAAATTTCCTAAAGTCATTGCTTTTCCTATCAACACAGTCTTTAGGGATGTTAACAATAAACTCTTTGACCAGCACCTCATAACACTTAACAAGATTTTCCACTATCTTCATTAACCCAACAGCATATGTGGGTCTCATAATCTCCTTGTTCTCCAAGGAATCTTTTCCCAATTCTCCCTCCAAACCAATTCTCCTCTGATAAATATATTTCCATGACGTGACATAGTTGGTGGAGTGGAAGGATATGTTATCTGTAGGGGTATCAGGCACATTATCAGATGGCCTCTTAATTACAACTTTCTTCATATGAGTGGTGTCCTGGACATCATCTTCAACATCATAATCTGAGTCTAACTCAGACCTAATCTTCCTCTTACTTGAGGAGGGAATAACTTTGCTCCAGGATATTGGAGGTCCATACATGACCTTCTTCGTGACACTCTTGGTGGGAGTATTTGTAACTGCAGCCTTACCCTTTCTTGTCTTCAACCTCTTAGCAATTCCAAGATTCACATTGACAATCAATTCATTGTCAGATGCTCATTCACATCCACTATCTCATCAGCCACCTTGTATTGTTGTTCTTTTGGTCCCATGCTATCTTTCTTGGTAGGATATGTTTCCTTAACAGGTGATGTTCCAACATCAGTTGTAGCTTTTCCAAGATCAGACTCAGAAGCCTTTCCAAGATTTCCTTCCGTGATTTCTCCATCATTTACAGATGGTTCAACAGGATTTTTGGGTGCAACCTCAGCAGGTATGTGAGAGAGAGGAATCGAAATTCCACGTACATGTAAGACTTCATTTAAAACCCCAGTAACTATCCTCCTAACATACCTATCAACATCGGCAATGTCCTATTATGACTCTTCATTTGTAGGATTAGAGACATTACCTACAATAGGGATTGAAGTTCCTCTTGAGTGTCTTGCATGGAAGGTGCAGAGCTTTTATGTTCTTGCCTCTAGACATGGAATCATGGCCAGGGGAGCCACTTCTAGAGCTTTATTAGTAGAGATGTTCTCATGGTGGGCTTTAGAGTTGGACGAAGATAGATTGATCTTGCTTGGAGCGGATTCATCATGTTGAAACATGTTGGAGTTTCTGAAGATGGTAGGATGAAAGTTTTCTTTTCGGAGGTAGGAGATGAGAGCACTCTAGGACACAAATTTTATGTAGCGCGTGGGGGGGAGTTTGGAATTATTGCACTTGGTATGGGCTCTTTATATATGGAATGACATGTTCACACAATATTAAGTGATATTTTGAAAAACATTAGCCCTCTAATGACATTCCCACATGCTTTTAATTTCTATAACTCCTCTAGCATGCATACCCCTTGCTTGTTTCTTGAAATTCCAAATTGACTAGTATTCCAACCATTTGAATGAGTCTCAACCAATTGTGTCTCAGTGGTTACGTATTCCACCCATTTGAATAAGTCTCAACCAATTGTGTCTCAGTGGTTACATGTTCCAAGGCAACATTCTTGTTTTCAACAAATTGAACATTAATGTTTTTAGCAATGTTATATGATGTCATGTCATTTTGTGCAACATTGCGTTCAGTCACCATATGCTTCAACCAATTCTCCTAAGAACGGTTGCTTTCGTCATTTATGTGTTCAGCAGATATAGAGAAGCTTGTGTCTTAGGGTACCCACAGATAGCAGTTGTCCTTAGTCATCATACCTTTCATAACAACTTCACCTTTCTCATTTGTAATAATACATTCAAACTTTGTGAAGTTTACTTTGAGGCCATAATCACACATCAAGCTGATACTAATTAGATTGGTTGTCAATCCTTTAACAAGTAACATATCTTCAATACTCAGAATCCCAGGGCAATTTGTCTTCCCGATTCCATTGATTTCACCTTTTTATCCATCTCCAAAATTAACACAGCCAGTTGGATGTGATTGAATATTCATCAACATATTCTTGACCCCTGTCATACGCCTTGAGCATCCACTATCAAAGTATCAATCCTTTTTGGCTCTCACTGTGGGTGATGTATATGCTAAAAAATAGGAACATCAGCTTTGAGAATCCATTCTTTCTTTTCATTAGTACTAGCCCGAGTCACATTAGATTGAGGTGTAGGGTTGGGATAATCATACAACTTGGAATAGAAAGGTTTTATGTGACCATAACGTCCACAATAATGACATCTCCAACGCTAAAATCTTCTTTTGGATTGTCTGAAATTTCCTCTTCCATGATGTTGAAACATTTGGTTTGACCTAAATTTGAATCGAGTATGAAAATGGTTCCTTAGTTACATGAAATCCTAGACCACTCATATCCCCACCTACTCTTCCTGCTTGAAAATTTTTATCTAGTGTGTAAGATCCATTATTTAGCATTCTGACAGATTTGGACATTTTGTCAAGATCATATTTCAGAACAGTTACTTGATTTTCAAGCTTGGAGATAGTTTCCAGATGCTCTTTCTGCTAAGCTTTTAGTTGAGTTATGAGCTTCTTTTATTTCTCACCATCTTGACACACCTCAACACTTCTTATACACAACTCCTTGTATGAAGCAACCAGCTCGTCAAATGTTAGCTCCTTATCACTTGAATCTCCATCAGAAATGTATGTACCAGTCAGAGTTGTTACATATTTGGTAGATTCCTCTTCCACATCACTTTCAGAGTCCTCATCAGACCAAGATACAATCATCCCTTTTTATTGTCTCTTAAGGAATGTTGGACACTCAACTTTAATGTGACCAAATCCTTCACATTCATAACAATTTACTCCACTGCCTTGAGTAAATCTTTCCTCAGCTCATGCTTTTCTCCCAAAGTCATTTGTTCTACTGATGTCATATGGGATGTTCTTGACATTTGGTCTTGAATTTCCCTTCATCTTCTCCAACACTTTATTGAATTGTCTTCCAAGAAAGACTATAGTATTGGATAGCCCTTCCTTAGTGTCCATATCACATTCCTTTTCTCTTCCTTCAGTATTTGGCACAAAATCCATATTTTTGTTCTTCTTCTCAAACCTGTCATTAATGCCCAGCTCAAATTTTTGAAGAGATCCAACAAGTTCATCTACTCCCATGTTGTTGATTTCTTGAGCTTCCTCTATAGCAGTCACTTTCATGTCAAATTTCTTGGGGAGAGACCTAAGAATCTTCCTTACCAGCTTCTCCTCTGGTATCTTTTCTCCTAAAGCACTGCATGCGTTGGCTATCTCGAGAATGTTCATGTGAAAGTCTTGAATGCTTTCCTCTTCCTTCATCCTCAAGTTCTCAAACTTGGTGATTAACAACTCCAGTCTTTACATCTTTACTTTGGAAGTACCTTCATGAGTAGTCTTGAGAATTTCCCAAGCATCTTTAGCAACTTCACATGTGTTCACCAATCTGAAGATATTCCTACCAATTCCATTGAAAATAGCATTCAAGGCTTTAGAATTTTCAAGAGCTAATTCGTCTTCATCCTTAGACAAGTTCTCCTCAGGTTTCAACACTCCAGTGGGTTGATTGTTTTCCACAATGATAATAGGATGTGTCCACCCTTTCAGAAGAACTTTCCAAGTCTGACTGTCTAAGGACTTTAAAAACGCCATCATATGAGATTTCCAGAGATCATACTTAGTACCATCCATAATGAGTAGTCTATTCATAAATCCTCCTTCCCTGTTCATAGTACCAGAAAATATCTTCTCTAGATCTCACTCAGAGACAGAGCATGATGTCTACTCTGATACCAATTGAAATTCTGGTATCAGGTATGAGATGTCTAAGGTGATGTCACGACACTAATATCTGCATGCTAAACAAAGAACCACAAAATATTAAATACAGAAAATTAAAATGACACAAGCAAATTGTTCACCCATTTCGGTGCAATCACACCTACGTCTAGAGGCTACCAAGCCAGGGATGAATTCCACTATCAACAATATTAGTTTGGAGCTAAACTTCCCCGTTTACAACCCCTCACTTAATCACTATTCAATGACCCTTCTACCTAAGAACCTCTTAGATATGAGAAACCCCTCTCACTCTCCCTCGATCACACACCGTGATAATAACAATAAGAAAAGACTTGAAGACATACTTCAAATATACATAACCATCATTGCTTCAAAGCTTATAGATGATTAAAAATTTACAACTCAACTAACGTCCACCTCAAGTATTAAACAATACTAGAGTGGCTCACAAGTAACAAATAACAAAGACTTAAAACCTAAACTCTGAACATAGAACGTTCAGTATTTTCTAGTGTGACTAACTTTGCAAGTAGGGTTAGCTTTCCTTTTTATACGAACAACAAAACTAGGGTTGACCCATGAATTGCTTCACATAAAGTCTTCAGCGTGTTCCTTTACTTTCTCCGTGAAAGTAGGATAAAAGTTCTCCAATAAAGTTACAGTAGAGCGTTATATAACCTTGCTTACTTCGAGCAAACAACTAAAACAAAATAACTGCTAAAGTTTCTAAATTGAAAAACAAGTTCAGTTCTATAACACATGTCAGGGCATCTGCTTTGACATCTTCATAAAAACTGATGATACATTTTGCTTCACATGTTAAGGCCTTCTTCATGGAATTTTCTGAACATAATGTTTTACCAAAATTGCTGCCAATCTACAGAACTAACAAACTCCCCCTTTGGAAAATTTCAGCTAAAATATCATTTGAGTTACATAAGCCATACAATTTATAATCAACATCACAATTAACATCCAAGCAAAATCAACAAAAACATAGAGGGCAACTTCACACACATACATCATAGTAGCAACACACATAGTTTATCAAAACAAACAAATATCAGCGGAAAAATAAATGTCTAAACATCAGTTAGAACATCACACATGCACATATGCACACAGTTAGCTGTTCCCCTTTAACATCATCAATTCATCACTCCATTGGTAACATCACACAATTAGTCAGTCAGGCTTACATCTCACATTACTCCCCCCTTTTAGCCATAATATGCAAAAGCAAACACCAAAGGTAACTCATAGAAGATAACAATATGAAATATTAGATTATACTATCATGCATTATTATCTAGAGTTATATGTTAAGGCTATTACAGACCAGATCATTCATTGTCAAGCACATCAGTGCCAAAATTAACCAAAAGAAAAAAAGAACCAAAACAGGAGCCACAAGAATCACAATTAACACATCTTCAGTACACTTAGTTATTTGCAGAACCAGCAGATTCATCACTCCCATCACTTACTGATTCATCATCAGAAGAACCTTTCTTTCACCTTCAAAGCTTCTTTCTTCTTCCTGCACCTCCCCAGCAGCACTTGCAGCAACAACCTTTCCGAGAGCTCAGATGATTTCTTTAAGTTTCAGCTTTCTTGCTGAGCTGATTCGGATGAATTCATCTAGTTCTTTACATGCCTCTATTAACTCAACAATAACATCACCCTTACTTGAGGTCTTGCTCCCAGCAGCTGCAGATATTGAAACAATGTCTGGGACATGTTTCCCGACAAACAATTTTTGGTGAAGAGACAAAGTAGCTCCTCTTTTGCTGGCAGTAACAAGAGTGGACAAAATTCCAGGATGTTGTTGGAGAATGATACCATAAATCAGTGAAGGAAAAACAATAGGCATCTTCACAGCACATGTGTCAACATGTTTGATTGTTTGATCAAAGATGTAGGAACTATAGTCAAATGGCTTCTTCATACCAACATCATAAATAAATTTTCCCGACCCCACTGAAATGGTTGAGGTGTGGTTTGTGGGAACCCAGTTGGCAGCTCTAATCCTATGCAAAATGGCATAGTTAACACTTAACTTCCCAGCAGATAATTTTTCCTTAACAGGTCATGCATTCACTTGATTTGCTATAGTGATCTTGCACACTTGATTGTCAGTTACTTCTAACTCACATTCTTTATCCTCACTTCTTCCAAGATACTTGTTGATAACAACAGGAGAGAACTCAACACGCATTCCTCTCACAAAAAATTTCCTAAAGTCATTGCTTTTCCTATCAACACAGTCTTTAGGGATGTTAACAATAAACTCTTTGACCAGCACCTCATAACACTTAACAAGATTTTCCACTATCTTCATTAACCCAACAGCATATGTGGGTCTCATAATCTCCTTGTTCTCCAAGGAATCTTTTCCCAATTCTCCCTCCAAACCAATTCTCCTCTGATAAATATATTTCCATGACGTGACATAGTTGGTGGAGTGGAAGGATATGTTATCTGTAGGGGTATCAGGCACATTATCAGATGGCCTCTTAATTACAACTTTCTTCATATGAGTGGTGTCCTAGACATCATCTTCAACATCATAATCTGAGTCTAACTCAGACCTAATCTTCCTCTTACTTGAGGAGGGAATAACTTTGCTCCAGGATATTGGAGGTCCATACATGACCTTCTTCGTGACACTCTTGGTGGGAGTATTTGTAACTGCATCCTTACCCTTTCTTGTCTTCAACCTCTTAGCAATTCTAAGATTCACATTGACAATCAATTCATTGTCAGATGCTCATTCACATCCATTATCTCTTCAGCCACCTTGTATTGTTGTTCTTTTGGTCCCATGCTATCTTTCTTGGTAGGATATGTTTCCTTAACAGGTGATGTTCTAACATCAGTTGTAGCTTTTCCAAGATCAGACTCAGCAGCCTTTCCAAGATTTCCTTCCGTGATTTCTCCATCATTTACAGATGTTTCAACAGGATTTTTGGGTGCAACCTCAGCAGGTATGTGAGAGAGAGGAATCGAAATTCCACGTACATGTAAGACTTCATTTAAAACCCCAGTAAATATCCTCCTAACATACCTATCAACATCGACAATGTCCTGTTATGACTCTTCATTTGTAGGATTAGAGACATTACCTACAATAGGGATTGAAGTTCCTCTTGAGTGTCTTGCATGAAAGGTGCAGAGCTTTTATGTTCATGCCTCCGGACATGGAATCATGGCCAGGGGAGCCACGTCTAGAGCTTCATTAGTAGAGATGTTCTCATGGTGGGCTTTAGAGTTGGACGAAGATAGATTGATCTTGCTTGGAGCGGATTCATCATGTTGAAACATGTTGGAGTTTCTGAAGATGGTAGGATGAAAGTTGTCTTTTTGGAGGTAGGAGATGGGAGCACTCTAGGGCACAAATTTTATGTAGCGCGTGGGGGGGAGTTTGGAATTATTGCACTTGGTATGGGCTCTTTATATATTGAATGACATGTTCACACAATATTAAGTGATATTTTGAAAACATTAGCCCTCTAATGACATTCCCACATGCTTTTAATTTCTATAACTCCTCTAGCATGCATACCCCTTGTTTGTTTCTTGAAATTCCAAATTGACTAGTATTCCAACCATTTGAATGAGTCTCAACCAATTGTGTCTCAGTGGTTACGTATTCCACCCATTTGAATAAGTCTCAACCAATTGTGTCTCAGTGGTTACATGTTCCAAGGCAACATTCTTGTTTTCAACAAATTGAACATTAATGTTTTTAGCAATGTTATATGATGTCATGTCATTTTGTGCAACATTGCGTTCAGTCACCATATGCTTCAACCAATTCTCCTAAGAACGGTTGCTTTCGTCATTTATGTGTTCAGCAGATATAGAGAAGCTTGTGTCTTAGGGTACCCACAGATAGCAGTTGTCCTTAGTCATCATACCTTTCATAACAACTTCACCTTTCTCATTTGTAATAATACATTCAAACTTTGTGAAGTTTACTTTGAGGCCATAATCACACATCAAGCTGATACTAATTAGATTGGTTGTCAATCCTTTAACAAGTAACATATCTTCAATACTCAGAATCCCAGGGCAATTTGTCTTCCCGATTCCATTGATTTCACCTTTTTATCCATCTCCAAAATTAACACAGCCAGTTGGATGTGATTGAATATTCATCAACATATTCTTGACCCCTGTCATACGCCTTGAGCATCCACTATCAAAGTATCAATCCTTTTTGGCTCTCACTGTGGGTGATGTATATGCTAAAAAAATAGGAACATCAGCTTTGAGAATCCATTCTTTCTTTTCATTAGTACTAGCCCGAGTCACATTAGATTGAGGTGTAGGGTTGGGATAATCATACAACTTGGAATAGAAAGGTTTTATGTGACCATAACGTCCACAATAATGACATCTCCAACGCTAAAATCTTCTTTTGGATTGTCTGAAATTTCCTCTTCCATGATGTTGAAACATTTGGTTTGACCTAAATTTGAATCGAGTATGAAAATGGTTCCTTAGTTACATGAAATCCTAGACCACTCATATCCCCACCTACTCTTCCTGCTTGAAAATTTTTATCTAGTGTGTAAGATCCATTATTTAGCATTCTGACAGATTTGGACATTTTGTCAAGATCATATTTCAGAACAGTTACTTGATTTTCAAGCTTGGAGATAGTTTCGAGATGCTCTTTCTGCTAAGCTTTTAGTTGAGTTATGAGCTTCTTTTATTTCTCACCATCTTGACACACCTCAACACTTCTTATACACAACTCCTTGTATGAAGCAACCAGCTCGTCAAATGTTAGCTCCTTATCACTTGAATCTCCATCAGAAATGTATGTACCAGTCAGAGTTGTTACATATTTGGTAGATTCCTCTTCCACATCACTTTCAGAGTCCTCATCAGACCAAGATACAATCATCCCTTTTTATTGTCTCTTAAGGAATGTTGGACACTCAACTTTAATGTGACCAAATCCTTCACATTCATAACAATTTACTCCACTGCCTTGAGTAAATCTTTCCTCAGCTCATGCTTTTCTCCCAAAGTCATTTGTTCTACTGATGTCATATGGGATGTTCTTGACATTTGGTCTTGAATTTCCCTTCATCTTCTCCAACACTTTATTGAATTGTCTTCCAAGAAAGACTATAGTATTGGATAGCCCTTCCTTAGTGTCCATATCACATTCCTTTTCTCTTCCTTCAGTATTTGGCACAAAATCCATATTTTTGTTCTTCTTCTCAAACCTGTCATTAATGCCCAGCTCAAATTTTTGAAGAGATCCAACAAGTTCATCTACTCCCATGTTGTTGATTTCTTGAGCTTCCTCTATAGCAGTCACTTTCATGTCAAATTTCTTGGGGAGAGACCTAAGAATCTTCCTTACCAGCTTCTCCTCTGGTATCTTTTCTCCTAAAGCACTGCATGCGTTGGCTATCTCGAGAATGTTCATGTGAAAGTCTTGAATGCTTTCCTCTTCCTTCATCCTCAAGTTCTCAAACTTGGTGATTAACAACTCCAGTCTTTACATCTTTACTTTGGAAGTACCTTCATGAGTAGTCTTGAGAATTTCCCAAGCATCTTTAGCAACTTCACATGTGTTCACCAATCTGAAGATATTCCTACCAATTCCATTGAAAATAGCATTCAAGGCTTTAGAATTTTCAAGAGCTAATTCGTCTTCATCCTTAGACAAGTTCTCCTCAGGTTTCAACACTCCAGTGGGTTGATTGTTTTCCACAATGATAATAGGATGTGTCCACCCTTTCAGAAGAACTTTCCAAGTCTGACTGTCTAAGGACTTTAAAAACGCCATCATATGAGATTTCCAGAGATCATACTTAGTACCATCCATAATGAGTAGTCTATTCATAAATCCTCCTTCCCTGTTCATAGTACCAGAAAATATCTTCTCTAGATCTCACTCAGAGACAGAGCATGATGTCTACTCTGATACCAATTGAAATTCTGGTATCAGGTATGAGATGTCTAAGGTGATGTCACGACACTAATATCTGCATGCTAAACAAAGAACCACAAAATATTAAATACATAGAAAATTAAAATGACACAAGCAAATTGTTCACCCATTTCGGTGCAATCACACCTACGTCTAGAGGCTACCAAGCGAGGGATGAATTCCACTATCAACAATATTAGTTTGGAGCTAAACTTCCCCGTTTACAACCCCTCACTTAATCACTATTCAATGACCCTTCTACCTAAGAACCTCTTAGATATGAGAAACCCCTCTCACTCTCCCTCGATCACACACCGTGATAATAACAATAAGAAAAGACTTGAAGACATACTTCAAATATACATAACCATCATTGCTTCAAAGCTTATAGATGATTAAAAATTTACAACTCAACTAACGTCCACCTCAAGTATTAAACAATACTAGAGTGGCTCACAAGTAACAAATAACAAAGACTTAAAACCTAAACTCTGAACATAGAACGTTCAGTATTTTCTAGTGTGACTAACTTTGCAAGTAGGGTTAGCTTTCCTTTTTATACGAACAACAAAACTAGGGTTGACCCATGAATTGCTTCACATAAAGTCTTCAGCGTGTTCCTTTACTTTCTCCATGAAAGTAGGATAAAAGCTCTCCAAGAAAGTTGCAGTAGAGCGTTACATAGCCTTGCTTACTTCGAGCAAACAACTAAAATAAACTGACTCCTAAAGTTTTTGAACTGAAAAATCAGTTCAATTCTATAACACATGTCAGGACATCTGCTTTGACATCTTCATAAAAACTGCCGATACATTTTGCCTCACATGTTAAGGTCTTCTTCATGGCATTTTTTGAACATAATGTTTTACCAAAATTGATGTCAATCTATAACTAACAATCAACTACCTAACTAAGATTATAACATGTTTAGTAACACCCTAATTTACTCTTCTATCATAATTACATTTATACTACAAAAACTCCTTTATAGTAATTCGCTAATTCAATTCTATTTGAACAATCAAATTGTTCCATTCTTCCGAGTGACACATCTATTTGAACATTGTTTTTTATTTATTTTGGGGACATTGCTACCCAGGATAAAAAAAATACAACTAAAATACTGTGTAATAACTTTCATTTGTCACTTCCATTTCTCTCTCCGAAACCAAAATTTCACTTTCTCTCGTCTCCTCACCTGCTTCATCTTCTTAGAGTTTGAGATCCAGATCCAGATCCTCGACATTTCCGCTTAGGTATTCTCGGCATTTCTATTTTGACTATAAATTTGGGATTTCTTTCCACAAGAGTTTGAGAAAAGTGTTGATTATGTGAGAGTTTTCTGATTTATGTGTTTTTTTGTAATTTTTTTGGATTTGGAATCATGGTCTTTTTTTTTCTCTTCCTGTTTTGTGATTGATTGCAGAGGAAAAGAAAGAGCATTCTCAGGTATATGCTCTGGTCTTGTAGTATGGAAGTGGTGAAGACAGAAGAATTAGTCACTATACCAAGCAAAGTATTATTCCAGAAGTTGAAGGTAAGAAACAAAATACATTTAGTTAAGAGTAAATAACTTTGCTGTAAAAAAATGGTCCAAATCCTTATAGAAAATAGTTTTTCAGCAACCATGAATAGCAATGTTTGTTTTTCCCCTTTTTTAGCTAAAATTGAATTGAAACTTTTTGAACTCAAAAATATCTTACAAAATTGGACTTAGTTGATATGTTACTCCTGTAAAATCAAAATCATTAAGACTTGAGTGTCTTTTACAAATTTTCTATTATGTGTTTTTCTTTGTATTTTTTGAATAGCCAATTTCATTAGTAATACTTAATAGAAAATTTTTAAGCCTAATTTATTATAAAAAAGTTGGACTTTTGTTGACAGATAATTAAGAAAAATGGGAATTAGTTAACGAAGAGATGGTTAAACCTCTTATATAGCATGAACATAATATAAACTATTTTCACAATGATTTTATTAATATTAATATTAGTTATACGTAATTAACTACTATATGTATATGTAGTTAATTACGAACGTTGATCCACTGCAGTCTGCAGTCACTGCGTGGTGCAGTCATGCATGTCACATCACATCATGGCCTTTTATTTGTTTTGAATAAAAAATAAATAAAATTTCAAGTTGGAGAGAGATAGAGCGAGGTGAATGCAGGGAATCCAAATCCGTTAATTACTTGTTATCATTGATAACTAGCTCTTTAATTGACATTTTATCCTTGAGTAATACAATCCGCTGGCATGCTGTAACATTAGTCAAAACTTCAAATTTTTGGTTTAGTGTTGTCCAAATAAAAACCATTTTAGATGATAATATTAGCTAAACTTTATTGAGCCAAGTGTAAATGAAATATATTAATTAAGTTCGGTTTATATTGAAGCTAAAATTAACATCTTTTATTGTGTTAATTTGAAACTGATATATTTTTCTTTTGAACATTATTTTGCAAGTTGTGTCAAGCAGTGGAAATTTTTGTCTCATAATTTGACAACTAGACTAATTCTAAAGTAAGGCTACATTGATCATAAACAGTAATTAGAGATTGATTATATTTTATTTGATACATTTCTCAATTAATTTGAAATTCAATTTAGCAATGATATCAAATGCTCAAATATATATTAAGAACATTCTACTGAAAATCCCATAGTATTATCTCTGTGATAAATTAACTTTTTTTTACTATAAATTGAATCCAAATAATTTATATTATTCATGTTTACAGACTAAATGCGATTGGAGGGTGCACTGGTGAGCCACGTGCATAAGTGTGACAGCTCTTTCTACAGGTCTACAAATGCAGTCTAAAAATTGGATGTGACCGGTTAGCCCCACAAAAACAACAGGTAGTAGTACGTTATAAAACTTTAACTTTTGCTTCCTCTACAACTTTGTTTTACGCTACCTCAGTATAGGAATATTGCACCTAGATCCGAATGTTTTAATGTTGTACCACCTTTTTACCCAAAAATACCAATATATCAATATACTATTCGATCAAATAAATGTTGCTTTTGAAACATAACTGCCACCCTTAAAATGGACGGGTGTGTTAATTTAGAAAGGGCCCGCCCATTGCATAAGCAGTAGTGTGTAAAGTTTTTATTTATTTTTACATTTTAGATTTAATTTTAATTTTAGTTTAATAATTAATAATTATAATTTAATAACTTATTTATATTATAATTAATAATAAGTGTATTTATTTTAATAATCATATTATGATTTATTTTAATAAATTATTTATATTATAATTAAATAATAGTTATATTATAATTAATTTATTTTAGTAATTTATTGATGTTATAATTAAATAATAATTGTATAATAATTTATTTAATTTGGTAATTATTTTAATAAAATAATAAAAATCTACTAAAAATAATAATATATAAATTTATTAAATTAAACCAAAATTTGGAACAAATAAAATAAAATAAAACACTACATTAAAAATAATTTAATTCTAGTGGGGGTTTTGGTCGGATCGTGTGAAGTGTTTGTGAGTTCCACAAAAAGGAGCTTGTCTGTTGGTCCGTAGAATCATACCACCAAGTTCTTGTGTAGGTTGCTCTTCTGTTGATTGTGGTTGAGACGAAGGTCCAGCGTCATTGTCATTCATCAATAATGTTATCATTTCTTCATTGGTAAATTGCATTTCAGTTGCACTTCCATAACTTAATGTTTGTCCCTCGAAATTTCAATTTCGTATGTTATCGGCTGGCATTTGGCTATATACTGGGGTTGGTAATATTTGGGCGTGGTAAAATATTGGGGTTGGAAAAAATGCATTTGTTGTTGGGGTGTTTGGTAGGTGGGGTCTTGTGGGATTTGTAGATTTATTGAAGTAGGTGGTGAGTTATGTGATGTTGACGGAAAAAAAATTGAAAATTGTTGTTGGGTTCCCCATTGAGATGGATTAGGTGAGCGTGTATATTGATGAGGCCGCTGATTTGGGGTAAAAGGTGATTGTGTTGGGAAGAAAGGTAGTTGAGTGTTGTGGAATTGTTGTTGGTTGGTCATGAATGGGTGTTGGGCGTAAGTGCTTGTTGATTGTCTGGTGTGTTGGACTGGTATGGGGTGTTAGACGTTTGAAGATATTGGTTGATTTCAAGGGTCAAATAAAAAGTTATGTGGTGACAAATACAGATAGGAAATCGACCTATACCACTTCATGTAATTCGTACTTGGTTTACATTCATTTGACATGATATTTCATTGTAAGACATGATGATGATGGGGTCAGTCGAGGTTGTATTGTTGATTGTAATATTCTAGAGATGTTTTTGTGTTTGTGTTGTTGATTTAATTTATGTGTTTATTTTGACCTTGTTGGTGATGTTTAGGTTAATTGTTGTTGTTACTTTTTAAAGTTTGTTCAAGTATCTAATTTATGTGTTGTCTTATGGAGTTGTTGTTTAAATTAAATGCAAAAGTACTAGTGGATGAAACACTTAATTTCTTGATGTCATTTTGTAATACAACTTTGAGGCATGAAAAAAACTCATTGTTCCTACATTGGGCATCACGTTCGGTTGTGTCCCGGGAGACGACACAATACACATTTTCTCTAAATTTATCAAAGTTGTCCATTTCTGTTGTAATACGGGTGCTTACTGGACGACCTTTCTTATTACGCCTCATGATTGGGTTATGACAAATCTGTTCTCCCTCATAAGTTGGCCAATACGTATCTAACTGGAAAACTTGTGTTGTAAATCCCAAATAGGTTAGACACCTTGTAAACGTCAGCCAATAGAAGATATGTGTCAGTATGCACCATAGAACATGCAGCGATTACATGTGAAGAAGGGAGGCGGTATGCTTGAAACTTTCCGAAGTCACACCAATGATCGCTCAAGTTGACCTTGAACGTCCCATATGCTTCCCCTCACCATGGTAAATGGTTTCCTTCACACTAAAAGTGTTATTATTGTAGTCAAACACGCTAACCCGATGCGTGGAGGATTTTGATGTTTCATGACCTTCACGCATTGCTTGGTAAATGAGGCTAGAATTCAAAACTGCACTCTACATTGCACCCCTTTCAGCAAAGAGTGTTCTCATTCTATAGTACGTTGCTTGAACCATTGTTGTGATGGGAAGATTACGAGTGCCTTTGAATGCAGAATTAAGTGACTTGACAAAGTTCGTTGTCATGTGCCCCCAGTGACGGCCCTCATCAAATGCTCTAGTCCATTTTTCAACTGGAATTTTGTCTATCCACGCCAAAGCATCGGGTTAGCCATGCCAATCTTTTGATGATAATACCTAAACATTGGTTGGTTTAACGCATACCCTATATGGTTTAATAAAAAATGTGTTAATATTTTGGTGTACTAATAATGTTACATAAAACATGTATAAAATAGACTTACGCATGTTGATCATTGTTCTCCGGAGGCAATAAACATGGACAGATGGAGGATTATGCCAACCATTATTAGAATTGTTGTATGCGTTTTCGATAGATGCGTGTCTGTCGGAAATCAAACACAGGTTGGGGAGCTACATGAATTCTCAAGTTCTTTAGAAAGAACCATCCACCTTCCGCAAAGGCAACTGGGAAAATATTACTATTTCTATCTTGTGCTACCGCCATTAGTAGCGTACCCTTGTATTTATCATATAACCATGTACCGTCAATCTGCAGTATAGGCTTCCAATATGCATGGTTGAAATGGCCAAAATAGTCGATGGAATATTTGTTTTCCTGCAACAACAATTTCGTCATCTGTATACATCGGAATTGTTTCCATGTCTATCACTATACTTGGAACAAAAGTTTGAAGTGCTAACAAGTAATTTGGAAGATCGTTGTATGACTTTTCCCAATTTCCATAAACTTGTTTGATTGTCTTACACCTTGCAATCTATGCTTTCCTGTAAGTGGGAGTGTATCTAAATATAGAAACAATTTCATTAACACATACGCTCACCATGAGACATTAATCGATCACTCATCAAACGAGAGCTAAGTTGTCTATGATCTTGATTAAAGATAGTTGTTGAACAAGTGTGTGGGGGCTCCATGATTCCTATCTTCCATAGCTCACTCTTTTTCCTATACGATGCCACCAGACGAAATTTGCTACCACTTCGCTTACAACGGATGTGATATCTCTTCGTGTCAGAAATAGATACCTTGAAATCTACAACGCGTTTCATGTGATACTTGGATATAGTAAGCATACAGTCAAATTTGGTTTTGAACTGGTTATCAACAGCAATGTCATCCTCTACAGGAAGACGAGGATTGTGGGGTCACTCAAATGATGAATCGTCACCATTAGTTCCCAATGTGGGCAAGTGGACAATACACATTATCAACTGGAATTTGTTGTTCATTTATGTTGTTCGCATCTGCCTCGACACCATCTTCTTTAAATAAGGTCGTGAACATTTCATTAACTTGCGCCTCAGACTCTTCGTCATTGTCACCAACGTCTTCGTTTGGAATTATGGAGATTGGTTCAGCTACAGTAGGGTTGTTGATTTGGAATTTGATATATAAATCAATCTCATATAACTCAGACAATTCATGGTTGTAAAACATTGTTTCCACATCATCATCGTCTCGGACTTTCAACGAAACATATTTCACATTATTATCACCGAAATGAACATCATTTCGATATATAATTTGTAAGAAATCTCGAAATTGCATCCTTGTTTGAATCATCTCCTTTAAATATTCAAACTTAGAATTTCTACGTAATACGAACCGACAAACATCGGTATTTTCGAATATGATGCCTACATCATCGGAGACAAGGATTTCTCCATTGTAAGAAGCACCAATCACATAGTGCGGTGTTTGAGACAATTGTGTAGAATTATGTTTGTATTTGAGTGATAAATAATGCATGCATTGATAGCTCCATTTAAATGATACAAATTTTGTCTTATTCACACTATTATATTAATATTTCGTCGTCTTCTATACAGTCAAAGCCCTAGATTCCCACACTAAAAAACCTCCCATGTGATGGGCGTGCGCTTTAAAGGATGCTAATAATTTTTCCGCTTGTTCAACATTACTACAAACTTGGGGGTGGTCGAGGATGCCGAGACTTGCGCCTAGGAATCCATTTCACTTTTCATACGCAACCAAGTAAGTTGAAACTTTTATATTTTCAAAATATTTTTTACTTCTTAAACTTATTTCATTATTTATTTATATGGGATGGATTATGAGAACACTCCTCATCACTGGGCACCGGGTTATCGCGCTTTCGTCGATCATTTCGAAGAAGATGATGTAATTTTCTCAACCATAGATTATTAGTAGTTACTTTTCTACTTTCTTAAATTAATATATTTGTTTATATTTTATAACAGTTTACATGGAGACCCTACCTAGACCTTGGAGATTTGGATCCCAGTGATGCTCATGTGTGGAGTTCAAAAACATTCCTTATGTGTTTTACGACTGTGGAAATGCATTATACAAATAGGGTAAAACTCCAATTTGGAATTCTTCAAGGCATACCTAATGCTCCACTGCATGGACGAGTATCACAGAATTACCGTGAACGACCAATGGTCTTATACTCCTTATTCAAATCATTTGAAGGAAGAGCGTCGTCAATGGGATAACCGCGAAGATAATGTCTTACGAGGAAATATCATGTAAACCCAGTACGGAACCCAACAACAACTTTCAATTTTTTTTCCGTCAACATCACATAACCCACCTCCTACTTCAATAAATCTACAAATTCCACAAGACCCCACCTACCAAACACCCCAACAACAAATACCTTTTTCTCAACTCCAATATTTTACCACCCGAATGTTACCAACCCCAAGTATATAGTCAAATGCCAGCCGATAACATACGAAATTGGAATTTTGAGGGAACAACATTAAGTTATGGAAGTGCAACTGAAATGCAATTTTACCAATGAAGAAATGATATCATTATTAATGAATGACAATGATGTTGGACCTTCATCTCAACTACAACCAGCAGAAGAGCAACCTGCACAAGAACCTGATGTATGGTTCTACGGACCAACAGAGAAACTCCTTTTTGTGGAACTCACCAGCGCTTCACACGACCCGGCCAAAACCCCCATTAATTATTTTTCATTTAGTGTTTTATTTTATTTGTTCTAAATATTGGTTTAATTTAATGAATTTATATATTGTTATTTTTAGTAGATTTTTATTATTTTACTAAAATTAAATAAATTATTAAAATAAATTATTGTTTAATTATAACATCGATAAATTACAATATAATTACTAAAATAAATTAATTATAATATAACTATTATTTAATTGTAATATAAATAATTTATTAAAATAAATTACAATATGATTATTAAAATAAATATATTTATTATTAATTATAATATAAATTAGTTATTAAATTATAATTATAAACTATTAAATTAAAATTAAAACATAAAAAAAAAAAAAAAAACTTTACACACTACCGCCCACACAATGGACAGACCCTTTCTAAATTAACACATCCACCTATTAAAAGGGCGGCAGCTATGTTTCAAAAACAATATTTATTTCAACGAATGGTATATTGGTATTTTTGGGATAAAAAGGTGGTACAACAGTAAAAAAAATTCTTAAAATGGTGCTATAGGAGACTTACTTTACTTACTATCAGAAAATATATCAGTATTTTCAATAATGCTTGTGTTGCTAAGTCAATATTTTTTATGGAAATACAAAATTGGTATTTCAAATCACTCATCATGATAGTTTTTGTATAGTTAGTTTCAACTCAACATTCCATTATAGTATTTCAGTTAACTTGTAATTCCCTCTCAAATTTGTAGTTGGTTATTTTCACTACTAGAAAAGCTGGATTTTCTTGCGGATTTGAGTAAAAAATTTGCAGAAAACATGTTTCCTTCGAATTTTCCTGCGGTTTATGATTCCCAGCTAATACTTTTGTGGGTAATAATTTCCGCAGGAAATGTTTATCTCAATTTTTTTTAAAATAATTTTAAATTATATATTAAAATAACCATAGTATAAAAATAAAAATTTAATTTAAAATACTTTGATTTTAAAGAAGAAAAATTCATAGAACAACAATTTATAAACTACAAAAATAAAAATTTAATTTTAAAGCTTTGATTTTAATAAAACACATTCATAGAACAACAAGTTATAAACTAAACAAGTTCTTACATAGTCATATTACTAAAATGACTCAAACAATTCATTTGTCTCGCTACTTAAAATTATAATTCATTACTAACGTTTCATGTGTTTCTTGATGCCATCTTTATATTGATCATTTTTATTAGATGGTTCTTGACGTCATCTTCATATTGATCACTTTCAGTTGGAGATGACCCAAGAAATCCCAAATGATTCATTAAAAATGAAATTTTATTCGCCGATCATCTCTTTTCTTGACGATGCAATTATTGCCTCATCTCAACTTCTCTTGTTCTTGTCTTTGCAACGATGCATTTAAAACATGGATTTGACTTCTCAAAGCATCAACCTCTTGAGTCACTCAAACAGGTTTATTTGATAATGAAACAAAGCGGTTCCAGACCAAATACCCTCCTTTCTTCTTTCAATCGACTTTGGAATTCCAATATTGGTTGACTATCACTTCATCCTCTTCCGGAATAGTTGGAATCTAAGAAGAAATCTCCTACTTTTCCATTCAAATTGATCCTAAAGAAAATTTACAAAATAGTAAGGAATTAAATTCAAGAAAAGTGATACATTCCAAAGACTTGTGTGATTTAAAATTCAATCAAATTATATACGGATTCAACATGAACTCTTACCCACTTTGATCCTTTTTCCTGTGCGAAAATAGAACTCGTCAATGATGGATCTCTTTCTTTTTCTAAAATTTTAAAGAAACAAGAAACAATGTAATTTATTATAGATACTTATTTGAGAATTTAATGAAAACTTATAATACATACCATTCTTTTTGCAACGATGAGGAATAGATCCTCCAGAGATGCACCATCCATAGAACCGATTCCTTTTATTGGTTTGACATGCTTTTGAATTTGAAGATTCCAACGTCATCAACGCTCATCATCTGTTTTGGCGAACTTCTTGCATTAGGACATCTTAGTTGCACCTCTTTTTCAATCGCACCTTTTTATTACGGTAGCCATGTAAACTTTTACGTAACAAATTAATCGTGTCACAATTCTATTTATGTTTGGTCAAACATAAAATTATTGTCATAGATATAATGATATTAATCTGGAAGAATAAAAAATGAGAGCTTCTGAGTTCTAACAAATGTGTGAAAGGTTTCGGGTTAGCATGCTAACAAATTTGGCGTATCCAACGTCAACCTCAACCTATCCCTTCTCAACCTTTCGAAGGGATAGGTTGAGATTGATGTTGGATAGGCCAAATTTGTTAGCATGCTAACCTGAAACCTTTCACACATTTGTCGAACTCATGCTCTCATTTTTGTTCTTCCAGTTGATATCATTATATCTATGACAATAATTTTATGTTTTGACCAAACATAAATAGAATCGTGTTACATTGATTATTTTGTTACAAAAGTTTACATGGCTACCTAAGGTTACGGACGAATTTTGAAAAAGAGGTGCTAAGATGTCCCAACTAATGCAAGAAGTTCGCCAAAACTTAGATGACAAACCCGCTGGAAGATGATGTGGAAGAAGATGTACATTGAATTCTTCCAAATTCAAAAAGCATGTCAAACCAATAAAATGAATCGGTGTTCTATGGATGGTGCATCTCTTCACATCGGAGGATCTATTCTCATCGTTGCATTGAAAAGAATGGTATGTATTATAAGTTTTTCATTAAATTTCTCAAATTAGTATTTATAATAAATGACATGTTTCTTTTAAAATTTTAGAAAAAAGAAAAGGGAGGTGTAGATCCATCATTGACGGAGTTCTATTTTTGCACACATAGGAAAAGGATCAAAGTCAGAGTTCATGTGAATCCGCATATGTGAGTACTAATTTGATTGAATTTTAAATCTGCACACAAGTCTTTTGGAATGTATCACTTTTCTTGAATTTATTTCCTTACTATTTTGTAAATTTTCATTTAGGATCAATTTAAACGGAAAAAGTTGGAGATATCTTCTCATATTCCAACTAATCTTGAAGAGGATGAAGCTGATAGTCAACCAACTATTGGAATTCCACCTGATTTGGATATATGGGTAGAGTCAGTTGAAAAGAAGAAAGGGAGGGTATTTGGTCTTGGAACCGCCCAAGACTTTGGTTTCATTATCAAATAAACCTTCATGTTTCGAGTGACTCTCAAGAGGTTGATGCTTGAGAAGTCAAGTCCATGCTTTAAATGCATCGTGCAAAGACAAGAACAAGAGAAGTTGAGATGAGACAACAATTGCATCGACAAGAAAAGAGATGATCGGCAATAGTAAAATTTCATTTTTAATGAATCATTTGGGATTTCTTGGGTCATCTTCTCGTCCACCACAACCAACTAATGAAAGTGATCAATATGAAGATAACGTCGAAGAACCATCTAATGAAAGTGATCAATACAAAGATGACATCGAAGAAACACATGAAGAAGACGTTAGTAATGAATTTTAATTTTTAAGTTAGCAAGACAAATGAATTGTTTGAGTCATTTTTAGTAATATGACTATGTAAGAACTTGTTAAGTTTATAAATTGTTCTATGAATGTGTTTTATTTAAAATTTTATTTTTTGTAGTTTATAAATTGTTGTTCTATGAATTTTTCTTCTTTAAAATCGAAATATTTTAAATTAAATTTTTATTTTTATATTATGGTTATTTTAATATATGATTTTAAAAAAATTTAAGTTTAACATTTCCTGTGGATTTTGCTGCGGATTTTTCTACGGAAGTTATTACCCACAAAGGTATTAGCTGGGAACCATAAACCGCAGGAAACGTGTTTGTTGCGGATTTTTTGCTTAAATCCGCAGGAAAATCCAGCTTTTCTAGTAGTGTATGTACTTATTAGTCTTTGGATTCCTATCCATCCATGCCTAAGTTGCTTCTATTTTACAATCCAATTCATTACATCTATACTTAAGAAAGTTAATGATGACAAACCAATGCTACTGACTTTCTCCATCCAACACTTACACATTTCATAACGTTGTACACTCACTACTTTCCTAGTTTTTCCATAGAGCATGTTATACTTCTAAAATTTAGTATCAAACAAAACTCTAAAGTGATAAAAGACGTATAACTACTTTTATTCCTCCCTTTATCATAATAAAAGAAGTAAATTTCTAAATATATTTGAAATTTCTAATATGTCTGCAGATGAGGCAGTTATTCCAATACTACTGAATTTGAATGCATTGAAGAAGAAACCCTATTAGTACATACTGATTGCAGACCAAGGATGTCAATTTGTTAAACAAAGTGGTGCAGCCTTGGACCGATGAAATTGAACTTAGAATTCAACTCAAAAACGTTTTTTGGTTGAGTAAACTCCACCTTACATAATATCTGCCAATTTCACATATACTCCTGCCAATTTCACATAGTTTGTTAATAGTAGAAAAGTGTCACAATCCAGTACTAGTTTTACACTCTTCAACACCCAACAAAAAAACAAAAGATATAGATCATTGATTTCTACGAAGTGCATGAATATAATAACAAAAGGAATATGAGAGAAAAATCCTGCAAACCATGCCCATAGATATAGATCAGTTTTACAAATTGTTGAGAGGGTTTTAAGTAAGAGTAGACACTGATAGAGTTTCCATTTTTTATTTTTCCCTAGTTGATATACATTAATCTTCATCTTCACCGTCGTCATTGGAATCATCTTCATTTTCTTGCATCATTGGCAAACTAACCTCTTCACCATCAACTTCATCATCTTGTAGGTGATCAATTGGGTCATCTTCAATTGTTGCATTAACTCGTGACTCTTGCACTTGAAAAGCAACCTCTAATGTATGCCTATCATCAACAACCTCTCTTGGCTTTGTCTTTATACCTACCAACCAATCAACCTTATCTCTTGGGCGCCCAGGATAAGGTGAATAATAAACTTGAGTTGCAGCTTTTGGGAAAATAAAAGGATCAAATTTACTATATTTTCTCCCCTTATGAACTTCTACAATCTTATATTGACGATGTATTCACATCCCATGTCTTGAAGGGTCAAACCAATCACAGTAAAATAAAACCAACTTTTTTGTTGTTTGACTTGGCCATTCAAATTCGAAAATCTTTGTAATAACCCATAATAGTCATTTGAGGATTCGTCTTGTCCTATTCCACTAACACACACCCCACTGTTATATGTTGATTTTCCTTCACCCCAATAAGTTGTGTGGAATTTGTATCCATTTGAAAAATAAACAGGCCAAGATTTCTCTAGTCTCAAAGGCCCCCTTGCCAAATCATACAAGTCAGAATTTTGTCCCCTAAATTTGTGATTCATCGTCACCTAGAATATAACACTAAAAATATGCTTACGTACGTATTCTTTAAACCACCGCGGAAAGTCAGCTTCTAGTTGTTTATCAACAATATCGTCATTGAGATCCTCATACATACTTTTCAAACTTTGGACATACATACTACATAAGATATTGTTAAAAATTAGTGTCGATATTAGTTGAAAAAATATAAATATATTTATTATTGCTCAATACTTACTCAATAAATGGCTTAACCTCTTTGCAATTTAAGAGAACGTGTAGTTGGGCAGCTACCATTTCTCTATCCTCGAGCCACCTTTCACAGTATTTTCCCGTTGTTTGGCCATTTAAATGTTCAAAGATTGACAAAGTTGGTTGAATATTGTCTTGATGAGTCCCCTTGTTTATGCCAATAGTACTTGAGTATTGAGTAGGAGGCAGAAAATAATGGGAACTGAAATAGGATGTCTCTTGCACTAAATATGCTTCACAAATACACCCTTCCACACTTCTTTTGTTTTTGACAGTTTTTTAATTTTATTTAAAAATCTTTCAAACGGATACATCCAACGATATTGAACTGGTCCTCCCATGTTAGCTTCATCAACTAAATAAATTGGCAAGTGCTCCATAGAGTCAAACAATGCGGGTGGAAATATACGCTCCATCTTACATAATACCGTAGGAATGATTTTTTCATTTGTAATAAGTGATCTTCTCTTAACACGGTTGAACACAGGTCTCTAAAAAATTGACTATGCTCGGTTAAGGTCTTCCATATTGGTTCAGGGAGAGCATTAAAAGCTATTGGAAGTAGACATTCCATAAAAATATGGCAATCATGACTTTTCATACCAGAGAGCTTTTTTTGCTTTGAATCTACACATCTAACCAAATTAGAAGCATAACCATCAGGCATCTTCAATCCTTTCACCCATTCGCATACATCAATTTTTTGTTCATTCGTCAAACAATATTTGACTTTCGGTTTCATATAGTTCCCATTAGGCTTTTTTTCCAGCAACAACTCTTTTCTATGACAATATTTTTCCAAGTCCAACCTTGCGTTTTCGTTGTCCTTAGTTTTCTCTTTGTTGTCCATAACAGTAAGAAAAATATTTTCAAAGACATTCTTCTCAATATGCATAACATCAAGATTGTGCCTCAATAGGTTGTGTCTCCAATAAGGCAAATCCCAAAATATGCTTCTTTTGGTCCAATTATGTGATACTCCACGACCAGCAACAATGCATTTTCTCGTATTAGTTACCTTAGGAAGCCCACAAACCTTTTCACACACTTGTTCACCACTTAATCTTAGAGGAGGCTCCCTTGTCTCAATTATATTTTTGTAAAACGCAACCTTATTTCTTCTAAAAGGGTGATCGTGAGGTAAAAATCGACGGTGGCAATCAAACCAAGATCTCTTTTTCCTTTTTTCAATGATAAAGCTTTTAAATTTCCCTTGCATACAGGACAAGCAAATATTCCTGTAGTACTCCACCCCGACAACATCCCATAGGCAGGAAAATAATTTATTTTCCACATTAGTGCAACTCTCAATCAAAATTTTTGCCTCTTTGATGCATCTTACGTTACTACACCGTCATTCCACAATTGTTGCAATTCTTCTATCAGCGGTTGCAAATACACATCAATTTTACCTTTGGGATTGTTTGAACCTGGAATTATCAAGGTCAAGAACATATATGGCATCATCATACATAGCTCAGGAGGTAGGTTATATGGTGTGACAATTATTGGCCAACAAGAATATGGTTTTGTAGATTGGCTAAAAGTGGTGAAGCCATCAGCACATAGACCAAGTCTAACATTTCGAGGTTCTGAAGCAAATGTAGGATATACTTGGTCAAAGTGTTTCCAAGCTTCCCCATCTGAAGGATGACACAACACACCTTCTTCCCTACGATTTTTGTAGTGCCACCTCATATGGTCTGCAGATCTCGCTGAAGCATACAATCTTTGAAGGCGGGGGATTAAAGGCAAATAATGCAATCTCTTGCGAGGAACATCTTTAGAGTTTCGGTTACGCTTACACAAAATACATGTTTTGTATCGAGGCTCATTACAAAACTTGCACTCCTTTAAATTGATGTCCTCTTTGTAATACAACATACATCCACCAATGCAACAATCTATCTTTATCCTCGATAAACCGAGTCCAGCCGCAAGTTTTTTTATTTCCCTAAAGTTAGAGGGAATTACATTCTCTGGGTGACTTGATTCCTTCATAAACTTCACCATGTCATCGAAACATGCCTGTGACATGTTGTGTTTAGATTTTAAACTCAACAACTTAATAGCAGCAGATAACTCTGATGTGTTTTACATCCCGGCCACAGTGGTTGCTGAGTTGAATTCAACATGTCATAAAAATTTTGTGCTTCCATGTTTGGAGGTTCCACATGTCATCAAAATCGGCAGCATCAAACACCATGTCTTGATATCTATGAACATGTTCATAACTCCACTGTTGACTACTATTGCAAGGCGCAACCATATCTATATCATCGTTGTCGTTATCATTGATGTGAGGGATTATCTCTCCATGGCAAGTCCAATTCCAATATTTCAGTGTAAACCCATGTTGGTGAATGTGAGTGTTTGCTTCATCTGGAGTGAGGTGGTCCTCATTTTTGCACATCTTACATAGACATCTTATTACACCATCCTTCAAATACTCTTTTTGCTGACAAGCAAAGTTTATAAACTCTTCAACACCTTTTAAAAATTCATATGTATGTCCGCTTTGGCCAGGGAGAAGCCTATTATACATCCATGTTCGATGATGAGGAATTTCGCTTTCCATTGCAGCTCCAAAGATTTGTTGATATTCTAGATATAAAAACTTCAAAGCATTATCATTTTGAAGACAAAAATGAAAGTAAACTAGCAACAGACATATTTAGATCCAAAAATAACACATATTAGTAGAAGTATAAAGTCAAATATACCTACTGAGGGAGTCTAGACAAATCGACCACTGTAAGGCTGCTAATCCATGGAGCTCACTCTGCACAAACATGTTCAATCTCATACATATATTCTTCCATATATATGTTTTCCTAGTTTCCCTACTAGAGTATATGTTATGCATGACATTCAAAAGTTCAAATATTAAACCTAATGTAATGCTCAACAAATCTGAATAATTTTAAAAGGACAATCAAAATACCCTTTTGGTTTGAAGAAAAATAAGTTCATCTCATTCTACTTGTGCTTTTATTGTGTCTACCTTATATTAGGTTGATACTGAAAAGATAGACATGCATTCCCCCTCCTATAAAAAACTGGCACGTAAGTGATTGAAATATAAGCGTGTACCTGGAAGGGTAGTTTATCAATAACCTTCTCATAGTAGGGCAATGCATCCTTCAGTTTTCCCGCATCCATTATAGTGTTAAATTGGAGATGAACTTGGTCTCCATTTTAAACTTAATTCCTATGTATTGCTTCATTACAGCAATAGCTAGCTAGCTGTATTTTGGAGTCTTTTTCTCTCAATTAATTGTTATGTTGTAGTTATTTGATTGCTTTTTCTCCCAAAAATTTAGTCAAGCAATTGGGTTCTAGCCCCCATTTTTATGTGAAGCTATATTCCTCGTCTCATTTTGTTTAAAGAATGGAACAAATAAATATACGTCGATGAGTCACTAATTTATTAACGTTACATACAATCATTTAATGGAGGGTAGAAAATATGATCGAACCTTTGCATTATGTAAGAATTTTGAATTGATTTATTTATTCATGAGAAGTTGTATAAAGTGAAAATATCATATTAGGTTGTAGACTACAAGAAAAACAATTAACAATTATAGGTGGTCGGAATAAGCTACTATAAAATGAACTACAACAAAGACAATCACATGTCAGCAAAAATATGCCATCAACTCACTAGCAGTGTGGCACCAATAGTATACTTACATAAAGAATAATATATGGCGGAGGGGTGATTATTTTGTTATAAATACAAAGGAAATTGAAATAAAGCGTATAAGTGGAGTTTCAATTTTTTTTATAACATTTAAGTGGAGTTAAGACACTAGAAGTTTAAGCTCTACATGCGCATACACATACAGTTTAGTACATCATAGAGTCAAGGGTATTGTATTACAGAATATGAAAATTATCAGACATGATTGTATTAGTCACATAAAAGTCACATTGGTTTCTTTTGATACTGTCACTCCTAAAGAAAATGTAGTATATGACTTTTTACTAATAATTAGAGAATAATGTATATTTTCCAATTTCTCAGCTCCAAAAAAATACACAAACTAGTATGATAAAACATATAGCATTCCCTAAATAGAAAAAACAAAAGTCTAGTACACACCCCTAAAAAACCATTAAAAACCCCCTTGCATCAACACCAGTAGCATATGTAATGCTCCATCCTACAGTTGTCATATTAGTTACTGAAAATACGAAGAAATTAGCACTAATTTTGTTGTTTTTTTAAATGAAATTATGTCTTTTTTCTATAAAAGCCTTAATTATTTATCATCTCATTTTACTTATTTCTCTCTGTTGGCATCATGGCAGGGGCTACAGTGATGGCTGTGAGAACAAAGAAAGGTGTCTCTTGGACACACAAGAGCCAAATAAAAGCTAGGGTTTTTCTAACCGGTCTCTAATATCCTATGATTTGGGTTGATCTTAACTCATCAAACTTACAAAACTATAAATTCCCCTACACTATTGCCTATAGCAGCAGCCGCAAAGTTAGAGAACTATGAAGCATAGACACCGAAAACAAACCGACACTATCACGTATTAGAGTTTTCTTCCCTATGAACCTTCTATTAGAGATCCTATAACTATCACGTATTAGAGTTCCTAGACACCGATATGCCATCAAACTATTGTGCATCCAAGCAGGGTTAAGAAGCTAGATGTTAACTTAAATCAACAATCAATCTTCCATCACAAGTTCCTATAGCTAGCTATATCAAGCTCTAAAGCGCCATAATTTAAAATATACACCAGTTACAATAAGGGTATTATATAAAGATTTGCAGCCACAATTTGGGCTTCGACATTATGATTCTTTATATTGCCAAAACAGAAAAACCGCATCGCAAATGCGGCCTGACACCGATATCAATAATCAATCTTCCATCACATGTTCCTATAGCTAGCTATGTCATGCTCTAGAGTGTCATAATTCAAATTGTATACTAGTTACAATAAGGGTTTCATATAAAGATTCACAACCGCGATATAGCCTACACCATATATGTTCTTTATTCTACCAAAACAGCAAAACCACAACACAAAGCGCGATATCAAGAATCACGACACGGTCGTGACTACGAATGCTACTTAAAATCTTGTTACAATTTGTCTAAACTAAGCAACCAAATAAGCTAGCTATATAACATCTTCACACATTATTATACTAAACAAATATTAATATCAAAAACCAAAGTTATCATGAGAATCAAAATCTATAATAAACCTTGATGAAGTTCTCCCTCAAAAACCTTCAGAGTATGAACATACTCAGTAAAAGGATCCTCTTTTACAACATCTTCATCGTCATATACAAATGTGCTAAGTGGATTTCACCTATTGAACAAAACGAAAATCAAACACATGAATTTCAAAACAAAAAATCAAACAATTCATGCGAAATAGAAAAGCGAAAATGAAAGCCTGTAAGGTTTAGATGAAGAGAAAACCCAAATCAAACAGTCTCATGCTCTAATCCAGATTCAATTATAGTGCTCAAAGCCTGTGAGGTTTTGATGAAGAGAAAACCCAAATCACTGATACAAAAGTTAACACTAAATCCCTAATCAATGAATTTCTAACACAGCAAAGCAAAAATCACTCTCATAACACAAACACTTCAAAAGAATCAGAAAAATCACCTTCGTCGTCAAGGTAGTCAGAAGAACGGCGAGACAATGGACCGTAGATGGTGGTGATTGCGTTTATGAACGGTAGTTGTGAAAATCAGTGGTGGTGATGGCGATTACAGGACGGTGGTTTTGAAATCGGTGGTGCTGGTTGCGTCTGCGATGTTTGTGAAAATTGTGAAAATTCTGAATTCTGAAATTAGCTTGTGAAAATTCTGAAATCTAGGTTTTTTTAGATAAATAATAATTTAAAATTATAGTACCTTTTTGTTTTGAATTAACGTCAGTTGAATATCGTGTGTCTTAGTGGTAAGAAGTTTCATCTATTAGAGAAAGAATATGGGTTTGATTCATACCAATCCCTTTTTTTGACACTATTTTACACTATTTTTTTACTTTCTCATTCTCCATTTTTGACCATATAGTTTAACTTTTTTATATTTTTTTTAACATTCCCCACTTTTGACCATATAATTTAACCTTTTATATATTTCATTAATTTAACCTCTTGACCATATCGTTTGACACATTATTTTATATGTTAACAATTAATTAAAGAAATATCATAAAATTTTCTATATGTTAACAATTAATTAAAAAAACATCATAAAAATAATTAATAAATAGAAAAATAAAGATTAAAAATAAAAATTTATAAATTTACATACCTTTTATTAAAATTAAGATTTAAATTAATGTTAACAATTAATTAAAAAAATATCATAAAATTTTCTATATGTTGACAATTAATTTAAAAAACATCATAAAAATAATTAATAAAATAGAAAAAATAAAGACTAAAAATAAAAAATTTATAAATTTACATATATTTTATTTTATTAAAATTAAGATTTAAATTAATGTTAACAATTAATTAAAAAAAATATCATAAAATTTTCTATATGTTAACAATTAATTAAAAAAACATCATAAAAGTAATTAATAAATAGAAAAATAAAGATCAAAAATAAAAGTTTATAAATTTACATACCTTTTATTGAAATTAAGATTTAAATTAATGTTAACAATTAATTAGAAAAGTATCATAAAATTTTCTATATGTTAACAATTAATTAACAAAACATCATAAAAATAATTAATAAAATAGAAAAAATAAAGATTAAAAATAAAAAATTTATAAATTTACATATCTTTTATTTTATTAAAATTACGATTTAAATTAATGTTAATAATTAATTAAAAAAATATCATAATTTTTTTTATATGTTAACAATTAATTAAAAAATATCATAAAAATAATTAGTAAACTAAAAAAAATAAGGATTAATATTTTTTTATAAAACTTAAATAAAAACAACAATTATTTTTGTAAAACATTTAAATCAGTTAAATATGTTTTGGGGAAAATACTTTACTTTATGAAAAACTTAAATAATATTGAACAAATTATAAAATAATTCGCAGCCAAATCCGCAGGAAATTTTCCTGCGGAATTAGCTGCGGTCTTGTTTAAAAAATAGTACTTTTTAAGAATTAGTAATTTGTGAGAAAAGATCCGCAGGTATACCTGCAGAATTTGCTGCGGAACATTATTTCGCAGAAAATTTTAATATATTTTATATAATCGCAGGAAAATTTACAGGTATTCTTGCAGATTTGTTTCTGCAGGAAAACCCGCAGGAAATTCCGGTATTTTATGTTTTCATATTTAATATTTTATTAAATAAACATAATAACTAATTCTTTAGGTATTTACTTTGACTTTAATACTTTTTGCAACATGTATGAAGAAGTCAATGCACAGACTGTTTGGGTAGGAAGCAGCGCACAGCCGCACACCATACAAAGGGCAAGATCCTAGATTCCGATTTCCATCTACATTCTTATTAATGTATCCTTGTGTTTGTTGTACAATCATTAACTTGATATGGTGACATGCTGAATTAATCAATTAACTTTTGCCATGGCGCTGTTATAACATTGAACATGAAAATGCTGATATATTGCTTCTTAAATGAAATTCATTTGTCCAATTATAAAACCATCCATGGTTAGATTGGTTGGATCAAATATTGATCTAAATTGGCATGTATGTATCACAATTACACTAATTTTATGATTGATGATATATGCAACATATATAGTTTTGAAAAAGTGATAATATTAGTTATGCTGATTTTGGAGTAGTAGTTACAGTAGTCGAGCTTCGCAGTGTTCGCGGTGGCATACAGTTTTGGTATGTCGCTTAAGCATATGCCTTCACAGTTTCATCATGGTGGTGTTAGAAAAGATATTATTTCTCTTTATTTCTTTGCATGGATGTTGAAAGGCAAGTATATAAACACCATTCTTTATTATAGCAGGCCATTATGTACAAATATTTCTTAATGGCCTGCAACATTGTTAGCAACTACATGTGTCACATCAGGTTCAAGTTTATTTAAACAAGTAGCTCCTAGCTTCTTTGTTATCTTCATGAGTGTTGCTAGGGAGGCTTGCTATGTGTACACTAAAAAGTTAACACCCATATCTTACACGGTATTAAATACAACAGATTCCACATAATTATTTGTGTTAGAATAAATAAAAAATAATAATTAAATATTAAAAAGAAACAATACCATATAATCATACTAGGAGTTAGATTTAGTGTATAAATAACATTTTTCGTTGCTAAGTCACGACAAAGCATGGCTTAAAACGAGTACATATCCTCTTAAGAGTTCACTTCGAAGTGATGACATAACCTAGAAAACACAAATTGATTGCAAGATTAAATCATTAAAATATCAAACTAGCATGACAAATTAGAATTTTTTTTGCAATAATCATGTATTGAAAAAAAACGCAAATAATCATGTTTTAAAAATATTTACGCAAATAATCAGGTTTCAGGAAATAATAACACTTAGGTGCCATCTGAGATGGCTCCTGCACTAAGTAAATGAACTTAGGCACCATCTCAGTTGGCGCCTCTCTTTGCATAAGTCATCCTAGATGGCGTCTCCCTTATGGCTGTTACATGTAGGAGTCATCTCAGATGGCTCTTACGTGTATTTGTGTTTTTTATAAATACAACACCCCTTACTCCTTCATTCTTCATATTTTCTCAACTTCTCATCTCATATTCTCTCATTTTTTTGTGTCATGACATCACCATACATCCATACCAGAGATGGATACATTGTTTTCTCGGTCTCCAAACCTCCGATGAAAATGAAATTTTGGCACATTTTTACAATGGTGAAACTGAAGAAAGAGTTGGTGCGATGGTTAGAGGGAGAAATAGAAGTTGGCGAAGAAATTAGAAGGATCCAGAGGAAGAGAACAACAATGAACTTCACAACTGGACAACACAACCTCGAATTTGGTTGGAGGAAGTGAAAACAAACGTAGACGTTATCGCGATGATGTATGGATCCGACGAAATTGTTTTGACGGTTGTAGTATCTTAAATTTTTGTTTGCGTTGTTGATGTTATATTTTCATGTTGTTTTAGTTGTTGTTTTAAGTTATATTTTCATGTTGTTTTTGTTGTTGTTTTAATCGTGTTGTGTTTTATTTTGTTGTCTGCGTATTGATGGTTATAAGAAATGCTATTAATGAAAAGAAGTTTCGTTATAATATTAAATAGTGTAGAAAATTTACATACAAATTTTACAATGTCGAGCTTGTAGCACGTGTGGGATAATTTTTTCGATTGTGTCCGACTTGACGGAATAGACCACACTTTCTTTCTAGTTTGTCAAGGTCGTCCATTTCAGTTGTGATACGTTTGCTTTTGGGACGACCCTTTTTATTTCTTTGCATTTGACTGTTGTGCCAAACTACTTCCCCTCCGTATGCAGGCCAATAATCTGGTTTTGCTACCGGTTCGAAGGCATTGTTGTATACGTTGAGCAAGGTCTCGGACTTGTAAATGGGTGAAAGAAGTAGTAGTGCATCTTGATGAACATGTGCACACACTACAATGACATGAGAGCAGGGCATTCGAAATGTCTGGAACTTTCCACAGTCGCACCAACGAGATGGTAGTTTAACCATGTACTCTTGTCTAGCCAACCCCTCGTTGTGGTTGAGTGTCTCTTTGACAATGAAGTTATGGCTATGTAGGTCGGATCTTGTAACAAGATGAGTGCTAGCTTTGGCAATTTCGGCCTTAATAAATTTCATGCAGCTTTCACTCCACATTTGTCCCGATTGTACCACCGCGTTCCATATTTCACATCTCTCTGCAAACAACGAGGTCATCCTAAAATATGTTGTACTCACCAAAGCGGTTATTGGGAGTGCTCTTATGCCTTTAAAGACATCGTTCATTGATTCGACTAGATTTGTTGTCATGTGACCCCAACGCACTCCATTGTCGTATGACCATGTCCACTTTTCCACTTGCAGATTATCAACCCACGCACCTGCATCTGGATTTGCCATTCTGATCTGGATGCGATAATATGTAAATTGTGGTTGTATTAGTGCGTACGTTGCGTTCATAATTGTTTTCCGAAGACTCTTGTCTTTGATCTCACGCATGAAATTTTGAACGATGTGTCTTGCGCAATAAACATGTGTAGAAGGGGGGTCGTGCCAACCATTAACGGGATTGTCGTACGCACTATCAATAGGAGCATGTCTGTCAGAAATTAGACAAAGATCACATTGTGGAGTTGCGTGTGTTCGAAGATTCTTTAGGAAAAAACTCCAAGCACCTCCAGTTTCTACCTCGACAAGAGCATAGGCGATTGAGAATACGTTATTGTTGTCATCCTATGCGACGGCCATCAGTAGGGTGCCCTTGTATTTCCCGTACAACCATGTTCCGTCTATATGTATGATAGGTTTGCAGTGTGCAAGCCCAATGATGCAAGGTCGAAAATCCCAGAAAAATCTACTGAATATTCCATGCCCACTGACACAAGCACCGTCGCCATAACATAAATTGTTCCATGAGCATATATTTGCAGTGCATTCATGTAGCGAGGTAACTCTTTGTATGAACCCTCCCAGTTACGTAGATTTGCTCAATAGCCTTATTTTTTGATAACCAGACCTTTCTATACGAGGGGTTATAGTTGTATGTTATAGTGATGTGCGAGATTATTGTTTTCACCTTCAATGACGGATCGCAGCTGACAAGCGAAGATATCTTGAGAAATGATATCATAACTCAATTTGCGTTGATCCTGTGATTGTGTGGAATTAACACAGTGTGTTCTTTCATAGAACCTATCACCCAAGAATCACTCCTCAACCTGTACGATGCAGTTAGATTGAACCTACACTCAGGGTGGGTACAGATGATTCTGTATCTATCTGCATTTGTTCGATCCACATGAAAGTCATAGCTGTTTATCATATGGAACTTTTTTATTGCTCGCACATAATCTTCTTTTGAACGAAATATGTCATTCATCTTTAAATTTTCATCTGACTGCACAGGAGGGTTGTAGAATATATCAGATGATGGGTCATTAGTGCCAATATTGAGGGTAGTCATGTACAGAGGTGGTGTGTAGATTTCATGTGGAGGCAGTTGGCGTTCTTCTTCGGCCTCTGAATCTTTGTTTACCATGTTTTCTAACTGCATCTTGTCAGCTTCCTCCTCTTCGTCAACAACATCCACCTCGGTTTGTTCCTCCTCCATGGGATCAACCATTTCTGTCTCCAGTAACACAACGTACAACTCAATTGAGTCGTACCCAGAATATTCATGATTACAAAACACGTTGTGCATGTAACACCCCGATTTAATTAATAGTATTTATATTATTATTTTCCAAAAAAAAAAATTACCGGTTAATAGTTATTTTGATAAATTATGATTATTTAGTCGGTATAATATTATTCGGCCCGATAATTGATTAATCGAATTTATTCGGTTATTTGGAAATAAATTATTTTATGATAATATGATATTTTTATGGTGTAAATATTTATTAATTAGTGTGTTAAATTATTTTAGTAGTATGAATAGAATATAATAGAAAGTGGATTTTTAGTTTTATAAAATGAATAGTTTAAGTTATAAGAAAAAGAAAAGAGAAATAAGAAGTAGTTGGTAAGAAGAGAAAAATAGAGAAGTAGAAGAATAGAGAAGAGGAAAGAAGAGGAAAAAGAAGAAAAGTTAGGTTTGGGGTAGAAGAAGAAGTTGATTCAAAACAAATTCAAAACTTGCTTCCAAGAACAAAAGGTAAGGGTGGTCATTCTATTTCTCATGCTTGTATGTGATTTTAGAACTATGGGTAGAATATATTTTGGATGGGTTCTTGAAAGAAAAAAAATTAGGTTAAAAAAGTGATGATTTTGTTGATGAAAGAATTGATGATAATCCAAAGTAGATGGGTTTATATTTATAGGTTGAAATCTATGAGTATTATTAGGATTTATAGATATTGAGAATTCAATAATTACTATTTACATTAAATTGGAATCTGTTCATCAAAGTTTTAGAACTTTTGGGGTGATACCTGAAGCACATTTGTTAGATGAATTTTGGTGCAGATTGCATGTGCTCTAGTTTTTAGTACAAATTTTGGTAGAGCCATATATTTGTACATAAATAAAATGTATTTACTCTTATGCATAGCTATATTAGTAGCTTTAGGTATATATATTATTTTTAGAATCAGTAGAACTTAGATACTTTATTAGACAAAATATACATATATATATATATATATATATATATATATATATATATATATATATATATATATATATATATATATATATATATATATATATATATATATATATATATATATATATATTGTTTATATTGTTAGTATACCATGAATTAACAATCACATGCTAAAGGTTATATGAATATATACTGATATAATATGATCACATATAACTTATGGTAACAAATTAATGTAGTGTCTATTGCACTATATTAGTAGCAAGTCAATATAATTACTCTGTTTCATATTTTATATCAGTAACAGGAAATAAAAAAAATATTGTTATACATATATTCAGTATCATTTAGAAATAGGAAAGGATTAATACCGGAGTCGTATTAATCGGTTAATAAATAATTAATGATTAAGCCGATAACCATGAATCGGCAAGGAGTTGTTTAAGTTGGAGTTAAGTGAAAAGAGTTCTGTTCTCGAATTAGCGGTTTAGGCGGCAAAATTAGTTATCCGAAATTAATGAAATTTGACGGGGTAACTAAGTTAAATGCGTAGGTAATTATGGTGGAGTTATTTTGTCGAGATTGCGACGTTTTCGGAGACCGATCGGAATTGTATTTGGTTTGAGTATGTTTATGAAAGTAACTTGTTTGAACTTATATGTTACTTGATGTGTGAAATAATTGCAATGCATGTACAATTGTTAGTATTTCATTTGTTGGAATATGTGGTATGTGTATGTTAAGGTCGGGAGTGGTCTTAATTGCATACAAGTGGTTAATTGTACATTGCATGACATGGTTGGTCTTGAAACATAGACGGTGAAACGGTGGGTTCACATTTTATAGACGTTGATCCTTAATTGGAAATAGGCGTAGAGGCTTTGATCCTATGTGGAAATATAAGCGGTGGAACCTTGGGTCCACAAGTCGGTACCGCATTCGCATTCGTTGCGTCGTGTTGTGAGTCACATGCATAATTGTTATATTATGAGTTTACGTGAATTGGATTAATCGTGTGGTTTATGTGTCGGAATTGTTTTCGGATTGATTCTTAAATAATTACCAAGTGTGTGATTAGGTGAAATAAATATGTTACTAATATTCATATATGTTTATGTAAGGTGAAGAATTCCTAATATTTAGATTTTATGCATTGCCTATTTTACATACTATTATGATTATTGGAATACTCACCTTACTGTTGAAATGATGCTTAATATTGGCATCGCTCAGGTACCGAAGACGCTTGTGCGAAGCACAAGGATTAGCGGATGCACCTAGGCTTGTACTCCGTTACTTTTGTTATCGAGTCGATGCTCTGATTTTGTAACACATGGGGGTTTAGTTGGAAGCATTCAAACTCGTATTTTGATATGGATTATTCATGTATAAAATCCTTTATGTTTTGATTATGTTTGATATATGTATATATATATATCATGATACTTAGATGACATGTATTATGTATGAACCGAATGGCCTAATTGCCAAATGTATCATATTTTGGATACGTATTTTGGAGAATATGATTGTGTTGTTATTCCGTTGCGTATTGCATGAAGAAAATGAAGGTGTTATGTTTGTATGACATGATTATGTGAAATAAAGTAATTGATTTCTTTGTTTGGCTTTTCATGGAAGACGGAAAGTGACTTGTGACACTCCTTACATGCAATTTTATTTCTCTGATTTAAATTATATCTATTTATTTGGGGTAATTAGAAGGGGTGTTACAGTGCAGATCATCATCGTCTTCAACAACTACCTTGTAATATGCTACTTGGTTCTCACCAGTACAAATAGGGTGTTGATAGAAAATTTGTGACGTTGGACCTCGCCGAAGTTTGGCCTCGAGTCTTTTTTTGAAATACAAAAAATTCGCATTGCTATTTAGACAAAATTGGATATTTTCGGTGTTTCTAAATAAAAAACCTGATATCTCACTATTGTACGTCTCACCATTGAAATTTACAGTGATAATATATTATGGTACATATGACATTTTATCTGGGCTTGAGTGTTTGAAATGTTTGAGTGTTTAAAATGTTTGAGTGTCTGAAATGTTTGATTGTATGAAAATGTTTCATTGTATGAAAATGTTTGATTGTTTGGTTATATGAAGTGTTTTTCGTTTCCTTTACATTTCGATCAAACATTTAACTTCCCAGAAACTTTTACTTTCTTGTCAAAGTCTTTTATACTTTTTATCCACTTTACTTTACAAAGTTTTACGTTTAACTTTCAAAGTCTTTTCTCAAATCGAAGTCAATCTTTAGTTTAAACATTACCTTGTCAGTATATTTCGTTATATAAAAGATTGTTACTATACAAATTCATAGAATTACTTTAAGACTCTTACATTATATATTGAAGATGCAAATTTATAAAATAATAAACATGAACATAAAACTCAACTCAGACATGATTATGACACATGTCATAGGATCAATCTAGTCGATCCTACTAGTAACCAAAACCAGTAATTTGAAAGACTAGCGGTTGTTTGCGAGAAATCACCGTAAACACCATGAAACCTAGTTATTTGGATAATTAATTTTAAAACATGGTTATTTATGTATTTTTGATTGATAATTTTTTTTGACAAATTAGCTTATAGTATTTCCTTTAACAAAATGCAAGAACTAGAACACATACCAATATACCAACAAGATCATTGACTACTTGCCACACGTCTCTATCTACAATAATTTCTTTAAAGAAAGTGTAGTATATGTTTGAGCACTTTGGCAAGCGCCTGCTTCACTTTCATCTATGTGCAATTCATCCAATTTAGTTGTAGCCAAAGTGCTCACAACTTGAATTGAAAAAGAAGTATCAATATCATATTTATCTTTGTGCTTCGGCCACCCTAACAGATTTGTTTGCAAAACTCTCATACTTCACAATAAAATGAAATAACTTTGATTTTATAATCTATAAATAAACTAAATACGTTTAGCAATTTCATCTATTAATTCATCTTCCATTATATTCATTAATTCATTCAATCCATCTACTAATAATTAATAATTTTTAAATTTTTAAATTTTTAAAATCATTAAAGGAGATTATATATCAACAATATCAAAGTCTCATCAAATGACTAAGATATGAATGAACTTACCCGTGTGGACGCACGAGTCTTATACTAGTTACAATCTAAAATGCATCAAAAGATTTAATACCATATAAATCTATAATTGGTTCCGCCTTCAAGTTTTCCTGATTTTATTCTCTTTCAAGCTTGCTCAATTTATGAAATGTTGGCCAACATCTATGTCGACAAGAACCGATTTAACTTCATTCTTCACTTCATCCATTTTAACCTCATGCTATAATTTATCCGGTTTAACATCATCCTTCAATACATTTGGTTTTACACTGTTAGTTACATCAGCTTTGGGAAACATGTCTGGGTGCATCCTATCTAATAAGAACTAAAACAGAAAAATATTTAAAAACCATAGATATATATATATATATATATATATATATATATATATATATATATATATATATATATATATATATATATATATATATATATATATATAGGTGAGTTTAGATACGTATATCTGGACAAAACTCACATTTTTTGTGCTAAAAAACAAGATTAATACAAATAATGAGAGATAAAATGAGTTAACTTTACCTTAATTTGCATCTTCTTTTGCTTCATTTGATGTGATAAAATCCAAGATTGCTGGTTTGGAATTGAAAAGTTTGTTGAAAACAAAATTATTTTATGGATTTTTGGGTATGGACGAAGTTTGAAGTGTGAAAGAGATGATCATGTATTCAATTTTTCGCTGGAGGTTTTTTAGAGATACATCTTCAAAAATATTACTGAGTGGTAAAATAATAAATCATCTAAATGAAACTGATGGAAAATGGATTCATTGGTAGGTTTAGAGATGCATCTGCGAATTAACCTCGGAAAAATTCACAATTACATCTTTGAACAAAATTTTAGCAAAAAAATAGTATTTGATATGTTCGAAGATATATCTCTAAATTAACTCAAGAGTAATTTGAGATTTTCACATGTACATGGTGAGAAAAGAAATTTCCAAGAAATTATGTATGTCTTTTTCTTTTTCCACCATATACGGTTCAAAAAGACGCTATACATTTTCGAAAATACCCTCAAAAAAACGAAAATGTATTTCTGGTATGCACCCACACTCATGCAATTATTTTAATTTTGAAAAACACCCTATTTTACGACTTAAATTATTAGGGAAATGCATTTCTGACTATAACATATGGGCCAGCCCATTACATCCCATCCCATCCCGGCCCGGCCCAAACCTTTCAATGCTTTACCCGTTTTTCAATCTGTATCTCTTTTCCCGTTTTTCAGTTCTCTCTTCTTCTCCCAAATCCTTTGAACCAAACTGAATTCGATTACCACTCCTTAAACCCTACACAGATTCCTCTTCTCACTACCAATGTCCACGCTAGAAATCGAAGCTCGAGAGTGAGTTCCCTTTACCAAACCCTAACCTATTATTACCTAACCCTATTCAATTGAACTGCATCATTACATTAACGCATTGTTTTGTGTTTTTCAGTGTGATTAAAACCGTGCTTCAGTTCTGCAAAGAAAATTCACTGCATCAGACATTTCAAACGCTGCAGAATGAGTGCCAGGTTTCTCTGAATACTGTTGATAGCATTGAAACGTTTGTGGCTGATATTAATAGTGGAAGATGGGATGCGATTTTGCCGCAAGTTTCTCAACTTAAGCTTCCCAGGAATAAGTTGGAGGATTTGTATGAGCAGGTATTTTGCATTTGAGTTGTTGGGCCGGTTTGGATTTGCTTATTTGAAGTTTATTGGCATAAATAGTTGTTAGGTTGTTTGGAAGAAGTTGTGAGTGTAGTTTACTACATGTTGATAAGCTGTTTTTAGCTTATTTTGTTAAGCTTTTCAAGATGGTTTATGGAAATAGCTTATAATAAAAAATAAAAATTTGAGTTTATTTTATCTTTTGGTTGTTATAGAAATAGCTTATGCATGAGCAACTTATGATATAGGCTGCAAACTAAGAGTATGTTTGGTTTAGAGAAAAAAATTGATTTTGTGTGAATTGATTATGTAAAATTGATTCTGGTAAAAAGAAGTGAGTTGAAAGTAAAATGATTTATGTTTGGATAACTTTATGCGAAATTCAGTTGAATATTAAATTTCAATTTAAAAATCATAAACTTAAAAGCTACAAATTCTAGTTTCAATTAAAATCAATTTTGGAGGTAGAATTAATTCTACTTTCGAAGAACCAAACCACTCAACATCATTTCAAAATCAATTACACACATCTAGGATTGATCCCGAGTAAATTGGTTTTGTAGAATTGATTCCAGTTTTAAAGTTAGTTGGATGTTAAGTGATTTATATCTGGATCTATTTATGTAAAAATGAGTTGAACAACAAATTTTATAGTAAAATTCAGTTTAAATTCAAATGGTACAAGTTGTAGCTTCAAGTAAAATCAGTTTTGAAGGCAAAACCAATTCTACTGAAGACCGAACACCTCAAAATCATTGCAGAATCAATTCTTCACCTCTAGAATTGCTTTTGGCTTTTCTAAAAGTTAAACTAAACATACACTTAGAAATGATTGTATTATGGCTATTGTATGTTACTACGCCGAAATTGAGATTATCTATTGATAAGGGTGTGGCTGTGGTTGCAGATTGTATTAGAAATGATTGAACTTAGAGAACTTGATACTGCGCGCTCTATTTTAAGACAAACACAGGTTATGGGTGTCATGAAACAAGAGCAAGCTGAAAGATATTTGCGTCTTGAGCATCTTCTAGTTAGAACATATTTTGATCCAAATGAGGTCAGGACGCCTTTTTCTAAATCTCTGTATTTTTTCGCAATTTTATGTTTTCTAACTAAAAAACTCTTATTCCAGTTCTTGCTATTTTGTTTCCATACTGCTAAAACTGTCTTCATACAGCTGTAGTTCTTCATATGAAAACAACTACTAATATACTATGTATTTATATGGATATGTCCAAGTACCAATTAAATTCTCAGCTAACTGGATAATTTTCATTTTAGCAATCAATTCTTTTGGATGTCAATTTGAGCTAGTGTAGTTTAGATAAGGATAAGTGTAGAAAGATACTCCAACAGTTATTGCAAAGGAGTGCTAAGTTACATAGAAATACATCATTGATGGGCTGTACATTTAAACCTCAAAATTTGATTTGATATTCTTATGCGCTCTTTGAAAAATGAGTATTACAGATAATGGAACGACTATAAAGCTTTTTACTAGTCGTGGATTAGAGGTCATATCGTTTAAACTTCTTGCGTTGTTTCAATGCACATGGGTTTGTGACTTCTGTTCTATGTGATAGGCTTATCAAGAGTCAACAAAAGAGAAGCGACGTGCGCTAATAGCCCAAGGTTTTATGTCTTGTCCTTTGTTGTTCTTACTGCATCTTATTATGATATGATACCAATTTAATGATTATAAGAAGTGGTCTGTTATTTTTTTTGGACATAAAATCTCACGTTTTTGAACAATAGAACATCTGTCCTTGTGTTTTCAGCTATTGCCGCCGAAGTGACTGTGGTGCCACCTTCTCGATTAATGGCTTTAATTGGTCAGGCTTTGAAATGGCAGCAGCATCAAGGTAATTCTTTTGGTTCAAGTACCTGAGCAATGTATACCATTGTTCATATTTTTGCATCTTTTTGATGCCTAAGAATGAATTCAGTTTTTAAATTTTCAATTATAAGGATGCATCTTTTATTTCTCATGTTTAGTAAGCAAAGAAGAGATTTCTTGTTTATATTTTGGCACGGCTAAATTTTCCATGCCTGGAAATGATAAAATGCTTGTCTGCCACCTATGAAGAACCGGTACATGGTTTTCCACCCTGTATCAGATATCCATCTAATATGAATTCAATTTGATATGGTTACATATCAGAGTACACCATTTAAATGCTGTAAAATGCTTTGTTGATACACATGTTATGACTTTTTGCTTGATTTTGTGACTCTTCCCCTTTTTTGCATTGAAAATTGAAACTCCCAATTAATTGCACTTTAATTCACTGATTCAGTCTTCACTTCATTTACATTCTCTGGCTTTACATGCCCACTGGCTAATTTATTAAAATTATGTCTATTCAATTAATCAAATGTCTAGTAAATCAAAATGGTGTGCACCGCAGCCACAAAACGAAATAGTGGTTTCTTTGATGTGCACCGTGGAAATATGTTGTGATATTTATTGGGTGAGTGAAATTTTTTACTTAGATTGTAGACGTAATATGTAGAGTTTGGATTGTTGGATGACAGTAATTTGCAATTTATTAATGTTTTGTAATTCTTTATTTACGTTTTTGTATACTCTTTTAATTTAAGAAATGCTGTATCACCGTCATCATATGTTGCTACCATGCTACTTGGAGGATAATTTTATATCTTGATGGCAATGCTTTCGTTTGGGATCTTGCAGGTTTACTTCCTCCTGGCACGCAGTTTGATTTGTTTCGTGGAACAGCTGCTATGAAACAAGATGTTGACGACATGTTTCCAACCACTCTTTCTCACACTATAAAGGTATATTTTTTATACCTCTCTCAAGGCATTGTTTTTGTTACATTTTAAGGGATAATGACATATGATCAAATACTTAATGAGGCAACAACAACAAATATACAAAGGTTATGAATCTGGGGTTTAATAGAGGTTATGAATATATAAGGTTATTGTGGTATCTCGTTTGCATCTCACGTGACTAAGAAATAGGATGTTTCTTTGAATATATATTTTTAGCTACTAGTCTTTGAAATTGTTTTTGGTAGCATGTTGGCTAGCATTAGTGTGTGTACAGTAGAACTAGGTTGTTTGTAGCTTTACTATTATGGTTGGCCATTGGGTCGTTGTTGTTATGTTTCTCAATTTTACTTGCTTGTTCTCTGTTGTTGTTAAAGTAGATTATTAGAAAGAAGATGGCCGGCTTTATCTCTTTAGGTGGGTGGCCTTGCATCTTTTCTTTAGGATGTTTTAACAAATTTTTGTCGGGAAGGTCAAAGAGTCTGAGAAAATTATTAGAATGAGATATTACCTTTAGTCCGATGACTAGGAAGCAGGATGATTATTTGGTTCAATGGATTTTATAATTTAAGCTCCGGAGGGCTGCTGTTTTCTATTCCTGTTTATGGGGGTTATAAGAATAATGCAAATTTGGACAAGGCTTTGACGTGATTGTATGGACATTGAAATCGATGGCTTGAAGTGATCATGGTTAGAAGATTATCTCTTATCACAACACTCTGGATTACGTTGGTACGTGATAATGATTGCAGAATGTGATATTCTGTGATCATATCATACTGGGTCATTAGTTATCAGTTGAACAATAGAGTTAATCTGACCCCTATTTATGTTACCTTCTAGCGGTTGTCTTATTCTATCCTTTATTATTTCTCCACTGTTATTTTCTATAAAATTTATTAGTCATCATTGATCACCCTTTAAAGTTGACAAATACAGTCTGACCATTTTCTCATGTCTGCACATGTGCTTCTAGTTTGGGGCAAAAAGTCATGCAGAATGTGCTCGTTTTTCCCCAGACGGGCAGTTTCTCGTATCATGTTCGGTTGATGGGTTTATTGAGGTATGCATAGTTGAATTTGAAACTTTAATTATTGGCTGTTTTCCCCCCTGATTGTGGTCATTTTCTAGGTCTGGGATTACATAAGTGGAAAACTGAAGAAAGACCTCCAGTACCAAGCAGATGTAAGATAGTTTTTATTTGAACTGTTTTATGTTTCACAAATCAATGTCTTGTATGTGATGAACTTCCCGGGAACTTTTTTTTGCCCTATTAGCCTTCAAAGCACTTGGTTTTTCCCTGCATCTTTACTTTTATAGGTACATTCAAAACCATAGAAAATAGACTTCATGTTATTAGATCTCTGTTGCTAATTTGGGATTAATTTAAACTTTATCACAAGATGTAGATTTTTGATGCAACATTAAGTATGATTTGTGGTTCACATGTTATATATAAATCTTGTCATTTTTCTGTATACATTTTTTTAATTGTAAGAACTTGCAGGAAGTATTCATGATGCATGATGATCCCGTGCTCTGTGTAGACTTTAGCAGAGATTCAGAGATGATTGCGTCTGGGTCACAAGATGGAAAGATTAAAGTGAGTACTATTATTGAAAGTGTTAGGAGCTAGCCTTTTTTAAGAATCTTATAGTCTCGCACATTTTATCTTTTTCAAAATTTGTACATATGATTGTTCAACATTTCTGCGAAATTGAACCTAGATATAGAATAGCACTTGGTTAGTGAATCTGATCCTGTACACTAGTAAAGCATGGTGGAGTTGTCAAAGAGTGGCAAATTGTGTCACTCTATTAGTGGTAGTTATAAGTTAAACGGCTCCAAAGATTCTAGAAAAAGGGGTTTGAATTGAATAGAATATCCTTTTGAAAAATCAACACTTTTTCTTAACTTGTGAAAGAGATTTCTGAAGGAAATTCTATTTCTTAATAAAATTGATTGAACTTATATGGTGATTTTACTTAGACTAGTTCAATATACAAAGATTAATTATACACCACCTAAAGGAGATTTTACTCACACTAGTTCATTATTTATCTCTCAATACCCCATCAAGATAATGGATTAAGAGAATATTAGTAGTTTGAAGTTTCTCTCTGGGTGTAATGAATGCTATGAATGTTATAAGAAATCACTAAGAGTTTAGAATTTATATGAACTGGGTTTCAATGAAAACAAGGCTCAAATACTTTGAAATCTTATTTTTATTCCCATGAATGGTCTTGTGCAGTTCTAGAAATTTTGGAAAATTGGTTATGCGCGACTACACGTATGAGTTAATTCATAGACTTCATGAATCTATTCAAAGACACATTTATTCAGTATGAATCAATTCATGATCTGATGCTTTAATTCACAGGAACTGCGATTGTGCATGAATCAATTACATACATAACTTCCCAGTTCCAATTTCTACATATAGCCGGACTATGAGCTGATTCACATATATTATGAATCTATCATCTATTCCTAGAATTCAAGTATGCCCCAAATGTGTGTTTAACGTATGGTTTGGGATGTAGATGCAGTTCTAACATAATTCTTTCCTAATACACAATTTTAAACCAATTGTATCAACTAAGTTCTGAGTTCAAAGTGCTTGTGGTTATTAAAAGGAATTACAATATGACTAAAAGAATAAAAACGTAAGTTTGACAATCAAAACAAATCATCTAAGGAAACTATGCAACCACAGTGGTGTGGGGCGGAGTGGCTTATGGCTGCTCAAAGTTCTCTATCGTATTGGTTTTGCTTGTTGCTGATTGCTCCAGAGATTTTGGTCTTTTGTGGATGAAATTTTGAAGCAGCAACAACACTGAACAGGGCAAAAATCTCAGTTTTGTCTGCTTTCGTGTGTGGTCATTTTGTACTCAATTTTAGGGAGAGTTATGATATTTTTTTCACCCATTGTGTTGTAAGGTTTTTGAGTTAGCATCCCTTCATCGTGAAAATAAAATACTCAGCAACTTTGTCATCTATTGGCACTGCAGTGTTTCTGACTATTTCCCTGCAGTACAAATAGAAGACATGTGTTTTTTCTGACTATATCCTTTTTTTTATTCCACCATCTCGGTTCTCTGGTTTAAGCTACGTGTCCTTTGCTTCACACTGAATAGTCATTTCCAGATGTCACATAGCCATGTTTTTTTCCTTATTAGTCACAATGTCCATTGTCTTCTTCGTCCATTGTGCTCCTTGATTTTTTTTTGTTTTTGTTATTGACTTGTTTATGTGTGCCTAGACCCTACACAACAATTCTATCAGTATGTGTGCAAATATGATAATGATGCATACGAACCTACTCACCCCATCCATTTGAAAACATATATTCGTCATTCAGCTTACGTAAAACATAGGTTCTATTCTTAGGAGGAAAAAAATTAAGTTTGTTTTTGTACTGAACTCTAAATTGTCAATAGAACAATTATTTCTTTTCCAATACTATTATGGTAGGCATATTTAATTCTCATGGATGGAAATCCATTGCTCCAGTGGAAATGGTTTCTGTATGGTTGCTTCTTGCTTTGTTATTTAGTGATGCTATGATACTTATATTTTGTGTCTTTTGCTTGAATTTTATCTAACTGGATGTTTTTATTGAAAGCTGGCTATTAAATGCCCAATGCATCAATGTACAGTAATGTAATCTTTGTGATTTTTTTTTATCTTTAAATGATATTTATAAATTTCTCTGTTGATTGCAGTTCTTGTGTATGTTACAATTGTAAAGTATTTTTGTTTTCACCGAAAACTATTAATGTGTAAACTTTAAATGGTATAATTCACATCTCATTTTAGGTGTGGCGTATTAGGACCGGTCAATGCTTGCGGCGTCTTGAGCGTGCACATTCCCAAGGTGTTACAAGTCTTTCCTTTTCTCGTGATGGGAGCCAGTTATTAAGTACTTCATTTGACAGCACTGCAAGGTTTTGTTAAGTTAATTTTACTTATTCTATATCTCTGTTCCATATAACCATTTCACAGGCCTTGCTCCTTCCCACAAAACTGCAGATTCAATCATACAGAACTTACTGTCCTGAAAAGTTTTAACGGTTGAATGAAAAAAAAGATTTTTTATATTTAACACACTCATTTATTTGCAATCAAACTAATTCAGACATGCATGGACACATTTATTTGCAATCAAACTAATTCTGACTTGCATGGACCCACATATGGTGTCCAACTAATTCTGACATGTAATATTTATTTAGAAAAATGCAACTAACAAGTATTGAACTGCAGACCAAATAAACACTAATGTCTTATTATGAGTTGAGTATGAAAAGCACTAGACAGATTGCAAATCAAATTACTGATTTCTGTGCAATCCTTTTATAAAAAGCACAATCCGTTGTTTTAATTTTAAGCATTAGAGTGGCCTTAAATGTGTAATGGTTTTACAGTGTATGTTAATCTTACATATTTAATCAAATATTTAGCAACTGCCAAGTGTAATGGTTCTTTTTGTAATATAGAATCCACGGACTTAAATCTGGAAAAATGTTGAAAGAGTTCCGTGGCCATACATCTTATGTGAACGATGCAACTTTCACTCATGATGGGAGTCGTGTTATTACTGCATCCAGTGATTGTACAGTCAAGGTCAGTTACTTGACAATATACATGTGGCAAGTATCTTGTTTTCACTCATGTTCATGAGACATGTATTTTTTCCTCCTTACTGCAGGTTTGGGATTTGAAGACTACAGACTGCATACAAACATTTAAGCCACCTCCTCCTTTAAGGGTGTGTCTTCAAAAAATTTCCATTTTGGTTTTTCTTTTTTATTGTGTTTTGTGAAATCATTTTTCCTAATTTTATTTTCTGTAATTTCTGGTTCGTTGGACTGATAGGGAGGAGATGCTTCAGTTAACTCAGTTTACATTTTCCCCAAAAGTACTGAGCACATTGTTGTTTGTAACAAAACCTCATCAATATACATCATGACACTTCAAGGACAGGTAAACTTCAAATATAGTGTTGTGTCATTCTAAGAGAGACCAAACTTTGTTTTTTTGATGTATGTCTAATAAGTTTCATCACTGTCTGAGCCTGCATTTCTTTTTCTATTGGTGTAGGTTGTAAAGAGTTTCTCATCTGGTAAAAGAGAAGGTGGTGACTTTGTTGCAGCCTGTATTTCACCTAAGGGGGAATGGATTTACTGTGTTGGTGAAGACAGGTTGGTAGCCTCTCTTTTTTACTAACAAATTATAATCTTTCTTTTCCTCTGTGCTTATAATTTGAAATCTTCAAATAAATGCAGGAATATGTACTGCTTCAGCTACCAATCTGGCAAATTGGAGCATCTAATGAAGGTATGTTTGTCGATTAAGCATGAGATTAGATCGATAGATTCCTCTCAATCTAGTCTTATTTTCTAGAAATACAGTCGTATTCTTCTGTGTAATAAAATAATCTCTTGACTAATGGCAGGTCCATGAAAAGGAAATTATTGGTGTTACTCATCATCCACATAGAAATCTAGTTGCAACTTTTAGTGAAGACGGCACGATGAGGTTGTGGAAACCTTGATTTATTTTTTCATTGATGTACTTCCATGTCATGAACAACTGTGTAGTTTGAGTAATGTATATTATGGAGCTTAATTTAATGCATTGCTAGGAAATTGTTGTATACTATTTGAACTGTAGGTCACTTACAATTCAACAAATGCAAGTTTCAGAGAAACAGCACTAAGATTTGTTCTTCACAAGAACTTTATGTGTAACTTCTTAATTTAAGAGTGACGAGCGGAAATTCAATATGAGAATTATAAATAACATAATCACTTAAATACTATTAATATTATATTCATCCAATTCAACTCATTAGAATTTTTATTTGAATATGTAGTCATGAAGCCTCAATAAGTCCCACTTGTTTTCAAATGAATAAGCATTAATAATCGTCGAGCCTAAAACCAAAAATTGTTTTTCTTTTTAAATTCAATCATGGCTAATATGACACGATCTACTACTCAAGAGATCCTTATACAAGGCAAGGATGTTTAGTCATAGTTTGAGAATTCACAAAGTGAGAGTTTTGAAAAAGAAAGACTGACGTAATGAGTTTTAGTTTAGCTATAAAAAATTATTTAGTAAATCAATTATAAAAAAGTGTTTTGAAGAAAAACGTTTGACAATTTATTTTTAAGGTTAAATTATAGTTTTGATTCATCTATTTTGGTCAACTTTTGAAATCAGTTTATCTATTTATTTTTTAAATAGTTTTAATTTTTCATGTTTATTTTTTGTCTAAATACATGGCATACTTTTATTCATTGCATACTTTTATTTACTTTTGTATTTTTTAAGTATGTGGCATATTTTTATATATTCTCTCACTCATAAAATATACCACATATAAATAAATGGCATATCAACGCTTTTTTAGGAAAAAAAATAGGCATGGGTACTAAAACTTGACTAAAATAATTTAGCCCTTCTTTTATTAATTGTCTTAATTATGTAGTGTCGAATAGATTTTTTTTCCTTCTGCTAACTTTTCATTTATATTAGTATATGAAATTATAAAAAGTTTATTTGCCATAAATCATACAAATTTACAATGGTATTTAGGTCTTTTATCATTTGAAATTTATCTCAGAATATGAACCATTAAATCCAGATTTTTAGGGTTTACGAAAATTCATCCAATTAGAGTTGCTTTTATGTTATGATATTTTTATATCATTAAAAATATATATATAGTAGACTCTTTAAAATTTGGAAATAAAAGGAAAACTGTACTTTGTACTAGTGGTGTTCAAAATATAGTTAATTGAATTGTATTTCTGCATTGAATTGGATTGAAACCATAAAAAAAACTGAACCATTTAAAAGGTTATTAAACTGAACCATTATTCAAAACAATTTTAATGCAGTTTTAAGCAAATTCAAAACCAATTTTTTTTAAATTGGTTTTATTATAAAAATTAGTATTTTATAAAAAAATCAAATAAATTTTTTTTTTTAAAATATTAAAAAATTGATTTTAAAAAAATGGAAAAAAAAATTGATTTCGAAAAAGAATGACAAATTTTGTTTTTCTTGAAAAATAAAAAAAACTGAAATTATTTTTCCGAAAAATATAGAAAACTAAAAAAAAAATTGAGAAATAAAAAAAGGAAATTTTAGGAAAAAAAGCTGAAATATTTGTTTTTTTGAAAAATAAAAAAACTAAAATTATTTTACCAAAAAATATAAAAAACTGTGCATTTTTTTTTGAGAAATTAAAAAAGGAAATTAAAAAAAAGCTGGAAATTTTTTTTGGTTTTTTTGAAAACTTAAAAAAAAATTAAAATTATTTTACCAAAAAATATAAAAAACTTTTTGAGAAATAAAAAACTGAAATTACTTTACCGAAAAATATAAAAAATTGGGATTTTTTTTGAGAAATAGAAAAAGGAAATTTTAGAAAAAAACTAAAATTTTAATTTAATATATATATATATATATATATATATATATATATATATATATATATATATATATATATATATATATATATATATATATATATATATATATATATATATATATATATATATATATATATATATATATATATATATATATATATATATATATATATATATATAAAAAATTGTTTTTCAAAATAAAAACAATTGAAAATATTTTTTACGAAAAATTTCAAAAAAAGCTGTAATAAATTTCTTTTTAATTTTAAAAGAATTTTTTTTCAAATAAAAAAATATCAGTGTATTTTGTTTTCCCGAAATGCAAAAAAATCTGAGAAATTTTTTTTTTAAAAAAAATTATTTTTCGAAAAAATATACATATTTTATAGAAATAAAAAAAAATTCAAAACCAATTTAAAATTCAATTAAAAAAAATTTTAATTTTTCAATAAAACTAGTTTGAAATTAGTTTTTTTTTTATAAGGATAATATATATCAAAAGAAAGCAAGTACAAAAAAGGGGAACCCGTTAGCCCCGAAGTTAAGCAAATCTAAAGAATGGTAATCCTAACCTATTCTTTACAAAATCGAAACTAATTTTCGTGGGAATGGAACCAAAAAAGTGATGTTACTTATACCGAGCGCGAAGTTCGCCAAAAAATCGGCACAAGTATTACCTTCTCTATAAATGTGTGAGAAAACAAAATGATTAGTACTATAATTAAGGCATGCCTTCCATTTGTTCCTATATATAATGGGAACCAAACAATGGTTGGATGAGGCTTTGACCACAAAGTAGAATCGGTTTCAATCCAAATCATATTCCAACCCTTATGAATGCTAATTTCCATAGCCCGAATAACCGCTCTGAATTCCGCTTAAGCCGAAAAAATGCAATTTAAATTTTCAGCAAGAGCAAGTAAAAAATCACCCCTGTAATTTCTAAATATCCATCCACAACAAGCAGTTGAGTTTTGATGTATGAAAGCTCCATCACAATTGCATTTAGTCCATCCCATAACCGGCGGGGACCAATTAACCTCCTTCACCGAAGGAGCAAAATGCTATTAACTTTAAAAGCTTTGATGTATTAGAAGTCCAAAATGCTAAAATCGACAGAATTAGAAGAAAGATTTCCCGACATTTGAACTTGAGATTCAATCCAATTAATAGCATCAACGGGGAGGGTTGCCTTCCCATGGTGTTTCGCTGAGTTTCTAGCATTCCATATCATAACAAGAGTGTTGATTACACAGCTGAAAGGACGAGGGATGCTTGCGGGGATTTGTTGTTATAGCAATGCTCCAGCCAGCCAGCTATAGAGAGAGGGTTTATGGATAACTTGAATTTCTTCTGTAGCCACTTCTAACAAATCCTGGAGAGTTTACAATTGGAAAAAAGATGATCGAAACTTTCGATGTCAGTACAACAAAGAGGGCAGCGGGATGCAAGGCTTACGCCGCAACCCTGAATGAAAGTTTCAGTGGACAACTTCATATAAATCATCTTCCAGACAGTTATGGAACGGCTAGGGGATATTGATGTGCCAAATCGCTTTGTTCCATTGGACTGATTGAGCTGGTCGAGCTGTAAACTGATAGGCATCCTTAAGAGTTAAGAAGCTTGTGTTGTTGTGTTTCCAGTAAAGAAAGTCTTCGTCACCTTCTAAAGGGGGCAGGCGAGAACTTATTTTATGCTGCAAAAAAGGGAACCAAACAAACCAAATAGGGGGAAATTACAGATCCCATTGGAGGTGAGATCCGCAATTTTAATGTATGGGTTAATGCCAAGGTTATGCAGAGTGGTGTTGTCAGTATCATTGATTAAAGGATTACCGAACCATCCACCCATCCAAAACCTCACAGCGCTATTATCCTCGATACACCAGGCAATGTTGTTAGACAACGTGTTCACTTCAGATTTTATGCTCGTCCATATTGAGGAGAAGATGTGGTATCTAATAAAACCATAAGGTCTCCTAATTCTACCTTTCAGCAGAGTAGCCCAATCCTCCTTATTATTTCGCATGTCCTAAAGGAGCTTCAAATTAGTTGCTTCATTTTAACTGATTAAAGAACGGAGACCTAACCCCCTTTTTGATAAAGGTTGGCAGGTTTTCTTCCAGGAGACAAGGCAGATAGGTCTGATATTAATATTACCCGTCCAAATAAAATTTCGACACGCTCTTTCAATTCTTTTGATTAACGAGACCGACCAGCTGTAAACGTTAATGAAGTACATGGTCATGCTGAAAATAACAGACTTGACAAGGATTAATCTTCCAACCATAGAGAGGCAGAAACCTTTCCAATTGGACAACTTCAAGATAATACGATCCGCAAATAGAGCAAGGTGAACTTGTTTAACACGACCTTTAAAAAGAGGTATCCCTAAATAAAGAAAAGGTAGAGTTCCTACTTGAAAACCAGTGGTATTAGAAATTCGTTGTAGTCTTCTGGTTGTCATGGAGCCAACATATAAGTGAGATTTTGAGAGATTAACCGTCTGTCCCGAAGCTCTTGCATAGTCCATAAAATTTTTTTGATGACATGAATGTTGGAACTTTTTCCTGTGCAGAAAAGCAGCAGGTCATCAACATACATCACATGAGAGGGGACGAAATTATGATTGGAGGCTTTAATACGATCGATAGATCCCTCGGTCACCGCCTTACTGATCATACGACTAAGGACATCCGAAGCAAGGCAGAAAAGCAACGGAGATAAGGGGTCTCCTTGTCGGACACCTCTGGAGCAAGTGAAATAACCATTAGATTCTCCATTAATACAAACCGAGAGATGCGCAGAGGAAAGAATAGTTTGAATCCAGCTGATGAAAGTTTGAGAAAGACCAAAATTATGAAGCACCTGGATGATGAAATCCCAGCTAATCGTGTCAAATGCTTTCGATATATCAACCTTCAGTGCAAGATTACCATATTTGTTTTTATTATCCAGCAAATTTATAACTTCTGACGCGAGACAGATGCAATCCTTTATATGCGTACCAGTGATAAATCCACGCTGCTCCTTAGATATGATAATCGGCAGAAAGGAGGAAAGTCTGGTGGCTAATATTTTGGTGATGATTTTGAACTTGAAGTTTGAGAGAGCAATCAAACGGAACATGTCCATGGAGGCCGCATCAGGAGATTTAGGGATAAGAATAATTTTGCTGGAGTTAAATTAGGGAGGATCCATGTAACACCCCAATATTACCCAAGGTTTTATATGCAAAAATCAGAGTAAATTAAAATTTCATAAATTCAATACTGAGGCATCACACCTTCAAAACCAAATCACTTTAAACAGTTTGCTTTAAAGTATAAATCTCGGATACATAGCATCGTCGGAAATCATAAATTGATTCATAAAAATTAAAACATCTTCTTAATTAAACTAACTTAACAAATCATGTTTTCATAAAGTATGATTCTTATTTACAAAAGGAAAAATAACAAAAGAACAACAACAAGACAACATAAATATTCCCCCCCAGTGCTATGTATCAGAGCGACACCGACTCTACTAATAGCAGCTATAATCTCCGTCTTCATAACCTGCTGTTGGCTGAAGATTTTGATGATACAGTTCGAAATGAAGCAATATGGATGTTTCGTTGGAATAAAGCAAATGTTACAGTTCGGAATGGTAGAAATGGTTCTTTGAATAGAAATATCAAAGCTCAGAGCTTCGAATGGCAATTGTGAAGATACAGTTAAAAGAAGCTTCGAAGTGGTAACAAGATTGTGTCTGTGAAGGTTATGAAACGTGTTCGAAGCAAAGGCTACCAAAGCATTTGAAATTCAAACGTAGGCGGGATATTGGAAATCAAATATATATGCGCTGGAACGATTCGAAGACGCGTGGAGGCTAGAGAGAAGCAGCGCTCTGCATGTTCTGAACGTGGCAGAATCTTATAAGCAAGACCGTTATGGTCGAAATAGTATAAATAGAAGTCTTAGTGTTAGATTGCGTGTCATATCTATTGTACAAAATTCAAGAAACATTCAAAATACCACATGGCTAGGGAAACGAATGCTCGAACAATGTACGTATGATAACACCAAACATTTATAATTCAGTAAAACTCTTTATCTTTTCCAGTTTATCTTCCATTTTCATGTCAATGTCATTTAAATACTTTTACATTCAAAGTCATTTACTTATTTCTCGCATCTAAACGTTTTTCTTCTATTCGAATCTCTTACACATTCAGAAGTTTTACATTCATGTCTTTACACATTTCAGAAACCTTTTATATTCATGCTTTTACATTGAAGTCTTTACATTAAAGCTTTTACTCTTTCTCGCATTTAAATGTCTTTTATCATATTCGAATCTTTAATCATTTAGTCCAGTTTACATTGATCTGTTTAATTATGTTATTAAATTCCTTTAGTATGGCAATCGAAGTGAATTGAATGCCTCTAAAACGCTTTAAATAAAATCTTAACTATGAATACCACTAGTAGAATTATTCAAATGACCAATACCCCGTAGGATCAATCTAGTCGATCCTGCAAGTTACCAGAGAGATTAAATAACAGTCATTAAGATTATTTGATAGTTTGGAGGACTAGCGGTTGTTTACCAGAAATCACTGTAAACAAATTTGGTCAAGTAATTTCTGATTTCATTGTGGACCATTCACTGGTCGAAAAGATTGTCATGGGTTACGTTGAAATGCAACCTTGGAAATTATACTTTGATGGTTCGACCCATAAGGACGGTAGTGGTGTTGGAGTTCTTATAATTTCTCCTGAAGGAATTCCAACAAAATTCAAGTATAAGTTAGATGGTCCTCGTTGCTCGAACAACGTCGAAACAAACGCTTATTGTTGGACTTGAAGCTTTGTTGGAATTGGGGGCAACTAGAGTCGAAATTAAAGGTGATTCGGAATTAGTGGTCAAGCAAATAACAAAGGAATACAAATGCATAAAAGAAAATCTGATGACATACTTCGTCATAGTTAACAGGCTACTCAAAAAATTCGAATACATGGATATTAAACATATACCAAGAATAGAAAATCAAGAAGCAAATGACCTAGCCTTGGCCAGATATAAAGTTTCTACCAAAAACTTTGAGGATTTGGTCGAAATAAGAGGTAGGGTTATGGCTACTAGATTAATACCATCAGATTTAGAAAATATTAAATTAGGTTGTGGTGATAAAGATAGATTCGAAGTACTAGCCATAGACACCTTATCAGATGCAGATTGGCGAAGCCCACTTGTGAGTTATTTAGAAAATCCAACATTGAATGTTGATAGGAAAATAAAATATAGAGCATTATCATATGTCCTCATGGGAAATGAATTGTTCAAAAAGACCCAGGAAGGCGTGTTATTGAAATGCCTAGGAGAAAGTGAGGCATACTTAGCACTATCAAAAGTCCACAATGGGGCATGTGGGGCACATCAAGCAGGCCATAAAATGAAATGGTTGTTATTTCGATATGGTATGTATTGCTCAGATGCTTAAAGATTGTATAGATTTTGCTAAAGGCTATGAAGAATGCCGTAAACATGGATTCAACATGCTCCGCAAGTGAGTTACATTCGATCATTAAACCATGGCCCTTTAGAGGATGGGCATTAGATTTAATAGGAGAAATCAATCTGCTTCGCCTAAAGGATGAAATATATCTTGATAGGAATAGATTATTTTACCAAGTGGATCAAGCAATACCATTAATAGCTACCGATCAAGAGGCTATTATTGAGTTCATACGAAATGTATTATCTATAGGTTCGGATTGCTAGAGAGCATAACCACAGACCAAGGTTCTGTGTTTACTGGTAGGAAGATGAAAGAATTTGCTCAAGAAATGGGGTTTAGATTACTAACATCAACACCATATTATGCTCAAGCAAATGGTCGTCAAGCGACCAACAAAGTGATAATAGGGTTAATTAAGAAACATGTTGGTAAAAAGCCAAGGAACTGGCACAAGACTTTAGACCAAATACTATGGGCCTGTAGAACATCTCCTAAAGAGGCTACTAACACCACGCCTTTCCAACTAACATTTGGTCATGATGCAGTTCTACCAGTAGAAATTCATTTACAATCAGTTCGAATTCAAAGACAAAACAAGATCCCATCTGCATTATATTGGGAGATGATGATGAATGAGTTAGTTGAGTTAGACGGAGTTAGATTGCATGCATTGGAAATCCTAATGAGGCAAAAGGAAAGAGTAGCTAGGGCATATAATAAAAGGGTGAAAGGTAAAACATTCACTATTAATGACTTAGTCTGGAAAGTCATATTGCCCATGGACAAGAAAAATAAAACATTAGGTAAGTGGTCACCTCATTGGGAAGGACCTTTTCGAATAGTAAAGATATTTTCAAACAATGCCTATGAAATCGAAGAGTTGGATGATGATAAGCGAATCTTAAAGGTTAATGGGAAATATTTGAAGAAATATAAGCCTCGCCTACAAGAGATTCGAATAGTAACAACGTAATCGAAACATTATAAAGGATGCCAAAATGGTAATATATATTGCCAAAATGGCGTTGTTTGGATATTACAGACCAAAATTCAACCAAAATTCAAGATTAATTAAACAAACAAAAATTTAAAAATATGCATTGTTCCTCAATCTTTCGAAAGTACTTCGAAAGGACTCAAGCCTTTGTTGAGTGAAGCGCCTTGCTCCGTCCAGGATAGCTACTTCTCCTTTAAGTTGCTCTGCTACTTCCATTTCGGCAAGTCCTTTGTTGAGAAGTTCTTCGAACTGATTGTCAGCAGTGTTGGTTTCATATGCAAATTGTTGTTGTTGAGCCTCCTTAACCTTTTGTTGGAGCTCTTGAATTTGCTTTTCCCAGAGAAGAATAGACTGAGCTCGAGCTTCATAGTCAGTCTTGGCTTGCTTTATATGCATGGTTTGGTCTTCAGCTTCTTTAGAGAGTTTCGAAGCATGCTCATAAGCAGCATCCATGGCAGTTCGTTTCTCTTGGACCTTACTAGCAGCAAATTCGTCTTGAAGAAGACACCCAGTCACGTTATCCAACAAAGCTTAAAGATCAAATAATATGGTGCTGACTTCCAAAGAGCAGGTGGCGAGGTTAACTTGCGTAAGAAGCTCCTTCATAGTGTAGCAAGCTGTACTATCCTTCTTGAGCACTTCGAACAAGTCCACATCAAGGATTGTTCTCCTAACTTTGTTCAGGAGTACAACTCTATCATCTGAGGGCAATGGATCGTTAGTCGAATTAGTACCAGCCCTAGCAAGAGGAGTATCCCTTTGAGCTAATTTATCCTTCATATACCCAATTGGGTCATGTCGTCTTAGGAGAGCTAACTTCTCTTCAGTCATTTGAGATTGAGAAGATTCGGGAAGTTCCATACGCAAGGGAGTCACATCCATCTCGACCTCCATAGGTTCATTAGTCTGGTCACCATCACCTTCACTTTTTTATTGCTCGTTGTCTTCTCCATCATCAACCAGATCCACCACTTCGATCGAATTAGTTTCACTGCTGTTGGCATCAGACTCTGTTCCATCGCTCGAACCACTCTGGGCTTCGTCTTCCCCAGATCCTTCTTCTGAAGATTCTTCACTCTCTTGGGAAGAGTTAGCCTTTTCCTCTTCAGCATGAACAACCTTTGGGTTCTCTTGAAGGGTTTCGAGAGGAGACTTTGGAGGGGAAGTTTCTGGTAGAATTTCTGCAGACTTATGAGGCGATGCTTCATTCGTTTCTTTTAAAGGAGGGGAAGTGCCTTGGTCGTCTTGTGCCTCTGAAGCTCCAGTAGGAATCACCATGTTGGAGGATCCTTTGTTCTGCACAAGATTACTGGAGTCCCCATGAGGAGAAGAGTTGATTGGAGCAGCAGTCTTTGATGGAGGAGTCGAGATAGTGGGATTTGGGTTCGAAGTATCCTACATAAACAAAGAAAATTAAGAACGTGCACCAAGGTATGAATAACTATTTTGTTAAGGACTCGAATTCAATTTACCTGTGGATTATCGGAGGAAAGGTTGCTATCAATATGTTCCAACATTACGTTGGAGGTCGAAGGTGGATTTTTGGATTTTGTTGAGGGAGCAACATCTCTAGAATCAAGTCCAGAAATGCTAGTAGGTACAGCGCTTTTAGAAACTTCTTTCTTCTGCTTCTTCTTCGGAGTTGTTGGGGAATTTTCACCAATTTTGGGATTCTTTCCAGTGGTACTTGGTTTCCTCTTCTTCGGAGTGGTTGGTGGAAGCTTGTTAGTCTGAAAAGGTTTAAACATGAGTTAGATCTAAATCATAAATTTTAGTTTATTCGAAACATCAGGGTTAATTGATTACCTTTGGAGTTGGAACAGTTGCTATTGTTGGTGTTGTTGTTGTTGTAGTAGTTGCTGTTGGTATGGCTTGAGGCACATCGTCATTGGTTTCGACAGATTGTTGAGAACTACTTCCTTCCTTAGCCTTCGAAGCAACGGTCTTTATCCTGATGGCTGAAAATCGAAATAATTAAAGTAAAATGTTTAAAATAAAGAAAGTAAGAAACATTTGGGATTTTCCCAAGCATTCGCACCTGTGCCTTGATTAGAAATAATCGACATGGCAGAAAGGTCATAGCGAAGATGTCCTGGGAAATTATGAAGCCAGTGTCGAGCCCATGTCACAGTCTCAAATGGCTTTAGTTTCTTTTGAGATTGATATTTGAACATCTCTTTGCAAGTCACCCACCAAGGGTATGGAGGAAACCAAGCTAGGGCCAGTTCTGAGGTAGGTAATCTAGGAAACTTAGGTGGATGCATTTCGAGTGCCAACCTATACCTATCCTCGGGTGACAACCCTGAAGGAAGTTTGAACTTCGAAATTTTTTCTTTAAATTTTTCCTTCAAGATTTCGGACGCTCGATACACACTGGTTTCCAAGCGCGTAGGATCATAAGTAGTTTCGAAATAATTCTGAAAAGCCCTAATCTCTTTGGCGTGAATGAACATACCTTTCTTGGAGTGTACCTGCACATCGAACGCATCAGTTAGTTTCTGTTGAATGGTAAGTGTGTCGAACATATAAGATTGGTAGAACTTAGTCCACCATTCCAGAAATCCTTTCGCTGTGAAGTGTGTGGGTTCAAAGGGTATTAGTTCGAACTGAGCGAAGTCTTGATACTGTTCTTGCTGCAGCTTGGCCTCTCTTGCTTTAAAGGTTCGACCAGAAGTGATGGCACTCTGTGTTTGGAACAGAGGTTCAGGGATTAACTGGCACAGGCCAAATTGTCTGGAGACAAAGTTAGGTTGATAGGCAAAGAGGAAGATTTGATTCTTGGAAGGAGTGATTCGTGAAGAAATTAATCTAGGGAGCAAAAAGGCTTTCCAAATATCTTGAATTTCTTTACTTTTAACAGCTTCTGAAAGAGACATGGTGAACCATGATGGTCCATGAGTCCTTGAAGCGAAGGGTGCCATGGTCTCTTCAAATTTATGTCTCTTGGAAAAAATCATGATGTACTGCGAGAAAAGGACTTTGAAGTCATCTTTGTCATCATTCGGAGTGAGTTTTCGCAGCCTTGTACCTTCAATAATTCGATCCGCTATCTTTGGATCTTGTTCGACAACAGTGTTAGCAGTTGATAACGAGGATTCGAACATGGCATTGAGCCATAATTGGAGCAACCAGAAAGGGCCAGCTAGAAGGATGTTTTTGGGAGTATGGGATTTCAAACTCGAAACAGCTGATCTTAAGCTTTCGTAAAGGTCAACAAGTAACAGTTCGCTCAAACATACTCTCCTATTCTCATGTAAGTCCCTAGCTAAAAGGATGAACCTGCTTGCTACTTGCAAGGATCTGCTACAAAATACATACCTTGACAACCATAAAGTCAGAAAGGCAATGTGTTCTACGTCCGAAACGCTCTCTCCTTCAGCGTGGTAATGGCTAATGAATTTGGAAAAACTGGCTAATTTGACATCGAAGTCAATAATACTGGAGTGTTCTTCATTATCATGGATGTAAGTTTCTCCTACTGGTGAGAGACCAGTGATGGCTGCTATATCGAAAAACATGGGTGTTATCATTCCTCCAGGAAGATGAAAAGTGTTGTAAGTGCTATCCCAGAAGTATAGTGAGGCAAATAACAGTGGATGAATATAGGTGAAACCTGGTTTCGACAACTTAATCAGATTATAGATTCCTAATTCCTCCCATTGATGGGATTTCTTGGCTTCTACTTTGGTGAGCCAATTTTGGTAAGCTATGTCAGAGGTAGGGCAGGATCGAAATGGTTTAAAGTTACTCTTCACATAATCTAACACAAAAGGATCTTTTGGGGGAATGGTTGGAGTTTCTATGGCTTTCGAATCAGAAGACTCGCCTATATTTTCAGTTCCTATCTTAGGGATATCCATTTTATTAAACAAGGGTTTGAAATTGTAACAGACAGGGAAGATTTTCCTAGTATCTTTCAAGATTTCAAAAACTGTAAGAGGACCCATTAAAGCAAACCTCTTTCCAGCAGCGTTAGTTGGAATCAATACTTGAGAGGCGTACAACATTTCCTTTTCCTTGGAGATCATTTGAGGGATAAGCACAGATTGACCCTGGTAAATGCCTACCTTGCTCTCCATAATGGTTCCTGTGTTCTTGGTCTTCTTCTTGGAAGTTTTCTTCAGTTGGGATGATGTTGTTGAAGACATTGTTGAAGATTGTTGGAAGTTTTAGGGTTTTAGTGAGAATAGAGGAAGAAGAAGTGTCAGAATGTGAAAAAAGAATAAAGGACTAAGTTGATTAGTTTTTATAGTGTGGAAGTTTAAACATCCACTAAGTAAGACTAGGATACGTGGGAGTCGTGGGTTGGATCCAGAAGGAGGTGGCGTAAAAGTTGATATTGGTAATACGCATGATTAATAATAATCATCATTTCTTAACTGCACCATGCTATGATCACTGTTCCAAAACGGTTAAGAAATCCAAGAGGCGTCTTGATTGACGTGGTTGAAGTCATACACAGTAAATATCATGATTACTCAAAAGTCACATCAAAATCTTGTAACTATGTTTAAAATAAGTATTTCTCAAGAGGTTCGAAATACATATTTTAAAGGGGCATTTTGTTGGCTAAAGATTTTGATGATACAGTTTGAAATGAAGCAATATGGATATTTCGTTGGAATAAAGCAAATGTTACAGTTCGGAATGGTAGAAATGGTTCTTTGAATAGAAATATCAAAGCTCAGAGCTTCGAATGGCAATTGTGAAGATACAGTTAAAAGAAGCTTCGAAGTGGTAACAAGATTGTGTCTGTGAAGGTTATGAAACGTGTTCGAAGCAAAGGCTACCAAAGCATTTGAAATTCAAACGTAGGCGGGATATTGGAAATCAAATATATATGCGCTGGAACGATTCGAAGACGCGTGGAGGCTAGAGAGAAGCAGCGCTCTGCATGTTCTGAACGTGGCAGAATCTTATAAGCAAGACCGTTATGGTCGAAATAGTATAAATAGAAGTCTTAGTGTTAGGATTTCGCGTGTCATATCTATTGTACAAAATTCAGTAAACATTCAAAATACCACATGGCTAGGGAAACGAATGCTCGAACAATGTACGTATGATAACACCAAACATTTATAATTCAGTAAAACTCTTTATCTTTTCCAGTTTATCTTCCATTTTCATGTCAATGTCATTTAAATACTTTTACATTCAAAGTCATTTACTTATTTCTCGCATCTAAACGTTTTTCTTCTATTCGAATCTCTTACACATTCAGAAGTTTTACATTCATGTCTTTACACATTTCAGAAACCTTTTATATTCATGCTTTTACATTGAAGTCTTTACATTAAAGCTTTTACTCTTTTCTGCATTTAAATGTCTTTTATCATATTCGAATCTTTAATCATTTAGTCCAGTTTACATTGATCTGTTTAATTATGTTATTAAATTCCTTTAGTATGGCAATCGAAGTGAATTGAATGCCTCTAAAACGCTTTAAATAAAATCTTAACTATGAATACCAGTTTTACTAGTAGAATTATTCAAATGACCAATACCCCGTAGGATCAATCTAGTCGATCCTGCAAGTTACCAGAGAGATTAAATAACAGTCATTAAGATTATTTGATAGTTTGGAGGACTAGCGGTTGTTTACCGTAAATCATCAGAACACCGCACGCTACCAATATAAAGGTAACGACAAAACAAGTAAAGGTGAGATACTCCAAAACATATAATTAAAGGCATGATAATATATATATATATATATATATATATATATATATATATATATATATATATATATATATATATATATATATATATATATATATATATATATATATATATATATATATATAGCTCTAATTATAAAGGGTATAGATTAATAAGTGCAATTCCAACACATATCCAAAACTCACTCACTCTAATCGTCATTCTAATGTGTATAATGTAACACCCTGTTTTAATTAATATTATATTATATTAATATTTTCGAATTACCGATCGATATTTATTTTGCGACGAGAATATTTATATTAATCAATATATCTATTAATATATGTGGCGACGTTTTGATTTGGTCCGGTTTTTATTCTTTTCGGTCCGGTAAAATATTATTCGGATCCGATATTTAATTCCCCGGAATTGTTTTAATTAATTGAGTTAATAATATAATTAGATATTATTAGTGTGTTAATTAATTAAATAAATTAGGGGTGTGAGGATTAATTTGGAAAGATTGGGTTTACACCTTGGCTTACTAGTAAGAAAAATACCATTATAAAACCACATTTCCTCATTTTCTTCCATTTCAACAAAGCCAAAAATAGAAACATAGAAGCATGAAGAGAAAGAAAGGGTTTAAAAGAAGAAGAGGAGCAAGAGAGGAAGCCTTGGTTGGTTGTGGTAGAGGAATCATGAAGCTTTGCAAGAACAAGATGAGCTAAGGGGTTTGATTTCTCTATCTCATATGGTTAGGGTTTGATAGTTATATTTTGGATTTGGGGGAAAAGTTGATAAGTTGATTTATAGGGTTTTGGTTGATTGTTTGATTGAAATAGATTAGAAGAGTTGGATTAGGAGTATAGATTATGGGTGTATTAGGTGCTAGCTTGTAAAAATTAGGAGTATTGAAATGGAAAACACAAACTGTGAAAGAAAACCAGAAAACTGGAAAAACTGTCAAAACACTGCCTGTAACCCAACCATGGAAGAAGAACCGTTGGAAGAAGAAAATCAAGGGAGGCGCCCACCTCATACGAGGGGCGACCATCCCACCTCTAAGGGCGATCGTATCCTACTCTTTTGAGGCTTGGGACGTCCGTCCCTTCTTGTTGGAATGAGGAGAATCAGTTTCTCCATTTTTGCTGTTTTCTGTGTGCGTTGGTTTTCTGTTTTCCTGCATAATTATGTTACCTGCATAATTATGCAGTTTGTTATGTTTCACTTCCTTTTCCCAATTCCATATACCACTAGTTAGTATTAATAAAATATAACTAGGGCATAAGTTAGCCGATTAAATTTGGGACCCGATTATATTCCGATTTTCCGATTCCGGTAAATTCGACGACGGAGCAAGTTGCTCCGAATTCAACGAAAATTGACGTGCTAACTAAGTTCGACGTGTAGAACGTAGTGGTGAGGTTAGTTTTTAGAAATTATGAGTTTTTACGAAACGACCCGAAATAGGCCAATTTATGGTAAATTGAACCGGATTGTGTTTTAGTCAATTTAAGACATATATGAACTATCCGATTTCGATGTTGATGTTTATAATTAATGCCGGTAATTAAGAATGGCTTTCACGACGATTATAGGTGTTTGAATATTTTTCCGTTTTTGGAATTTAGTGAATGAATCGGTAATGACGTAGTGTGATTAAAGATAATGTTTGCGACGACGCATTAATTAAATAAATACTTGATGATTGTGATGCAATAATATATGTCTTTGTACATGATGATGTGATGATTATATTGATGTTGTTAATAAATGCTTCCGATTTGTGAATGCATGATTTTTGATGATAATGAATTATTGGTGATGTTTTGCATAATGCAAATATGATGCGATGATATATTTATCTTGTTTTGGATAAATTATGGCGATGTGGACTTTATGCCAATTTTGATGAGCGATGATGATGTTTTGTATTGTGTTGTTTTATTGTCAAGTCACATACATTGCATTGGCGACGATGGGCTTTTATGCCAAGCGACAAGGCTTTTATGCCAAGCGACGAGGCTTTTATGCCAAATGTCCCTAATTATGGACAAAGTGATGAGTACCACATGCATAACATAGTCGTGTCTCATGGAGTCGGTTATGTTTATGTTTGAGTTATTTGGTGTTGGGTTTTAATTGATTGATGATGTTGATTGGCGATGATGATGCTTTGTTTGGTGATGACCTTTAGGATAAACATGAAATAAATATGATTTGATAATTATGTAATAACTATGCGATGAATATGGATGATGAGTATTGCGACGATTTAACTTTGATGAAATGCTTAATGCAAATATGATGTGACGATGTTTGTGACGATGGGCTTTTATGCCAAAAGCGACGATGGGCTTTAGCCAATTTGTGATGATTTTATTTAATGTTGATTAAGTTATTAGTATGGTTTAATGTTGTTGTTTGATGTTGTTGCTTATAATTGCCGTGTCGATTAGTGATGTATTAACTTGTGATGATTTCGTGGTGATGGAAGTTTATGTGTTGTTGTGATGATTTATGCCGATGAGGTTATAGCGATATAGTGTAGATTATACACATTAGAATGACGATAAGAGTAAGTGAGTTTTGGATATGTGTTGGAATTGCACTTATTAATCTATACCATTTATAATTCCGAAACTATATATATATATATATGTTTTATTTTTTTGCTTATAATTGCCGTGTCGATTAGTGATGTATTAACTTGTGATGATTTCGTGGTGATGGAAGTTTATGTGTTGTTGTGATGATTTATGCCGATGAGGTTATAGCGATATAGTGTAGATTATACACATTAGAATGACGATAAGAGTAAGTGAGTTTTGGATATGTGTTGGAATTGCACTTATTAATCTATACCATTTATAATTCCGAAACTATATATATATATATATATATATATATATATATCATGCCTTTAATTATATGTTTTTGGAGTATCTCACCCTTTACATTGTTTCGCCGTTACCTTTATATTGGTAACGTGCAGGTTATGAAGACGGAGTTTATAGCTGCTATTAGTCGAGTCGGTGTCGCTCTGATACGTAGCACTCGGGGGGAATATTTATGTCATCTCGTTGTTGTTCTTTTATTATTATTCCTTTTGTGAATAAGAATCATAATTTATGAAAATATGATTTTATGAGGAAGTTTAATAAATGAGATGTTTTATTTTTATGAATCAATTTATGATTTGCGACGAGGCTATGTATCCGAGATTTATACTTTAAAGCAAACTATTTAAAGTAATTTGATTTTGAAGGTGTGATGCCTCAGTATTGAATTTGTGAAATTTTAATTTACTCTGATTTTCGCATAATAAACCTTGGGTAATATTGGGGTGTTACATATAATCTACACTTTATCGTCATAACCTCATCGACATAAATCGTCACAACAACACATAAACGTTCATCAACACGAAACCATCACAACAACACATAAATGTTCATCACCACAAAATTATCACAAGTCAATACGTCACTAATCAACACGGCAATCATAAACAATAACATCAAACAACAACATCAAACAATGTTAATAACATAAGCAACATAAATAAAATCATCACCAATTGGCTAAAGCCCATCGTCGCTTTTGGCATAAAAGCCCATCGTCACAAACATCATCACATCATATTTGCATTAAGCATTTCATCAAAGTTAAATCATCGCAAAACTCATCATTTTTATTCATCGCCTAGTTATCATGAAATTATCAAGTCATATTCATTTCATGTTCATCATAAAGATCATCACCAAACAAAGCATCATATATCATCGCAATTCAACATCATCCATCAATTAAAACCCAACACCAAACAACTCAAACATAAACATAATCGACTCCATGAGACACGACTATGTTATGCATGTGGTACCCGTCGCTTTGTCCATAATTAGGAACACTTGGTGTTTGCGTTAAAAGGTGACGCGCCTGAGGATGCGAACGTGAGTTCGGATCTTCTGGTACGCAACGATTTAAATATTTTGATTTGTTTATAAAGATGTCGCGAGCATCAAGCTTTATTATTTTCAACACAAGAAAGATGATTTAATGATTATGAAAAAGGGGAAAGCTGAAATACCCTCAATTGATATTGGTATGCGTAACGACTAGCGCAAACTAGACATAACGCATTGGGGAGATTCTGAGTAAGGGGGATTGGTATATAAAGGGAATAGATGGAGCACCCTAAATATATATAGTTATCTACAGCTTTATATATGAATATGTTTGATATGTTGTGTGTTTTTAATTGCTATTTCTATGATCGAAAGTTTCTCCTTTGGGATTTTAAGAAATGAGATTATGTGGGATTTGTTTTATTATTGTGCTCGCAAAGATCTTTGGATCTTCTTCATACATATCCCTAGTGGAATCGAGCACTTTGTAGCTCTGATCCTGGTTCTATGGTTTGTTTGGTCCGAGGAGATAGAAATTTGCTCGGCAAGGATGAGACCTCAGGCTCACGTATTCTCAAAAGGATGTTGAGAAAGTCGAGCAATCGTAGTTCCCACTTATGCTAGTGGAAAGCAACGGAATGTTAGTAAGAGACAGACAAATGTCATCTTAATGAAAAATGTATCTAATCTATTTCATCACATACATTTTGAAAAGTTTGACTGATTAAAATCTTTCATCGTAAGTATTAGGTGTTTTGCTTGAGTGTACAAGCGTTACCACTTACATGTTTAAGAAAGATGTTTGAAAAAGATAATTGAATCTTTTAACTGTAAGCATTGGGTGTTTTGCTTGAGTGTACAAGCGCTACCACTTACAATTAATAGATGTTTTGTTTGAAAAAGTTTGAAAAGTTTGAAAAGTTTTTATTGTGATGTGATGTAATGGATGAGATACTTCTTCCATAGAGATGATAGATGTCTAAATCTCAAGGAGAAATTTGATTGGATTAAAGGGATGCTTTAAGAAGCCCATGGGTCCTTGTATTATTAGCCCAAGAGGAGGCATTCCGAGGTCATCGAGGGTCCTGTATGAAGCTCAAGAGGAAGCTATAGGTATGGTGTTTTGGCTTGAAAGGATTTCACCGAGAAATCATCCTTTTCGAATAAGAGCAATTTCACCAGAAATTTTACTCATAATTTGAAAGTGATTTCACCGGAAATCATCCTTTCGTGGTTCTATCTTAGCGCTGGTGATTCTTTGTATGGAAACCCAAGAGGAGGTGTTAAGATATTTCCGTCTCTTTCATTGTATGATGCCCAAGAGAGGCTAAACTCAATGAGGAGTTCTTTGAACGAAGCCCAAGAGGAGGCTAACTCAAGGGAGTGTTGTCTTATAACCTAAGCGGAGGCTAACTCGTGGGGAGAGTTTCTTTGTATGAAGCCCAAGAGAAGGCTAACCCATTGGGATAAGTTATCTTGTATGAAGCCCAAGCAAGCTAAACCTAATGGTTTCAGTATGAAGCCCAAGCGGAGGCTAACTCATGTCGATGATGAATTGTCTTGTATGAAGCCCGCGGAGGCTATAATTGGGAACCTATTGATTAGTCTAATTGTTATGTTATTAGATGTATAAACAGTGTGTGTGATATGTATTCATAGGAGTTTATGAAGGAAATATAAACAATGCATGATGTTTATTTACGCAGCTTTATGAAATATAAACAAGTGTCCGTGAAACGAACGCTTAAAACGCGTAACTTGATTATTCACAAGTTGAACGTGTACAAGGAAATGAATATGTACACGAACGAGTATTTATGTACGACAAAGATGGATGTACATAGGAGGGTGGGACTTACATCAGAGAGGCCCATTGATTTGCGCTGCCACGTGAATAATGCTCCTTTCAATACCAATGGTATTCAGTGTAAAATGCATGATGAAACAGAAATGATTGATCAAAGTTTATCGTAAAAAGTATTTAAAAGAGAGTATCCAGACATGTACGATAAAAGATTTTGAAAAAGAAGTATCCGTGTTACGTATGTATAAAAGTTTTGAAAAGAAGTATCTGTGTTATGTACATAAAAAGTTTGTTTAAAAATGTTTGACAAAAGTTTGATATGTACAAGGAAATATTATGTACATAAAAGAATGTTATGGGACTTACACTGTGATGGAGGCCCATTGGTTTGAAAGAAGTTTTACTCAGAGAATTCTTCCTTTAAAACCAATGGATTCTCAGATAGATAAAACGAATGAAAACAAATGAAAGAAATTTGTTTATGTTTGAATATTGACAAAGATGTTTTGAATATGTACAAATAAAGCTAAGTATGTACATAAAGGGTTGGGACTTACACCATAGGGAGGCCCATGATCGATCGAAATTCGAGAAGAAACGAATTCATTTTATCGCTTTGAATTGGATCGATTATGGTAAAAAGATGCAAGTTTGATGAAAAAAGTTTTGAAGAATGATTTGAAAATGTTTTGAAAATGTTTTGAAATGTTAAGTTCATTTATGAGAAGTTTTGAAAAATCGAAGTCGAAAACTTGAAAAATTCACCTTTAAGGAGGTTTGAAAAAGTGTTCGTAACATCGCTTTGCCGATTAAAATTTAATCGATGAAAATATTTTTGGATTTTTGACATAATCATAAAATATATATATTAAATGACAAGTGTGCAAAAATCATCTCAAAATGAGAAGTTTTGATTGGTTAAAAAATTGTTGAAGTTTGATAAAAAACATGAAAATATTGAAGTTTTGTGAAAATGAATGAAAAATGGTCTTGCTGGTTTTGAACCCATGACCTTTGAGGGACGCGTGGCATAAAGCCTTAAGAGCAAGCAAGCAACCAACTGAGCCAAACGCACTGGGTGTTAGTGGAAAATGACACGCGTTGATATCATGTTGGATTATTTGAATTTTTGAAATGAAGAACAATGAAGAACACGCGCGAATTTTCTGGGTTTGTGTTTGATTTTCAGTTTCTTTGATTCAATCCAAAATCTTCATTTCTCAACCAAATTCAATGATGTAAACATCAAAGTTGCTCGATTTTTCATCACGAACATGATGGTGCTTGTTAATTTCATTTATATTTAGCCTATCATGTTTTGATTTCTGAAAATACGAAGAACCCTAGAACCTAAAAATCCAAATTAAATGATGTTCGCTCAATGATTCTTGGATTTTTCGAGGGTTAATGTTCGTTAGGTGCGAAAGAGATGGCCGTGAGTTTTTTTCAAATGGTGCAAGGAATCATGATATCACAGTTCGTGTTCTAACCTAGAAAAGTGAGAATCGGGAGCTCAAAACGCTTTCCGTATGGATTTTGATCGCTACACCTTCACCGGCATGTATGGAAGCTTTATGGATACCGCTTGCTGCTCGAACTTGCTCCAATCTCTCCACTCAAGTCAACCTACATCACTTAAAACAAAACTCAAATCGAGGTTAATGGTGTTACAGCTCAGTTTAATGGTTCGATCATTCCTATGATGCATACCGATGATGTTTGAATGATTAGGTCACAGCTTGATCAAGCTCAACTCCAAATTGATTGCTGGGCGCTTTTGCAAGTTTATGAACATGGAAAGTGCAAACTTATTTTGGCTTGATTTTATGTTGATTTTAAGTTTCAACTCAACTACATGTTAGTATTAGAACATGTTAGACACCAAAGAACTTCATGATTTTCATTGATTTTATAAATTGCAAGTTTTTCAAAAGTTCATCATGTTTCTTGATTTTGAAGAAAGAAAAGAGAAAGCATGATTCTTGCAATGCTTTGGTGTGCATTTCTCTTGAATTGGTCATCCTTTTATAGGCAAGAGGTCTGAAATGTTAGGCACAAGGACATGGCAATTGGATAAATCATGGATTGCTTAAGGGGTAAGAAAGGCATTTGGCTTTGAAAAGGAAGCTTCTTTACCATGTGAGAAATTATCCAACTTGATCCAATCTTTCAATTATTACTTCTCACTGATGTTTATCAGTTTGATGAGTCATTTTGGCAAGGTGGCATGCTTCTAGAACAAGAAAAATGCAAAATGACCTATAATTTGATGTTTTGATCTTTGAAAATCAAGTGTCATGGAGCCTTGTGTTTCAATTTCAAAGACATAGCTAGACTCCATGGATTTTGAAGTTCTTGGACATTTTGGAAATATTTTTCCATGATCTACAACTTTCATGTTTTGAGTTTTTCAAATTCAAATTGAACTAGGTGAAAATGGCTTGAAGTTTGAAAATATGAAATTTCAACACTTAGAAATTTTTCTAAGTTATAGAAATTTTGACTTTTGTTGACTTTTCCAAATTCTTTGATTTTTATGATCATGATGGATCATTTGAAGTATTTTGATGATGGAAAAGGTTTTGTTTTGAAAATTTTGACCAAAAGTCAAAGTTTGACTTTTCTGTGCAGATGAAATTTCATCGACGCTTCAAATCGATCGATGAATTCGTGAACTCGTGATGTTTTGAATCCGTAAATTAGGTCAAGATGTTATATCTAAGATATAATGACCAATCTCATCCAAAAAGTCAATTACCGCTTCAAAAATCGAGAATGCCCTCGACCAAAGCCCTAATTGGTCGATCCTCGATCGATCTATGAGAAAATGGATATCCGAGGATGATATCGATGATTTGATCAAGATAGATCAAATGGAGTGAGAAAATCTCAAACCCTAATTGGTTAGCACTTGAATCGATGAAAATGATGAAACCCTATTTTGACCGTGAATGCTACACCGATCAATGCCGCTTGAAGTTATGCGTATGATGCAAATGTGGTATTAGGTCAAAATTGGGTACGACACTTGGCATAAAGCCCATCGCCGCTGGCATAAAAGCCCTAGTCGCTCATAAAAGCCTTCGCCGCCAATGCAATGTACGTGACTTGACAATAAAACAACATAACAAAACATCATCATCGCCATCAAAATCGACATAAAGTCCACGCCATATTCATCCACCTCAAGATAAACATATCATCGATCGCATATCATCAAGTATTCAATAAATACACCGCCGCAAACATCATGTTTAATCACACCACATCATTATCAATTCATTCACTAAATTCCAAATACTAAAAATAGTCAAAACCTATAATCGCCGCGAAGCCATTCCTAATAACCGACATTAATCATAAACGCCAACATCGCAATCGGATTGTCCATATGTATCTTAAATCTACTAAAACGCAATCCGATTCAATCTAACCGTAATTTGGCCTATTTCGGTCGTTTGTAAAAATCGTAATTTCAAAACTAACCTCACCACTACGTTCTACACGAACTTAGCTAGACGTCAATTGTGAATTCGAGCAACTTGCCTGGTCAGTCGAATTTATCAAATCGAACATAATCGTTCCAAATTAAATCGCTAACTTATGTCCTAATTATATTTTATTAGCACTAACTAGGGTGTATGGAATTAGGCAAAGTAAAAGAAATGTACATATTATGAAATTATGCGTAAAATAGAATATGCAGAAAAGAAAACAATGTAACGCAAAAACGCAGAAAATCCATTTTTCCATTGCTGCTTCCTACTCCTATAGGGACGAATGTCCCATGGTGATTTAAGGAAGGGCGGATGCCTTATGGCTGGGACGGTCGCCGAGCCAAAGCGGCGCCTCAAGTCCATCTTCCTCCTCGCTCCATCATTTTCCCTATTATAATCGCTTTGTGCTATTTTCCGTTTTCTTTTTCACAGCTTCTAGTTTTCTATTTTTCTTTCATTATAGCAACTTATCCTTACTAGCTTAGCAATAAAACACTACCAATCCATACTCCTAATCCAACCTTTCTAAGTCATTTCAATAATCAACCAACCAAACTCATAAATCAACCTATCAATTTTTCCCAAATCCAAAATATATCTATCAAACCCTAACTATGTGAGATGGAGAATCAAACCTTACCTCTAGTGCTTGATGATTGCAAGATGCTCTAACAAAACCCAACCTCTTGCTTGTTCTTGCTCTTCTTCTTCTTCTTCTTCCCAAACCCTCTTTTTTCTCCAAGTTTCTAAGCTTGGCTTTGTGTGTTATGGAAGGAAAATGAGAAAAAGTGTTTATAATGTTCTTACTAGCAAGCTAAGGTGTAAACCCAATCCTCCTCAATTAACTCACCCCTATCTATTCTTATTAATTAATACCTTAATAATATTTAATAATATTATTAACTCAATTAATTAAACTAATCCCGAGAATTCAAATATCGGTCAATAATATTTTACCGAATCGAATCGGAATAAAACCGCATCGAATCAACGCCAAATATATTATCAAATATATTGATTAATATAAATATTCTCGTCGAAAATAAATATCGATCGAATCGAAAATATTAATATAATATAATATTAATTAAACGGGCTATAATCAAACCTTGATTGAAAATTGAATGATTATCGCACAAACATCATCTTTAATAATGTCCTAATAAGTGATAGAAAACTCCACCAAAATCGCTGGACCGCGTTGTTTCGATTAAGACTAAAACGCATTTTGAATTTCGTCCATCAACGAGAGAGTGGTTAACATCCTGCCGTCATCATGACCAAAGGATTGATGAATTTCAAATAAGATCATCTTGGATGGAGGTACCTACATCACAAAAAGGTTAGTGTAATAATTTATCGCTATATCGCAATGTCTCCTATCGTTGTAAACAACGCCCATCCAAGCAGAGCAAGAGATAATTATTAGAATTTCGATTTTGGCCATGTTGTGAAAATAAGCAAAGTGTTTTTGTTCCATGTATTTGCTAATTAAGATTAGCCTTCTCTTCCCAAAAGCTTCTTCCCGCTCTGATTAAGTCCGATCGGTTTTGCCTTCTTCTCAAGATCTCTAAGGTTTGTGGTCATACCCATGATATTCTCTCTGAATGTTTTCCAACATGTTCTTTTGCTACCGACTCTATCATTGATGTTCCCAAAAGTATCCTTGCCCAGTGTTTGAGGTTGGCTTTAGGATTTGCAATTTTTGTAAGTTTCACATGGAGCAGCCCACAACCGGAGTGGCCCACCATCGAGAATCACGTCTTTGCACGAAGGATGTAGAGTCCACATATTAAAAAACTCAAGGTTGACTTTTGGTTGTTATTGTTGAGGCACAATCTAATAAAATAGGATGGTGGTATGATTGGTTTCGAGGAAGGACGACGGATCAGAATGTGTTATGACGATGATACCAAGCGAAATTGTAGAGAGTTCGATCAAGCTCGACGATCAAGCACAACCATCGCCATTGTACCAAGTGAAAAGTCTGCCTTTGAAGGCGTTAATCTCATCATTAGTATCCGTCAATTTTGAAATTCCAATATAGGAACTGATTAATGACGGATCTCTATGCTCATGAGCACCGCGAATGGCGTTGAAGTCTCCCATGAAACACCAAGGATTGTTGTTGTTGATTATGGAAAGCTCCAAAGGTCTCCCCGCAAATGTAGGTGGAGACATAAATTGTCGTAATCCCTAACGTGATACCATCAACAATGAAATTGAAAGCAACATGTCGAGCAAAAATACTATGAATAGTGATTTATGTTGTTGTTGCAGATGCACCAAATATTAGGCACGAGACTTCTTCGTTAACAACTCATAAGAAAAAGCTTCATTTGTAATCTATTCCGTAAAGTAGGAGAAAAGAGTCAGAGATATCCATGGCTCTACGATAATACGTAAGTCGTTTATGTGTTTTAATAATCTCTTTAAGCACCAACTTTGAGGGGAGTCATGATTCCCAAATATTCTAATATAGCATTCATCGAGGGATCAAAGAACCAACTTTGAGTCCGTGAGTGAGCCCTCTTTTCTTGGATTTTCTCTTAATCTTTTCTCCAAAGAGTTTTGCTTTTAACTGAAGTTCGATGTCATCAAGATCGTAAATTTCTTCGCTCTCTTTATCTTCCATGTTAGCCCAAGGCTTTGTTATTGCTAGATTGTCAAGTGGCCGGGATTCTTCTACAAAGTCGAATGACTGAATCGAGGACTCGATCTAGATTCGATCCGATGGTCGAGGCTCTGTGGTTCGCTACCACCGTGATATGCCTAGATGTGACGGGTGTATGCTATGGGTTTTGATTAATGCGAGGTTATGCTTTGGCTTTGGTGGTCAGTGGTCGAAATGGTCGATGATTTCAGGAGGAACTTTCTCTGTGTTGTTTACCGCAAGCGAGAGCAAGATGGCAAGGCATTTGCATGGTGCAAAAACGGGATACACTCGTATTCAATATCAACAAAGAACGCCAAGCCAACTCTTTCAACAAGTATCTTATCCCGAAGCTCATAAGGAGATCTACATCAATGAGGACTCTCACGAAATACCCAAATGGGCGATCTACCATTGGTTTGTTGAAGAAGAATCAATGCATATAGGGTTCCTAGGCTACTTGCAATTGAGAAGATGATTTTGGTCTCCAATATTCTGGCCACCACGGGTTCGCACCCAACTGCGCCGAGGTCCGATTCATATTAGTGACAAAGTCTTTTGTCCATGAGAATGCTGAGTAATCCAAGGTCGAGATTCCAAGACGATTAGCTCGAACTCTCCGAACATCTTCAATATCGGAGAAAGAGAACTCAAAAATACCTTTCCCAATGAGGTTAAAGCCCATTTCCAAGAGAGGTCCATAAATCTTGAAGTTTTATTTTGAGTTGTTGTATTGTGAGGGAGTGACTTTTGGCCAAAGGATCCTTCCATGGAGGTTATGTTTACAAGTTTCTGACCAACTGATATTCTTCTTCGTGAACGAGGATGGATAACTGTCTCATTTGACACAAGGAATGGGTAGTTACTAGTAGGATGTTGCAAACATTACCTACAACTTCAACAAAAGACTTTTTTAGTTTTGGGGACTTTGACATCCATTTAGAGGTGGAATGTTTGTTTTCATCCCATCGAAACGGGTGTCGCTTTAAGTGGTCCCAAAGTTCATGGAACCAAAAAGAAGGAAGGCAATAAGAAAGCGAAGATGGAGACTAGTGATGTACCAAAGAAGGGGAAAAAAGAGAAGATGCTTTTCTCTCTCTAAGCCATCAAAAGTAAGTTTGAAACTAGTTAAATTATATTAAATTGTTTTTTACTATAAATTAATTGAACTATTTATTAACTAAATTATAACCTGTTTAACAAATTAACTACTTTTTTTAAATGATTTTAATAACTGAATTGAACCATTAATATTGTTCAATTCGAACATCCATAGTATGAGGTGATTAAATAATTTATTTAACTAATTTAATAAAATTAAAAAAATTATGTTCTTGCCATGAAATATTTATTATACCATTAAATTGAAAATACCAATAAAAAGAGAAGAGAGAAACCACAACAGCAGAGTTCTGAGTTCTCAGTGTTCACAACAATTCAGTTCCTCTTTTCTCCGATCCATAACATAACATGCCCTCAGCTCAGGATCCATTCTACGTTGTCAAGTCCGAGATTCAAGAATCTGTAAGTATTCTCTTCGAATCACCTAATGTTTCACTTTCACCCAAATTGTATACCTAAAATTCACATTTAGGGTTTTGAGTTAAAATTGAAGTGCGATCTGAAACTAAACAAAAGGGATATTGCTAAAAGAAGTGTTGAATGTTTAGTTGATGAGGTTTTGTTCTTGGTGGGATTAGTTAGTTTTTGTTATTGTTGTTGTAGGATATGTGTTTGATTGTTTGATTGTTTGTTGATTTCAGATTGATAATTTGCAATCTAGTTTTGAGCAATGGAAACGTGCTTCTGATGGTGTAGAGCGAGCGCGTGTTGCGAAGGAGGTTCTTGCTGGATGTGAGAGTATAGAGTGGCAGGTAGATTCATTGGATGCATAATATGCTTAATTCTTGAAAAAATGGCTTATCTTAAATTGGGTTTGATTTTGTTTCGTAGTGTACTTGCATTCATTTGCACGATTTTGTGTGATATTTTTTTTTTGAGGAACTCTGTTGGGAAGAAATTGAATGATTTGCACTTCAAAGTTTAAAATATTTCAATGATCACTTTCATGATTTTAAATTGATGCGGTTGGTGGTGTTGTGATTGCAGTCATTGTGATTGAACTGTGGCGTTGCAGCGTGAATTTTGAAATAGAGTCTATCCTCTTATTTTCTCTTCCTTTGCTTTCACATCCAGATCCTGTGGATGCCCCAGGCGTGCTTGCTGGAAAGGCGCAAAAACATGACATAGAGTTAAATAGAATATTGAAAGATTAAAATTGATTTTCATTCATATTTATTTGGTAAAGCGTTGAAAATGTGTAGAATGTCACTTTCTGCTTATTTTTATGCTACTCAAGAGTCTCAAAATGTGGGTGGAGTGAAAGTAAATTGCATTTCACTTTTATTTAATAAATATCATCGTTATAAGCTAGTCTTTCTATTCAATTTTCCACTTGCTTGCTACGCTTAGTCCAACAAACATGAACAAACTCTATTTTCCACTTAGGGCTAGATTCACATAAAACAGGGATAATATTTGCTTGGATTCCTTTCTTTGTCCTACTCAATCTTTAACTTTGCAACCTAACCTATAAACAGATGCTGAAGTATTTTGTTTTGATAGAAAGGTAGATGAATTGAAAAAGCCATTGCTGTTGCTGCTAAGGAACCTTCTTGGTATGGCATTGATGATGTGGAGATTGAAAATCGGAGGAGATGGACAAACAGTGCCCGCACTCAGGTATCCAAAATGTATGCCCAATTTGAGTTAGTTGGGAAGATGCAATCAATTTTTTCAACTATCTGTATAGTTGTATATTTATTTATTTTTGTACTTGTATCATTCATAAATATTAAAGGTTCCTTTCTTGCTTATTTAGGTTGTCACAATGAAGAAAACAATGGATGGAAAGAGCTCTAGCACCACAAGCATTAATGGATGCATCGAGAACTAATGAGGCTACCAGATTCCTACCAAACTCAAACATCCAACCATAATGCTGCCAATGACAATGATGATTTCATAGAATCAGAATCAGATAGACAGATGCTTCTTATAAGGTACTCATTTCCTCCCTCTCTCTAAATCATATGTATTACATTCCTCATTTGGCATAACATTCCTCATTTAAAGTGACTTTTGTTCATCTGCATGAGATTAAGCACTAAGCATGGTCACTTATTTATTAGGTCAAAAACAATGTTTTGATTGTTTGTGTTGTGACCTCCAATGTTTTAAATTATAATGCCCAAATTCAATCCTTGTTCTTTTTCAGGCAAGAAATGTGATCCTTCCATTTGCATTAACTTTTGCAGAAGTATACATTTCTTAAGCTTCTTTTTTGTTTACTAAACTGTGATTTTAAGTTGAATTGATTTCACCTTGTTTGCATGCGTGTGACTGCATAAAAATTGTCTTCTTTAAAAATTTCATTAATTTTTTATTTCATATGTCCAATAAAAGTCTCATTAGAATATTTAATTGATGTTTGGATCTACTCTCATTATTCATCAAGAGTTGAGAATCATAACCTATGAAATACAGATGATACACCACACAGACAATGACATTGCTACCTATGATAGTATTTGACATTCACTTATCCCTTTATTATTAAAATAGTTAAAAATATTCTATTTTGGAGAAAAATATAAAGCAATGATTAGGTAACTATAACATAAAAAACATGAAATATACTGCTCGCAGCTTAGAATTTGTCTGGGCATGCTTATGATTTCAGAATAAACAATTAGACTTTGGTTGCTATTTTAGTTTTTATTTATTTTACATCTATTCGGAATGATAGGCAACAGGATGATGAGTTAGATGAACTTAGTTTAAGCGTGCAAAGAATTGGTGGCGTTGGACTCACTATCCATGAAGAACTCATGGCACAGGTAATGGTTTGAATTCGAAATGAAATTTTATCGCTGTCAGAATTTCTCATTCAAAATTTATCAAAATCTTATTGCTTCAGGAAAAGATTTTAGATGAACTCGGTAATGAGATGGATAGTACATCAAATCGTCTAGATTTTGTCCAAGTGAGTTTCTCTATCTTGTTTTCATTTTTTTGAGACTACGCAGTTACTCTTGTGAAGATGTAAATATAATGATGCTCTGGTTGCAGAAAAAAGTGGCAATGGTTATGAAGAAGGCTAGTGCAAAGGGACAGATCATGATGATATTGGGCTTGTTGGCTCTGTTCATTTTCCTATTTTTCTTAGTCTTTCTTACCTAGTCAGTGTGTTACTGTGCTGTCTGTATATGGAAACTTGTCTCATTTTTATATGAAGAAAAGAGGAAACACACATCTATGAAGTCAGTGGATCCTTCTTGTTCATGGTTTCTGATAACAGTAGAAAATTCTTTATATGATGGACAAAAGAGTGTAATTTAATTCATGATTTATATAATAGGATTTTAACTCTAATTAATACTACTAATTTGCTTTTTAGTTGTAATATGAAAATTTAACTAATTAGGTCACTGTCCTATCATAATAAAGTGGAACGTGTAATGATTGTTTGTTTAGGGGCACGTTTAGGACTGTAATTGTGGGAAAACTTTTTTTGATTTTACTTTATAAAATAGTGTTCACTCTAAAAACTGATAATTGTTCACTTTAAAAGTATACAATCTCTTTGTTTGCAATTAACAAATAAAATTAATATAAAATATAAAGTAAATTGACTTTAATTTTCACGTTTTCTAGTTTCATTTTTATATATTTATTATTTGATTACTTTATTCTTCTTAGCAAACTTTTAGATTGATAATGATAAAATTACTAAATACATGATTGACTATATTGGCCACACAATTATGAAATTTCGATCACTTGAGTTAAATTTCTTAACTATTTTCTGAAGCTTAATTTATTTAATAGATTGCAAAAATAAAATGTGTTAGATAAATTATTTTGATATTTTATTTTAAATGAAGTATGAATGTTTTTGTTTTGTTTTGTTTAGAAAGGTCTATTATTAAAAAAATACAATGCATTGTACAAATCTCTAACCAAACTCTAATAAAATTACGAGGTTAAAATGCATGTTGTATGGAGAGATATTTTAGTTTCAATTTATAACAAGGAAATATATAAATTGTGCAAATTATAAGGATAAAGATTGAGAAAAGAGACTAAAATTATCGATAATCAATTCGTTTATGATAAGGTTGATTATAGTCGATTCATCTATTACGCGTGATGGAGTATTATCAATGGATTTTTTTATTGGCTTAGAGAAGACATATGATAAATAGAGTGCTTAGAGAGATTTTCTAAAAGTTTTAGAGAAGAAAAGAGTTAGAATTGTATATATTCAAATTATTCAAGATATGTATGAAAGAGGTTCGCATACACGGTAGATAGACAATTTTTCATTACAATTGATTTGATCAAGGTTCAATCCTAAACTCTACCTTTTAACTTAATTTTAGATGCATTCACTAAACACATCCAAGAGCTAAACCGAAATGCATGCTTTTCGCAGATGATATATTTATTCTTGGAGAGTCAAGGAGAATTTAAAATGAAGCTTGAGAACTCGAAAACGAGCTTTAGTAACACATGATTTTCACCCAACCAGAGTAAGATGAAGTATATGAAATGTAAGTTCGACAAAAGAAGAATTGTTTTAACTTAAAGGTGAAATATATCGACCATATTATTCCTCAATTCACACCGCTTAAATATATTGAGTACAGAATACAAAATAATTAAGCAAAGCGGGATGTAAACCATCAAATTTAAGCCCACTTGTTGAAATGGAGAAAACATCATGCTTAATGTAATGCAAATATACCACTCAGGTAAAGAGAAATGAACTATAATAAAACCTATAATTTTGTACGAGACAAAATGTTAGGTTATTAAGAAACAACACGAGAATAAAATAAATGTATGGGAAATAAAGATACTACAGTTGTGTGGTAAGACTCAACAAAATAAAACTAAAAATGAAAATCTTTTAAGAGTCCATTTTTTAGCTAAATTTCTCCATTGTTGTTATTCAACCTTTAATTTTTTTCAAAGTTCTCAATATGTATTTCATATGTTTAGTTGTTTTAAAGTTAAAATTAATTTTTTAATCGATTCTAAAATTTTCAAACTTTTGATGATCCAACTTGAAGACACCTACCAACACTGAAAGCATCACCAAAACGACAGTTTCGATCAATGGTTAAGGGTTTGCACAGCCAAACCTCCCGCCGATGTAGCACACGTTGTCGATCAGCTAGAGCGCCACTGCTTGGCTCCCGATGGATCTCTCATCTCCAAGCCTCTTTACAACGATCTCCAACTCGTAATTCTCTCACTCCAAACAATGCTCTCTATGTGTTTGTTGAATTTCCGTAGAATTGAAAATGGGTGCTTCATTTTTATCATTAAAATCTCGACCCGTTTTGTTGAATGTTTAAAAAATTGAATTAAAGTTTGGTGGGTATTGAAATTTTCTGTTTGGTTTGCAGGCTAGAGAGGAAATGTAGGAGAGACTTTATATCTCAAGCCATGGTATGTGTTATTGTTTTTGGGTTACAGATTGGATTTAACCATATGCACTGTCACTGTGATGTAAATCAATTGTATACTTACATTTATAGAAACCATTGTTTTAAATTGCGTTGTTGCGGGTGTTGCACGCGGTTGTTGTGAGATGTTTCGTTGTTGTTGCATTTTAATTGGGAGGTATTTGAAGTATACTGTTAAAAATACTTTGATGTTAAGATTTTAAGTAAATTGATGTTTTGGGTTTTGGGTTTTAAAGTTTTGAGTTTTGATGAAAATACATGAATAAAATGGGCGAAATTGTTTGATGGCGGTTGGATGCATGTTTTTAATTCACACTGCAATTGTGGCCAGATGCAATTGTGAAGGCTACTGCATAAGCAATATTGTGGTTGTTATGAAATTTTGAATTTTGATGAAAATACATGGAGAAAATGGGCTAAATTGTTTGATACGATTTCTAATGGCGGTTGAAGCAATGTTTGTAATTGTCACCGCATTGTGGTCAGATGCAGTTAGAGGCTACTGCATCAGCAATATTGCAGACACAATTAAGGTTGCGGCTTGCAATTTAAAACTATGATTGAAACTATATTTTTTTTTTGGCACAGTATACCCACCTTTATAACTGTATTTTAGAATTGATAATTTGACAATAAAAATTGAAGGAGTCCCACTGAATGTTTGGGTAAAACTAATTTATACCGAAGATATGCTAATTAAACTCTTATGAGGTGTTTGGATGGAGAGTTTTGAGGAAGGACTTTGGAAAGATAAGTCTATATCTTGGTATATATTTGAGATTTCAATTTATTTGAAGGAATCACATGATAACGTTTCAATTACACTTAATTTAATTTTAGAAACATTTTATGGCTTGCTTAATTTTAGAAACATTGTATACAGGACTAAACTGTTAGGTGTAGTGTGTATGGGATTCTTATTTTAGTTATTTATACTTTTGGTGTGGTGGATTTGGTTGCAGGCTATATATTCTGAGGCTATTGCAATGGTGGAAGAGTATCATCAAGCCATTTCTGTGTCTAGCATCGGTGGAATGAGAGATACTGGAGGTCTTTATCCGCAGTTCGGATTGAGGAACTCTCCTCAGGTTCTTGAAATATTATTACTGAAAATTTAGTTTGATTTAGAAACCTGTGTGTAATGTTGTTGGTTTTGGTACTTGAAAATTTGAGTTATCAACATAAAGATAACATTTAAACTCTTTAGTAAATGCTATTTGTGGGAGTGGAGTATTATATGGATCATCTCTTTTCACGCTCCTTTAATCACCGGTTACATGGATAGAATTGATATTTAAACATCGTAATACTGAAGATATTGGTTTCTCAAAGAAGAATTGATTACATCATAGGTTACCTGTATGAGAGTCATGTTGATTGTTCCTTCTAAAAATGAGTCATGAACATGGAGAGAACAGTTATACTCCTTACAAAATGCTCTTTGTGGAATGTCATATGATACAGATCATCTCTTCACTTCATACCTTACATGATAAGTTACATGGAGGGAAGTGATGTTTGAACTGCGAATTGTGAAGGGATTTTATTTAGATGTTACGGAGTTGCCAAGCAGAAAGTTTAATCTATTGAGTGCTTCTTGAAATTACGCTCAATATCGCAAAAGATCTGTTCTTAGGTAGTTTGCCTTAGAGAGGACTGTGAATGTATTTTATAGAATTACATATTTCATTTTCTGTAAATTTTGTTAGAATATGTTCTGCTGTCTCTTTCTTTTACCGATTTGATTCTTGATATTTCATGCTTTCATATTAATACTTTGTGAATTATGTGCTTAAATGTGTTTTTAGGGCAGCGGTCTTTATTGATTCAAATGAACATGTCTATATACTGTCAGGTTTATCAGACATTAGAACATCAAATGATTGTTGCTGAAGCGGCTCAGCGACTGAGACTACCTCTTATTACCAAAGATGGAGAAGTTCATGATGAAGAAATTGAAAAGCTAAGTGTAGTGTCTCGAAGCTCCCTTGACAGTAATAGCACCAGTGCTGTGAACAACTCGAGCTTGAGTTCTTCTAATTATGCCACTCCAAACAGCTCTGTTAGTGGGGTTAATTATTCTCTTGCTTCTATGGATCAAGTAGATCCTGTAGTTGGTGGTGTTCCCAATCGTTTTCTTGGAATTACACCGGCTTATTTGTGGCAGACACAGCATCTGAAAACGCCATTATCTGTGGTATAATATGTGAATCACAGTATATGAAAGTCAGATTTAGTATTTTATATGGCAGTTATTATTTTGAAGTGATTAACTAGCTTGGTTATGTTTTTTTATTGTTGGCTCAAACAATATCTTTAGGATATGACAGAATATCGTATGTCTCTCTCACGGGAGGTAGATGCTCGCTTGAAAATGAAATGTGATAAGTTATCAGATGCGTTTGTATTGGAAGACAACGGTAAGTGTGAATTGCAGATTTCGCGATTTCCTCTGATTTATAGTTTGGTTTTGCTTGCTGATATCTTGTATCTTGTTACTTGATTCAGATTCATCATCATTTGGAAGTCAAAGTTCAACTTCACGGCTTCCTGAAAGGTTTTAGCTTATTCAAGTAGCCTAATTTTTTAACATTTATGAAACTTTTCTTTTTTTAGGCATATAATGTTTATGAAATTCTTATTCACTTGCAATTTGGAACACTTGCAATTTGGAACATAGAGAGTTCACATTATTTTGTTGGATAGAGAAGTATGTAACCTAGGGCTTCTACACGAGAATTGCATATATTTAAGGCTTAAGAGACTACTATCTAGGTCAAATCATATTTCTAGTACGGATTCTTATATTTGCCATTGCTTTTGTCTTATGCTACCCATAAACATTTGATATGGCAAAGGTCTTCTTTAATGAAGTAGGAGAGCAATAATGTGAAGTGCATGCTTTGGCACTTGTATGCTGATACTAGAAATATATCTGTTTACAGAAGTTTTTCTCTAATATCTTTTATCTTACCAGAGTGAAGTTGTTGATTGAGGAAATCAAAGAGAAGAAGCAGCACTGAGGGATGACCTTTATTCTGCTGATAGAAAATTTGCTGAATATTATTATGTACGTGCATAAGCATTTCTCTCTTGCTGACAATAATTCTCAAAATTTCCACATTGAATCTACACTGTGTGTGAGTGAGAGAGAGAGAGAGAGATCATGTGTGGTTTGTTATGCTTATACATTGCATTTCTTTTTCGCCTCGTATATGGTGATATAATGTAGATAGTTGACGCCATTTCTTAATCAGGTACTGAACAGATACTTGTGTGCTCAATACACTTGTCAAAGATTTGAAGTTGGACCATCAACATAAATATGTGAGTTTTATTATTCACCATAGTCGACTATTTTGATAACTAAAGACACATCTTGACTTCCAAATATGTTTGTAGGATGAGATGCAGAAAACATGGCTCTGTAAAAGATGTCAGACCATGAGCTAAAATTGAGGTTTGTTTGCCATCTGTTATTGTATATCTTGTTATTGCTCCTTGATATCAAAATACTGCCATGTTTTCAACTAAAGAAGGGATTCATTTTTGATATCTGCAATTTCATGTCAGCGTTCTAGAAAATGTTCTTCTCCTAGGAACTTACACTAAGGAGTCTATACCGCCTTCATAAGATAAGGTATGAACGATGAAACCTTTGTAACTCTGTATGCTGTTCCTGATTTAATTTTAATCAACCATTTCCTTTAAATTTTAGGAAGTATCTCGTCGAGGCTACTGAAGAGGCTTCTATTGCATATAATAAAGCGGTACGCTTCCATTTACATATTTTCTCATTTGGATGATTTAGAGGTCACCATGGATGTGTTGGTTATATGTGTTAATATTAACTTTGTATCAGGTTACTCGACCGCGTGAGTATCAGGGTGTTGATCCTCACTTTGACGACATTATGTAGCCAGTACCACTACATTGTAAAGGTAACAATGGTTAACTAAATACATGCCATGTTTTAATATCATTTCAATTTCCTATAGAAACAATGTTTTGGTTTTATAAAGATTCTTACATTTATGAGAAAATGTGCAGAAATTGGAAAACATGCAATGGACAATAGACCAAGTTGAGATGGATCTGAAACGCATGTCAGATAGTTCTACCTCATAGAAGTTTCATGTTTGTGTTTATTTAACGCGGTTTGATTCTCTATATGTTGTGAATGGTGTTAAAGACATGACCCCTCCCTCCCTTAACCCTGCATTTGTTGTCACTTTACGATATAGACAGACCGATTTGAATCATCATTCCTTTGTGGTTGAGATCTTTCAACAAACTTAAAAACCTACAAAATAAATGATTTTTGTTGGGATCTCTATTCCATTAATCATCTCTAATTCCAAACTATAAAAAAAAAATCTTCATCACATACTAATTTCATGGGTTTTTTTTGTTATGTAGCAACAAATATACTCAAACCCATTCACAGTGAGATCCTAAAATATGTATTTCAATCCATTTATATGACAAATTCTCAATTGCCCTATAAATAATAAACATCTAGTGTAAATCTACCTACAAATCTTCAAACTTATTTCAATGAAGAGAAATGCTAATAACATCAAACAAAAAGGGTTAAAACGCTGCAATTTTAATAATTGGTCCTCACAAAATTATTATACACGATTTTACTGTTAAACCGATTGTAGATTTGAATGATGATTTTTCGAAGTGTAATTTGATAATTGGATGTAAAAGAATGGTAATTGTTGGTCCTCTTATTTTAATTTTATTTTAGTTTCATACTTATCCAATGTTGCAGATATTTTTGTTTTATACCTCTATTTCATACCAATGAAATTGCACAATTAGACAATGAGATCAATAATAAACTTAATGAACAATTGAATCTCATTACCATTTCATTAAAATTCAATAGATATTTACATTGAACCATTTGTAATACAAAAATAACTTTCAGATTTCAGATAACAAGGAGTATTAACTATCTCTTTAGCTTTATTTCTTCATTCTTCATTCTCTGACTTTTTAATGTGTGCTCCTTTTGCTTCTAATTCAATTTCTATCACACATAAAGTTTGTAAATTACCTGCACAATATAACAATCAATAATTTTTATGACAATTTATACACAAAAAAAAACTCAAACTAACAACTAAAATTTAGTGCATCAACGACAATTTATATAACAACTTTTTTGGTGAATTACCTGTATAACACATATCAGAGTAGTTCAATATTCTTGACAATGTATAATGGCAGAAAACTAAAATCAATTTTACAACTTATTACCCATATGAATTACAAAACTAAAATCCCATCACTATCTCAATTATCCAAAAGAATTAAGCATGAATTAAATATGTATCATCAATTAATTCAAATATCATATGCAAAAATAGTTTTTTGACAGAAACAAAATGAAAGGCACTCGGTTCAAACAATACCTTGTTAACCGACGAGAAGAGAACACCAACATTAGAAAACTACGGTGATGGAAAATGACACCAACATCAAAATACTACTGTGACAACGGCGACAAGAAGACACAAGCATTAAAAATTTATGGCGACGACCAGACGGAAAATATGGAGTTGATAAACAAAACCAATCAATTCAAAGAGTAACAATGGAAGGGCGGAGGTAACGAAGTGAGGAACCAGAAAAATGGAGTGGCGAATTCAACAAGGAAATTAGGGATTGAATGTGTAATGTTACCTTCTTTTCTATTTTTTAATTGAAAATTTATATTTATTTAAACAAATAATCTTAGCCATTAATTTTATTATAAGTCAGATGTCATTAAATTAGTCAAAGAAATGTTGATCTCAATTTCCTTAAGAAATGGAGATGATTTGAATCGTTACTTCTCATCACGGAATAACTTTCAATCAGTTTTTTGGTAAGATTATATATGCACAATGATATTTATAATAAAATATTGTGTAACAATCTTTATTAGATATTAGTACTATCTCCGTTCTTTTTTTATAAGAGATGAATCACTTTTTTTGTTTATTGAATAACCAATAACTAATGTATTTGATCTATTTATGCTAGATATATGGTTTATTCAATGAACTTAAAAAATAGTGTCTTGATCTATTTATAAATTAGATATATGGATTATTTAATAAACCTAAAAAGTATTGTCTCATATAAAAGGAACACAGATAGTAATTCAGATAGTTATCAGTTTGTTCATCGGATAACTTATCTATGAGTTATTTGATATGCAATATTTCAAATAATTTTTTAATTATTATTATATATTTTTAATTTTATATAAATAATTTTTTTTAATATTATTAAAATAATAATTAAATAGATAAAATAACCTTTATAATTATATCACTATTGATTAATATTCACTTAGCAGAAGTGACTTAATTTAAAATTATATAAAACATTTTTAATTTAAAAATAAATAGCTAAAGGGCAGCGGAAATTAATTAATTAATTAAAAAATAAAATAATATTTAATTAAAATATATAATCTTCAAAATTTTTTAGCAAAAAATAATTTAAATTTTTATTTATTTAAAAATAAAATAATATAAAATATAATTTAATATTGTTTGATTAGATGATGGATACTTATTCAACTTAATTTAAGAGCATTTAAATTTAAAAATTATTATATTGTATATTCCAATTTCCATTTATTAAATAGTATTCCAATTTTCTTTGTGGATTGTGAAAAGAATAATAACTGTTTCAGGACATGAATTTCACATATTGTTTCGGTTTATTCAATAACTTTGTAAACCAAAATTATTAAGTTTAAATAATTATATATTTATTTTAGTTAAATTTGATGTAATTAGGGCGGTGACATATTGTATCGGATGTTATTGATTGAATATTAAATGAAATAAAATACTATTGTCTCAAAATAATACATAAGTTGTAAAATAGTCACAGTAAAGTAATTAAAAGTACTGGACCAAATATTAAACTGAATAGACATAAATTTAGGGTGTAAATGATAAGAAAACCAATTAAATCGACAATTCAAACCAAATTAAATAGAAGAAAAACCGAATATTTTTGTTCGATTCATAAACCGAACTAAACCAATTTAAATCGAGGTAGTTTGGTTTGGTTCTCGGTTTTAGTTTTTGGAATCCAAATCGATGAACCGAACCAATGACTATAAATCGCTTAATCTTTTATTAAGTCCAAAATTTGTATTGGTTCAACATTTTTTTTTTACACTTTCTTTCTTTGAACAAAATAGGTAGACAAAACCAAACTCCATAAATAAATAAATAGAAATCATAAACCATAAAACTTACTCGCCAAACTGTTAATATGGTTGTCCGCCAACACTATTTCTCTCGTCATCATCATTCTTATAGAATATGGTTTCCTTTTATTCGCTCAAGCTTCTTCGTTAATTTTTTTCTTTTATTACCTTTTTATGTTTCTTCAACAATTTTTTCTACTCTTGTTACAAAATTTTTTATGTGTGTTTGATGAGATACGTTAATTAAGTGTATTAAAACCATTTGTTTTATTGTTGTCCTTTATTTGTTATGTTTTCAATTTTCTTCCCAATTTTTATGTCAAGTTCCAACTTTTATATTTGATAGTTAACTTATTTCATGACGTATTAAAATTATGACAATATTTCATATGGATGAAGAACAATTTATAAGTTGTTTGAAAAGTATAGTGAAATATATTATATGAAATATATTATTTGAAAAATCTACAATATAACAAAAAACATGATAACAAATAATACACTTATGAATATAATATTTAAAAGAGTGTTGAAACCGACCAACCAAACCAAATCAAATCAAACCAGCCTAAACCGATTAGTTTGATTTGGTTCCATTTTAAAAACATTAAAACCAAACCAAGCCAAACCGATAGAAATATTTGCTCGTATAAATTTTTGACCAAAACCACTAAAACCAAACGACATTTACGTAGAGCCAATTGGTCATATTAGGTTGAAAACCTAATTTGATTTTGACTAAGTCAAACAAAACTACTCCGATTTTGACTTTCAATAATTTTAAAATTTAAAAATAATATTTAATAATAATAATAATAATTAATAATTATAAAATAATAATAGTATAGTTTAAAGATAATAAATAATAATATTACTAAATTATAATAATAATACAATGGTAATAGCTAATATATTGTATATATATATATATATATATATATATATATATATATATATATATATATATATATATATATATATATATATATATATATATATATATATATATATATATATATATATATATATATATATATGGTTTAGGGTTTAGAAATGGTAGTAATAAAGGTTTTAAATTAATAATTTTAATAGAGATAAAATAATAATAAAATTTAATAATTAGTTTTGTATAAGACTTTTAGAAAGAGTGAAATGGACCAAAAAATGGGCTTAGTAATTTTGAAGTATTAAGCCCATTGATTTTTTCTTTAAAATAAATACACCCCTTTATAACTTGAAACCCTTAAAAAATTAATTATTAAAAAATTGTAGTATTTTAAATAATAAATTAAACGTAGACATAAGCCAATTTTGGGGTATGACATTCATAAGAAAAATCGATCGAGCTCATAAATCACAATGTGCAGGAGTATAGTGTTTCAAAAGATTTATATCAAATGAGCCAAAATCATGAGATGTTGAATTTTCAATCATGAAATAATATCACATTCTAAAGATTTCAATTTTTCTTGAAAGTGTTTGCCCCATTTTCTGAGGCCATAGTTAGCAGTTTACTAAATTAATAGGATAATAAAGAGAGTAAAGCCAAATATACAAAGCCATGGTTTAATGCTACAAATATAAATACTTAAGAAAGGATTGTATAAATTTAATAACTCAAGTTTTTACAATTCATGCAACATTGATCATTTCCATAAGGACCCCATTCTCGCTTATCCATATGCCTGCTTAGTAAAAAAAGCTCAGAGAATAAGGCAATCTATAAAATAGCTCACACTCACAATGATAAATCACGTTATGAAAAACACAAAAATATATAATAGGTGTACTTCAACAACTCTCCAAACAATATTGGATCCAATATTCTAGGCTCCATCGTTATTCAATAATAGAAGACCAAAACTTGAAAATTAGCACACGTATAATTTGTAAACCAAAAGGAAACACTTTGGCTTAACCGATATCATGCCAAACTGTATGTAATTATGTGACACCCTAAAAGGCATTGCCATTTTAAGCATTATGTAAATTGAAGGAAAAATGAACTATTTGAATCGCAAAAATGATCTTAATTCATATTAGAATTATACAAGAACAAAGAGTTCTATCTATGTATGTTCAAATCTTGTTTTTAAGTTGACATGTTCTATTCTAGTATAGTGTTGAGCAAAGTCATAAAGTCATTTATCATAGGACTAAAACTATTAAGAAAGGACTAAAACTAGTGGCAATAAAACCAAGGGAAAAGCCAAAATAATACTGCAAATTAAAATCATATAACACGGTCGCTTAATCTCTACATGCATGGATATTCCACATTTCATTTTTTGTTCTATGATACATGCATTGGATATTCCACATTTCATTTTTTGTTCTATGATAACCAAGTTAACTAAAGAAGAACTCTGAACAAAAGAAAGGAAGAGTAGAAACCATGTAGCTTCCAACACAACGAGAGAAAGAACACAAAGCATTCATAATAATAAACAAGATTGTTCATAACATTCTTGCAATGTTAAAAAATGACACAATTTAGAAAACTCGTTTTCAACGAAGACAACAAGCATGGCCACAAATATAATAATCAATATAGATTTTTCTCGAATTGAAAACTATTAAGAGGTATAAAAAAGAAAAAAGATTGAAAGGTCATAGGTCGAGAGACACGGCTTCATGGTTTCACAATATATTCGCCACACTCACACAATATAATAAATTTCACCGCCACACTAAGGACAAAATCAAGCAACACTAGGTATATTCAACGATTGACAATATATTCGCTTCAACATATTCAAATCGGGTTACAATAGAACAACGGAGTCATAAAATCGGGTTACACTTACTTGTAATGTACCAAACACATAGAACCTCAAATTGGCCAAGCTTAGCAGAGAAACACAAAGCGAATCACGAACTAATCGAATAGTCACGAATGCAGAGAGAGTCACACAACCACCTAACGCACTATAATCACAAATCGATGTCGAAATCATGAATGCAAGAGGCAAAGCTTAAACAAATTGATACAATTGTGTGGTTACTGCTTTCAATTTCACATTTTAGGTTTAGTTTAGCCGTATGTGTGAATATCAATGTGAATGTAACTTTGATACATTTGAATGATTAAATTGTTAATTTAGAAATAGTTTATTTCTTCCTTTAAAGTAAAGGATTTGTTTGATTTGATGTGTCAATCCAACATTTATATTGGAATTGATTAGTTTTGATTGGTTGACTTTATAGTGTTTGACCTTCTTGTTTGTTACTTTTGGACCAACACCTCTGTTTATAAACTCTCTTGCTTATTAAAACAAAAAGTCAATACCATATCTCAATACACTTTTGAACGGTATTTCAAGAAACTTCAATATGGTTTTTTGATGTGATTTAGTTGAATAAAACTCAATATTAAACACATTTTAAATATAATAATAATAATGTATATATTAATAGTGTCATAATTTGGTAAGAAAACAAAATTTATCATATATGATACAACTATACAAGAGTTTAGTTAAGACGTCAATGTATATGATTCTCTTCCTAAATTTTATTATTTAGTTTTTAGACTTTTAGTTATTATTATATAAGATACAATTATCAATATTAGTTATTTAGAGTAAAAAGGCTTATATTATTAATTTTAATTTTATATACAGCTATATTAATATTGATTTTGAGGCTTTTTGAATATTTTAAAACATCAGAGTGAAAATTAAGTTGGTGAAGCTAAATGGAGTGAAATAAAAGAGTTTTTATATTGTATGAACTTTTTTAATTTACTTTTACTCTTATTAAAAAAACACATAATTATATAGAATTTAAATAAAATAGTTGTAGTCAACAATTTAAAAGACTGAATTTCATGTTGTACACTAAATTTTAAGATTGTAAGAAAAGATAAAGATAAGATTATAGAATATATTCTTTTTTATATAATCCTCTTTTCATTTCTTCCATTTATATAAAAGGCACTTTTGCAAACTCTCAAATACATTGCTAATACTAGGACCTCTCTAAATATTTAAATATATTATAAAATGTATCATTCTTAATATTTATACACACTATACAAATAATTAAAAAATACAGTGCCTCTAAAATAGGGGCTTTGGGATGCACTAATATAGTGTAACTAGAGTGCACGACATATTCAACCATTAAACATAGGCATTGACATCAAGTGTCAACAAATAGAAGATCAATTACCTTCTTGCACAAACAAAAAGCCAATATCTCTTTAATTATTGATCTAGTGAAGATGGAAATTTTATAATTCTTGCAGAATTGTCCATACTGATCCTCATTTGTTGTATTGACTTCATTATTGATTTGTTCAGCTCCAGCACCATTATTGGAAGTGTTGGAATTGTCTTCATTTTGTGCAAAATCATCAAAAGTAGCATCATCAATAACCAGAAACAAAAAAGGTTAACAAGAATATTAGTTCAATCCTTTGGACAAATGTCAATAATATCATCATATACATAAGTTGGTTACTGAGAATCTGAAATAAAGCAGATAAAGGTTAACCTGTTTCATGAGACCGTGGACGAACAGTACTTCGTAAAGCTTGTGCATGATCACAAACTCCCAACCTAGAATCCTGGCAAGCTAAGTATTTGGGTTGTACCTTTCCGGCAACGAATCGATCTATTGGTTCTAATCTCTCCTTCTTTGTCTACAGGTGAGACGGCGATGCAACTTTCTCCTTCTTAACCTTGTCAGAATGTTCTCCTTCTAATATGCTTAACCTTTTTGATTCTGCAATACTTAACTAGCAGGTTTTGCTGTGTAATATTGTGGTTTCAGGGTCTGTTGCAGTTCTATACTGCATTTTGTAGCTTATGGCATCTCTTATGGCTTTTTAATATATCCTTTTATTTGGCTTTGCAAAAAAAAAATTAAAGAAATATTGGCTTTTTGTTTGTGCAAGAAGGTCATTGATCTTCTACTTGTTGAAACTTGAAGCCAATGCCTATGTTTAATGGTTGAATATGCAGTGCACTCTATTTACACTATTAGTGCAGCCCAAAGCCCCCATTTTAGAGGCACTATATATTTTTTAGATATTTGTATAGTGTGTATAAATATTTAGAAAGATACATTTTTATAATATAATTAAATATTTAGAGAGGTCCTAGTATTAGCAATATATTTGAGAGTTTGCAAAAATGCCTTTTATATAAATGGAAGAAATGAAAAAGGATTTATAAAAAAATACATTCTATAATCCTATATTTTCTTTCAATCTTAAAATTTAAAGTGTACAATATGAAATTCATCCTTTTAAATTGTTAACTACAACTATTTTATTTAAATTTTATAAAATTATGTATTTTTTAAATAAAAGTAAGAGTAAATTAAAAACTCATACAATAAAATAAAAACTCTTTTATTTCACTCCATTTAGCTTCACCAACTATATTTTCACTCTAATGTTTTAAAATATTCAAAAACCTCAAAATCAATATTATAATAACTGTGTGTAAAATAGACAATATAAGCCTGTTTTTACTCTAAATAATTCTAATATTGATAATTTGATCTTCTATATTATTGGCCAACTAAAATTTAAACTCTTGTATAGTTGTATCATGTATGATAAATTTTGTTTTCTTACCAAATTATGACACTTGATATATACATTATTACTATATTTAAATTGTGTTTAATATTGAGTTTTATCTAACCAAATCACATACAAAAACCATGCATTAAGATATGGTATTGACTTTTTATTTAATAAGCAAAGAGGGTTGTATCAAACAACAGGGTGCTGGCCCAAAAGTAACCAAACAAGAGGGTCATAATATACCATCAGAGTCAACCAACTAAAACTAAGAAACCCAATATAAATGTTTAGATTGACACACTAATCCAATCAAACAAGATTGTCCCTACTTTAAAAGAAGAAATAAATCATTTCCAAACTAATAATTTAATCATCCTAAAAGTATCAAATTGGCCAAAATACCACAATTAAAGAGAATATCATTCCTACAACACCAAGTACTCCAACAAAAGCCAACTCAAAAAGCCACATGGTATTCACCACAAAAAATATTTACAAGATACTTCTAAAGCCTTAAGACGATTAAAGATGCTTTGAGTGTAAACAAATAAAATTGACTATCAACTGCTGGGATTAAGTTCTCTTTCTATGTGGAGAGACCCAAATATGAATAGTTCATTTGTCCGACTTATTTAAGTGGAGAAATGTCAATTTAGGGTCGAGAGAGAGAGAGAGAGAGAGAGAGAATAAAGAGAGAAAATACGAGAAACTGCTCATTTTCGCACTAAACTCACTAAATTGACGATCCCCGATTTGTTAGCCATCATATCGAGCTCAAATTTAGAGGGTAGGTTCGCAACACCTATATCTAACTTTTGAAAGTCGATCTTCAAAATAAGGTTTGAGTTGAGTGATATCCGCTCGCATCAAGTCGCAGATTTGAGAAATTTTTAGCTTTTTATTCTTATTTGTAGCACGCTTACTTTGTAATTTTAGTTGTTATCACTAGGAATCACTTTAAAGACTCTCTTGTAACCTCAATTGATTATAGTGAGCTATTTTCTTGATTTAGATGACTGTGGTTTTTACCTCATATCGAGGGATTTTCCACGTTAAAATCTCGTGTTCTTTTGTGCTTTTATTGTTCTATTGTCGCCTTATATTTGTCGTTGATCCTCAAGGTTCTTACAAGTTTGGAAATTATTATATCCGCTTGTATTAGTCTATTATCAGGTCTTAATTTCTCATCGAGTGACATCAAAGCTCGTTGGGGCTATTTTACTTGTTCGAATGATGGAGTCAAATAAAGATGAAGACGATATAGTTGAATGGTTCAAATTACCATTTATCAAGGGCAAGATGAAAGACGTTATTTGTGAAGAAATTTTATTTACCGATTTATAGTTCAAGAAAGTCGATTCCGTCCGATGAAGAATGAGTTTCGAACATCAACATATATGTGATTTTATTCGACAATATGTGAAGATAATGTTTATATTCATATTAAGTGTGCTAGTGAGATATTTCATGATGTGTTTTATTGTAATGATGTGTGGTTCTTTAGACACACAATAAGCATATCACATTTAGATGTAGGAGATAAATGAGCGAATCAATCATACCTCGATATTTATTTTCTTCGACTAACTTTCCTCCTCCGTCTTTGTCCAAGCTACATGAAGTACTCATCGAATGGAGATGACCTGTATTGCCTATGTTGAATCTTTCGAGTATTTCTTACCTCACTTACTTGATAAGTGAATGTGACTTTTATATTGATGAATCAAGTCTATGAGTTTATATTTTTTATTTATAAAATCTAAGTCTATATAAAATTAAACATGAGAGTGATTATTTAAAAGAAGTAAATCTATTTTTATATTTTATATTTTTAATTTTTGTTATCTTTTAAAATAGTAAATCATTTATATAAAAAGTTATTTAAAATATATCTAATTTTAAATAATTTGTTTTTTTTTAATTTTGATATAAAACAAGTTGGTTAGTATAAAAGGATGAAATACATTAAAATTAAATAAACCAATTTTTTATTTTAATGTTTATTTTATACGTTATAAAATCAATTAAAAGAAAATGGAACGAAAACGCAAATGATACAAAGCCCCTTTTGTCGACATCAAGTTCACCAAAGACAAATCGCCATCTAATCAGAGTTACACCACTCTTAACTCAATCCATCTCTATATTCCCAAAATCTCTCTCTCATTTTCGCTCATCCATTTATAATTACTTTATTTCTTTTCTTATGTGTCTCTCATGATTTAATTTTGTTATATTGTCATGTTTGATTCTAAATATTTGGTATGTTTTTCATAGTTTAATTTTGTTATTTTTTCATGTTTGATTCCAAAGATTATGGTGTAGCTTAGAACAAGCAATACAAATTTTATACTATCCCAATTATGCCATGATCGTTTTATTTGTTAGCAAATTCAAGTATAGGTGTAGGTATACTGAGTTTGATTCCAACAGCCAAAATTTAGGTATCGCTTATAATCCCATACACAATCCCGCTTATCCTTATTGGGGTCACCGTCAGACCAAGCATTGGAACGAATACTCTTCTGCCTGAGAGTCGAGTCCAAAGATGACGGTTTAGTAAAATTTGTGGGAGACCTAGTAACCAAGAATTCCATGATTATTGGATGTATAATAGTGGATTGGTAATGAGGCTATAGAAATATATTAGGAAATAGAAGAAAATATAGAGAAACCAAATGAGATTACAATGATCGGGATGATTTTTCTTGTTCTCGCTTATAGAATTTGAATATCGACAAAGAGTTACATCTACATCGATGAACACTATCTCAGTAGTTGAAAATTCCACCCACTAATGCACTTATGGACATGTATGTGAAGTGTGGAGAATTAGAATGCAAGCTCTATGGTAAATAAGAGCACCGTGGTCATGGACTACAATGGTTTCTGGGATGTGTTGATTCGGGCTCCTAGATTTTGCTGTGAGATTTTGTATATACAACCTAAAAGAAATGTCGATCAGAATTCCTTCACGGGTGGATGTGTTCATGCCATGCATAGTAAGGAGCCATTAGCTTTATTCAAAGGAAATGCAAATTAGTATGGTTATGGTAGAACTCGATAAAGTAACTATGGTTAATTGTCCGTGATGTGCCCATAATTAGAGCCAAAATTGACCAAGCCATGGACCCCACCCATAAGACTTGGAAAAATTAGGACGTGAATCTTACTTTTGAGTCTATTTACTGACCTTTTCTAATCCGCCCAAAAATCCCAAAAATGGCTAATTCGGATGGATTACGTGGTAGTCCGCCATTCCTAAAAATAATTAAATTTTTAATATAGTTAGAAATTCTCCCTTTATAACAAAACATTTAATTGGGCCAACCCAATTACTCAAAGCCAACTCAATAAAATCGATTTAGTTCTATTCATATTCATATTCACACACCACACCACTAAACTAAACCTAAAACGTGAAATTGAAATAGTAACCACACAACCGGATTAATTTGTTTCGCTTTGCCTCCTCGCTGCGTGATTTCAACTTCGATTAGTGATTCTAGTGCTCTTAGTGTGTGACTCTCCTACATTTGTGACTATTCGATTCGCTCGGATTCACTTTATGTTTCTACTCACCACTGACCAAGTCCCGCAGTTCACCTGTCGAGGTAAGTAACTCGATTTTGTGACTCCGCCGTTTCATCGTAACTTCGATTTCAATATGTCGAAACCTAATATATTGTCAATACGCTGAATATACCTAGTGTTGCTTAGATTTTGTCCATAGTGTAACCGGAAATTTATTATATGTGAACCGAGTGAACCGAATATATTATGAAACCATGAAGCCATGCCTCTCCTAATTCTCGCAACCTTTCAATCTTTTGTCTTTTTATACCTCTTAATAATTTTTAGTTCTAAAATACTATATTGATTATTATATTTGTGTCCATGCTTCGTTGTCTTCATTGAACACGTAGTTTTCTAAATTGTGACATTTTTTAACATTGCAAGAATGTGATGAACAATATTGTTTATTATTATGAATGCTTTGTGTTCTTTCTCTCACCGCGGCCGAAGCCATACGGTTCTGCTTCTTCCTTTCTTTTGTTCGTAATTATTCTTTAGTTAACTTGGTTATATAGAACAAAAATGCAATGTGGAATATCCAATGCATGTATCATAGAACAAAAATGAAATGTGGAATATCCAATGCATAGAGATGAACAACACGTGTTATATGATTTTGATTTGCATATTATTTTACGCTTCCCTTGGTTTTATTGCCACTAGTTTTAGTCCTTTATTAATAGTTTTAGTCCTATGGTAATGAATTTATGATTTTGTTCAACACTATGCTAGAATAGAACATGTCAACTTAAAACAAGATTATAACATACATAGATAAAACTCTCTCGTTTGTATAATTCCGATATGAATTAAGATCACTTTATGATTCAAATAGTTCATTTTTCTTTCCAATTTACATAACGCTTAAAATGGAAATGCCTCTTAAGGTGTCACATTAATTACATACGCTTTAGCATGATATCGTGTTGCTAAAGTGTGTTTTTTTGATTTACAAATTACGTATGCTAATTTTAGGTTTTGGTCTTCTATTATTGTATTTATTATATATTTTAGTATTTTTCACAATGTGATTTATCTGTCACGAGCGTGAGCTATTTTATAGATTGCCTTCTATTCTCGTAGCTTTTTTTACTAAACAAGCATGGATAAGCAGTAACGAGGTCCTTATGGAAACATACGATCAATGTTAGCATGAATTGCAAAACTTCGTGTTATATTTATACACAATCCATTTCTTAAGTATTTGAATTTGTAGCATTAAATCACGGTATTTTGCTACCTCTTTATTTTCCTATTAATTTAGTAAATCTAACTATGGCTTCAAGAAAACGACTTCGTGAGAAAAATGATATATTTAGAATGTGATATTATTTCATGATTGAAAATTCAACATCTCATGATTTTGGATCGGATAAATCTTTGAAACACTATACCGCATGTGATTTATCAACCGGGCTTATCAAGATTGAGATGCTTATATCCTCCATTATAGAGCCCTTTATCTTTAGCAAATGAGTTCATGACGACCCAGTTGCTGTCCCACCGGTGATGCAGCCATGGCCTTATGAACACATCATCATTTGGCATCATTCATCATGTTACCACTACAGCCAAGGACTTTGTAACGTTAGTATAATTTGTTCGCCATCTCCAAACTTCAGCAACTGCCCAAAGTTGCATCTGTTTTGAGATGTCATTTGTTCTTGTTCGAAATAATACCAAAGAAAATTTTGACTCTAATTTCATGAATATTGATATATCACCACAAACAAAAGAAAACAAAACTATCTTGTACACATTGTAGTCGTGAACATAAAAGGGGAACAAATTATACTAGGTCACAAACAAAGTGCCAAATAACAAGTTTAAGAGTGTGAGTCAAATTGAGTCGAGCTAAAGACAACCAATTTTTAAGGTTCTCCACTCAACATCCTTAAGTAAACATATTAGTAACTATGGCAACCGAAAGATAGCAAATTAAATCGAATCATATGTTAAACGAGTCGTAAACATATCATACGTAAGATATATCGTATAACTATAGGTTAAATCAAAATGAAAACTCATTTGTTACAAAGATAAAGGAAACTCCTATATTCAGAGATATAAGCATCTCAATCTCGACCATAAGAAAAATCGATCGAGTTGATAAATCACAATGTGCGGAGTATAGTGTTTCAAAAGATTTATATCAAATGATCCAAAATCATGAGATGTTGAATTTTCAATCATGAAATAATATCACATTCTAAATATATCATTTTTCTCTCCTGAAAGTGTTAACCCCATTTTCTTGAAGCCATAGTTAGCAGTTTACTAAATTAATAGGAAAATAAAGAGAGTAAAGCAAAATACACAAAGCCGATGATTTAATGCTACAAATTCAAATACTTAAGAAATGGATTGTGTATAAATATAACAACCTGAAGTTTTTGCAATTCATGCAACATTGATCTCAGATGTTTCATAAGGACCTCGTTCTGCTTATCCATATGCTTGTTTAGTAAAAAAAAAGCTCTGAGAATAGAAGGCAATCTATAAAATAGCTCACACTCACAGCAGATAAATCACATTGTGAAAAATACTAAAATATATAATAGGTACAATAATAGAAGACCAAAACCTAAAAATTAGCATACATGTTAATTTGTAAATCCAAAAGGAAACACTTTAGCTTAACCTGATATCATGCTAAAACTGTATGTAATTAATGTGACACCTTAAGAGGCATTTCCATTTTAAGCATTATGTAAATTGGAAAGAAAAAAATGAACTATTTGAATCGCAAAAGTGATCTTAATTCATATCAGAATTATACAAGAACAGAGAGTTTTATCTATGTATGTTATAATCTTGTTTTTAAGTCGATATGTTCTATTCTATATAGTGTTGAACAAAATCATAAATTCATTTACCATAGGACTAAAACTATTAATAAAGGACTAAAACTAGTGGCAATAAAACCAAGGGAACGCCAAAATAATATTGCAAATCAAAATCATATAACACGGTTGTTCAATCTCTACATGCATTGGATATTCCACATTTCATTTTTGTTCTATGATACATGCATTGATATTCCACATTGCATTTTTGTTCTATGATAACCAAGTTAACTAAAGAATAATTCAACAAAAGAAAGGAAGAGCGAACCCATGTAGCTTCCAAACACAGTTGAGAGAAAGAACACAAAGCATTCATAATAATAAACAATATTGTTCATCACATTCTTGCAATGTTAAAAAATGTCACAATTTAGAAAACTCGGTTCAATGAAGACATCAAGCATGGACACAAATATAATAATCAATATAGTATTTTTCGAACTAAAAATTATTAAGAGGTATAAAAGACAAAAAGATTGAAAGGTTAGGTCGTAGAGACATGGCTTCATGGTTTCATAATATATTCAGCTTCACTCCACCACAATATAATAAATTTCACCCGCCATAACTATGGACAAAATCTAAGCAACACTAGGTATATTCAACGATTGACAATATATTCGCTTCAACATATTCAAATCGGTTACGATAGAATAATGAGTCACAAAATCGGTTACACTTACCTACAAATACCGAACACAACAGACTTCAATGAATTCAAGTGAGAAGTAGAAACATAAAGTGAATCACGAATCTAATCGAATAGTCACAAATGTAGGAGAGTCACACAGCTAAGAACGCACTAGAATCACTAATCGAAGTTGAAATCACGAAAGCAGGAGGCAAAGCGAAACAAATTGATACTTGTGTGGTTACTATTTCAATTTCACGCTTTAGGTTTAGTTTAATGTGGTGGTGTGTGAATATGAATATGAATAGAACTAAATCGATTTTATTGAGTTGGCTTGGTGAGTAATTGGGTTGGCCCAATTAAATGTTTTTTTTTTGTTATAAAGGGAGAATTTCTAACTATATTAAAAAATTTAATTATTTTTCTTAATGGCTACCCATAATCCATCCGAATTAGCCTACATTTTTGGGATTTTCAATGGATTAGAAAAGGTCCAAGTAAATAGACTCAAAAAGTAAGATTCACGCCCTAATTTTTTTCCAAGTCTTACGGGTCGGTCCATGGCTTTGGCCAATTTTGACCGCCTAGTTATGGGCACACATACGGACAATTAACCATAGTTACTTTATCAAATTCTACCATAACCATACTAATTTGATTTCACGAATAAAAGCTAATGGCTCCTTACTATGCATGCATGAACACATCCAATCGTGAAGGAATTCTACAAAGGCAACACTCTTTCCTCGAATTGTATATACAAACTCCGAGCAAAATCTAGAAACCTAATCCAGACATCCCAAAACCATTGTAGTCCATGACACGTTTATTTACCATAGAGTTTGCAATAGCCAATACCCTCCACACTTCACATACATGTCCATAAGTGCATTAAGGTGGAATTTTCAACTATGATAAAGGTTCATCGATGTAAAAAGGTAACTCTTTGTCGATATTCAAATTCTATAACGAGAACAAGAAAAAATCATCCCAATCATTGTAATCTCATTTGGTTTCTATATTTTCTTCTATTTCTAATATATTTCTATAGCCTCATTAGCCAATCCCCTATTAACACATCCAATAATCATGGAATTGTTACTAGGTCCCCACACAAATTTTACTAAACACGCTATATTGACTCAACTCTAGATAGAGAAGAGTATTCGCCCTCAAGTAGGCAAGGAAGTTTGACCCCAAAAGTGGATAGCGGATTGTGTATAATCGATTATAGTCGATACCTAAATTTATTGTTGAATCAAACTCAAGTATACCTACACCTATACTTGAATTTGCTAACAAATAGAACGATCATGGTATAATTGGATAGTATAAAATTTGTATTGTTTGTTCACAAACTACACCATAATCTTTTGAATCAAACATGAAAAATAAAAATTAAACTATAGAGAAACATACCAAATATTTAGAATCAAACATGACAATATAACAAAATTAAATCATAGAGACACACATAAGAAAATAAAGTAATTATCGATGAAGTGAAATGAGAGAGAGATTTTGGGAATATAGAGATGGATGAGTTAAGAGTGGTGTAACTCCAATTAGATGGCGATTTGCCGAAATGAACTTCTAGACGAAAAAGGGGCTTTGTATCATTTGCACGCTTTCGCTCTGCTTCTTTTAATTGATTTTATAACGCTATAAAATAAACATTAAAATAAAAATTGGTTTATTTAATTTTAATGTATTTCATCCTTTTATACTAACCAACTTGTTTTTATATCAAAATTTAAAACAAATTATTTAAAATTAGATATATTTTAAATAACTTTTATATAAATGATTTACTATTTTAAAAGATAAAAAATTAAAAATATAAAATATAAAAATAGATTTACTTTTAAATAATCACTCTCACATGTTTAATTTTATATAGACTTAGATTTTTATAAATAAATATCGCTCATAGACTTCGTGATTCATCAATATAAAGAAGTCACATTCACTTATCAAGTAAGTGAGGTAAGAAATACTCGAAAGATTCAACATAGGCAATATAAAGGTCATCTCCATTCCGATGAGTACTTCATGTAGCTTGGACAAAGACGGAGGAGGAAAGTTAGTCAAGAAAATAAATATCGAGGTATGATTGATTCGCCATTTATCTCATCTCATCTCGTCATGATATGCTTATTGTGTGTCTAAAGAACCACACATCATTACAATAAAACACATCATGAAATATCTCACTAGCACACCACTAATATGAATATAAACATTATCTTCTACATATTGTCGAATAAAATCACATATATGTTGATGTTCAAACTCTCATTCTTCATCGATATGGAATCGATTTTCATCGAACTATAAATCGGTAATAAAATTTCTTCACAAATAACGCCTTTCATCTTGCCCTTCAATAAATGGTAATTGAACCATTCAACTATATCGTCTTCATCTTTGTATTTGACTCCATCATTCGAACAAGTAAAATAGCCCTTAACCAAGAGCTTTGATGTCACTCTGATGAGAAATTAAGACACAATAATAGACTAATACACAACGGATATAATAATTTCCAAACTTGTAAGAACCTTGAGGATCAACGACAAATATAAGACGACAACCGAACAATAAAAGCACAAAAGAACACGAGATTTTTAACGTGGAAAATCCCTCAATATGAGAGTAAAAACCACAAGTCATCTAAATCAAAGAAAATAGCTCCACTATAATCAATTGAGGTTACAAGAGAGTCTTTAAAGTGATTCACAAAATAGTGATAACAACCGCAAAATTACAAAGTAAACGTACTTACAAATAAGAATAAAAAAGCTAAAAAAATTTCTCAAATCATGGCTTCAGCATGGCGTATATCACTCAACTCAAACCTTATTTTGAAGATCCCAACTTTCAAAAGTTAGATATAGGTGTTATGAACCTACCTCTAAATTTGAGCTCAATATGATGGCTAACAAATCAGGGATCGTCAATTTAGTGAGTTTGGTGCCGAAAATGAGAACGAGTTTCTCTCGTATTTTCTCTCTTTTTGAAACCTTATTCTCTCTCTCTCTCTCTCTCTCTCTCTCTCAACCCTAAATTGACATTCTCCACTTAAATAAGTCGAAAATGAACTATTCATATTTGGGTTTTTCCACATAGAAAGGGAACTTAATCCCAACAAATGATAGTCAATTTTATTTGTTTACACTCAAAGCATCTTTAATCGCCTTAAGGCTTTAGAAGTATCTTGTAAATATTTTTTTGTGGTGAATACCATGTGGCTTTTTGAGTTGGCTTTTTGTTGGAGTACTTGGTGTTGTAGGAATGATATTCTCTTTAATTGTGGTATTTTGCCAATTTGATACTTTTGGGATGATTAAATTATTAGTTTGAAATGATTTATTTCTTCTTTTAAAGTAGACAATCTTGTTTGATTGATTAGTGTGTCAATCTAAACATTTATATTGGAGTTGCTTAGTTTTAGTTGGTTGACTCTGATGGTATTATCCCTCTTGTTTGGTTACTTTTGGCCAGCACCCTGTTGTTTGATAACCCTCTTTGCTTATTAAATAAAAAGTCAATACCATATCTCAATGCATATAGTTTTTGTATGTGATTTGGTTAGATAAAACTCAATATTAAACACAATTTAAATATAGTAATAATGTATATATCAAGTGTCATAATTTGGTAAGAAAACAAAATTTATCATACATGACAACTATACAAGAGTTTAAATTTTTAGTTGGCCAATAATATAGAAGATCAAATTATCAATATTAATTATTTAGAGTAAAAACAGGCTTATATTGTCTATTTTACACAGTTATTATAATATTGATTTTGAGGTTTTTGAATATTTTAAAACATTAGAGTGAAAATATAGTTGGTGAAGCTATGGAGTGAAATAAAAGAGTTTTTATTTTATTGTATGAGTTTTTAATTTACTCTTACTTTTATTTAAAAATACATAATTTTATAAAATTTAAATAAAATAGTTGTAGTTAACAATTTAAAAGGATGAATTTCATGTTGTACACTTTAAATTTTAAGATTGAAAGAAAATATAGGATTATAGAATGTATTTTTTATATAACTTTTTTCATTTCTTCCATTTATATAAAAGGCATTTTAAACTCTCAAATATATTGCTAATACTAGACCTCTCTAAATATTTAATTATATTATAAAATGTATCTTTCTAAATATTTATACACACTATACAAATATCTAAAAAAATATATAGTGCCTCTAAAATGGGGGTTGCACTAATAGTGTAAATAGAGTGCACTGCATATTCAACCATTAAACATAGGCATTGGCTTCAAGTTTCAACAAGTAGAAGATCAATGACCTTCTTGCACAAACAAAAGCCAATATTTTTTAATTTTTTTTGCAAAGCCAAATAAAAGGATATATTAAAAAGCCATAAGAGATGCCATAAGCTACAAAATGCAGTATAGAACTGCAACAGACCCCTGAAACCACAATATTACACAGCAAAACCTGCTAGTTAAGTATTGCAGAAATCAAAAGGTTATCAACATATTAGAAAGGAGAACATTCTGACAAGGTTAAGAAAGGAGAACCGTTGCATCGCGTCTCACCTGTAGACAAAGAAGGAGGAGATTAGAACCAATAGATCGGAGATTCAAGTTGCCGAAAGGTACAACCCAGAAATACTTAGCACAGGATTCTAGGTTGGGAGTTTGTGATCATGCACAAGCTTTACGAAGTACTGTTCGTCCACGGTCTCATGAAACAGGTTAACCTTTATCTGCTTTATTTCAGATTCTCAGTAACCAACTTATGTATATGATGATATTATTGACATTTGTCCAAAGGATTGAACTAATATTCTTGTTAACCTTTTTGTTTCTGGTTATTGATGATGCTACTTTGATGATTTTGCACAAATGAAGACAATTCCAACACTTCCAATAATGGTGCTGGAGCTGAACAAATCAATAATGAAGTCAATACAACAAATGAGGATCAGTATGGACAATTCTGCAAGAATTATAAAATTTCCATCTTCACTAGATCAATAATTAAAGAGATATTGGCTTTTTGTTTGTGCAAGAAGGTATTGATCTTCTATTTGTTGACACTTGATGTCAATGCCTATGTTTAATGGTTGAATATGTCGTGCACTCTAGTTACACTATTATTAGTGCATCCCAAAGCCCCTATTTTAGAGGCACTGTATTTTTTTTAATTATTTGTATAGTGTGTATAAATATTAAGAATGATACATTTTTATAATATATTTAAATATTTAGAGAGGTCCTAGTATTAGCAATGTATTTGAGAGTTTGCAAAAGTGCCTTTTATATAAATGGAAGAAATGAAAAGAGGATTATATAAAAAAGAATATATTCTATAATCTTATCTTTATCTTTTCTTACAATCTTAAAATTTAGTGTACAACATGAAATTCAGTCTTTTAAATTGTTGACTACAACTATTTTATTTAAATTCTATATAATTATGTGTTTTTTTAATAAGAGTAAAAGTAAATTAAAAAGTTCATACAATATAAAAACTCTTTATTTCACTCCATTTAGCTTCACCAACTTAATTTTCACTCTGATGTTTTAAAATATTCAAAAGCCTCAAAATCAATATTAATATAGCTGTATATAAAATTAAAATTAATAATATGCCTTTTTACTCTAAATAACTTCAATATTGATAATTGTATCTTATATATTAATGGCCAACTAAAAGTCTAAAACTAAATAATAAAATTTAGGAAGAGAATCATATACATTGACGTCTTAACTAAACTCTTGTATAGTTGTATCATATATGATAAATTTTGTTTTCTTACCAAATTATGACACTATTAATATATACATTATTATTATTATATTTAAAATGTGTTTAATATTGAGTTTTATTCAACTAAATCACATCAAAAAACCATATTGAAGTTTCTTGAAATACCGTTCAAAAGTGTATTGAGATATGGTATTGACTTTTTGTTTTTAATAAGCAAAGAGGTTTATATTAAACAAGCAGAGGTGTTGGTCCAAAAGTAACCAAACAAGAAGGTCAAAAGACACTATAAAAGTCAACCAATCAAAACTAATCAATTCCAATATAAATGTTCGGATTGACACACAAATCCAATCAAACAAGATTGTCCTTTACTTTAAAGGAAGAAATAAACTATTTCTAAATTAACAATTTAATCATTCCAAATGTATCAAAGTTCTGTTCACATTGATATTCACACACCACACGGCTAAACTAAACCTAAAATGTGAAATTGAAACAGTAACCACACAATTGTATCAATTTGTTTCGCTTTTGCCTCTTGCATTCATGATTTCGACATCGATTTGTGATTATAGTGCTCGTGGTTGTGTGACTCCCCGCATTCGTGACTATTCGATTCGCTCGTGATTCGCCAGTGTTTCTCCGCCGCTGCTTCAATCAAGTTCTATTGTGTTTGGTCGTTACAAGTAAGTGTAACTTCGATTTTATGACTCGTTGTTCTATTGTAACTCGATTTCAATATGTTGAAACCGAATATATTGTCAATACGCTGAATATACCTGTTGCTTCGATTTTGTCCTTAGTGTAACCGAGTGAAATTTATTATATGTGAATCGAGTGTAATCAATATATTGTGAAACCATGAAGCCATGCTCTCCGACCTCGCAACCTTTCAATCTTTTTGTCTTTTTATACCTCTTAATAGTTTTTCAATCGTAAAAATCTATAATTATTATTTGTATTATGCTTCAGTTGTCTTCGTTGAAAAACGAGTTTTCAATTGTGTCATTTTTTAACATTGCAAGAATGTTATGAACAATACTGTTTATTATTATGAATGCTTTGTGTTCTTTCTCTCGTTGTGTTGAAGCTACATGGTTTCTACTTCCTTTCTTTTGTTCGTAGTTCTTTTTAGTTAACTTGGTTATCATAGAACAAAAATGAAATGTGGAATATCCAATGCATGTATCATAGAACAAAAATGAAATGTGGAATATCCAATGCATGTAGAGATTAAACAGCACGTGTTATATGATTTTAATTTGCAGTATTATTTTGGCTTTTCCCTTGGTTTTATTGCCACTAGTTTTAGTCCTTTCTTAATAGTTTTAGTCCTATGATAAATGACTTTATGACTTTGCTCAACACTATACTAGAATAGAACATGTCAACTTAAAACAAGATTTGAATACATAGATAGAACTCTTTGTTCTTGTATAATTCTAATATGAATTAAGATCATTTTTGCGATTCAAATAGTTCATTTTTTTCCTTCCAATTTACATAATGCTTAAAATGGCAATGCCTTTTAGGGTGTCACATAATTACATACAGTTTTGGCATGATATCAGGTTAAGCCAAAGTGTTTCCTTTTGGATTTACAAATTAACACGTGTGCTAATTTTCAAGTTTTGGTCTTCTATTATTGAATAACGATGGAGCCTAGAATATTGGATCCAATATTGTTTCGAGAGTTGTGAAGTACACCTATTATATATTTTTGTGTTTTTCATAACGTGATTTATCCGTTGTGAGTGTGAGCTATTTTATAGATTGCTTCTATTCTCTCGAGCTTTTTACTAAACAGTATATGGATGAACGGGTCCTTATGGAAACATACGATCAATGTTGCATGAATTGTAAAACTTCAGTTGTTAAATTTATACACAACCTTTCTTAAGTATTTATATTTGTAGCATTAAACCATCGGCTTTGTATATTTGGCTTTACTCTTTATTATCCTATTAATTTAGTAAACTGCTAACTATGGCCTCAAGAAATGGGGCAAACACTTTCAAGAGAAAAATTGAAATCTTTAGAATGTGATATTATTTCATGATTGAAAATTCAACATCTCATGATTTTGGCTCATTTGATATAAATCTTTGAAACACTATACTCCACATTGTGATTTATCGAGCTCACCGATTTTTCTTATGAATGTCATACCCCAAAATTGGCTTATGGTGTCTACGCTTAATTTATTATTTAAAATACTACAATTTTTTAATAATTAATTTTTAAGGGTTTCAAGTTATAAAGGTGTATTTATTTTAAAGAAAAATCAATGGGCTTAATACTTCAAAATTACTAAGCCCATTTTTTGGGTCCATTTTCACTCTTTCTAAAAAGTCTTATACAAAACTAATTATTAAATTTTATTATTATTTTATCTCTATTAAAATTATTAATTTAAACCTTTGTTACTACCATTTTAAATATATATATATATATATATATATATATATATATATATATATATATATATATATATATATATATATATATATATATATATATATATATATATATATATATATATATATATATATATATATAAACAATATATTAGCTATTACCATTGTATTATTATTATAATTTAGTAATATTATTATTTATTATCTTTAAACTATACTATTATTATTTTTATAATTATTAATTATTATTGTTATTATTAAATATTATTTTTAAATTTTAAAATTATTGACCGAAAGTCAAAATCGGAGTAGTTTTTGTTTTGACTTAGTCAAATCAAATTAGGTTTTCAACCCTAATATGACCAATGGCGCCGCTCACGAGGTAATCGCTTGTTTTGACTGTTTTTGGTCAAAATTTGTCTCGAACCGATGATATTTCTATCTGGCTTTTTGGTTTGGTTTTTAATGTTTTTTAAATGGAACCAAATCAAACTAATCGGTTTGCTCGGTTTGATTTGATTTGGTTTGGTTGGTCGGTTTTCAACACTCTTTTTTTAAATATTATATTCATAAGTGTATTATTTGTTATCATGTTTTTTGTTATATTGTAGATTTTTTTCAAATAATATATTTCATATAATATATTTCACACTATACTTTTCAAACAACTTATAAATTGTTCTTCATCCATATGAAATATTGTCATAATTTTCATACGTCATGAAATAAGTTAACTATCAAATATAAAAGTTGGAACTTGACATAAAAAAATTGGGAAGAAAATTGAAAACATAACAAATAAAGGACAACAATAAAACAAATGGTTTTAATACACTTAATTAACATGTCTCACACATCAAACACACATAAAAATTATTTTGTAACAAGAGTAGAAAAAATTGTTGAAGAAACATAAAAGGTAATAAAAGAAAAAATTAACGAAGAGAACTTGAACACAAATAAGGAAACCATATTCTATAAGAATGATGATGATTTAGAGAAATAGTGTTAAGGACAACCATATTAACAGTAGAGTAAGTTTTATGGTTTATGATTTCTATTTATTTATTTATGGAGTTTGGTTTTGTCTACCTATTTTGTTCAAAGAAAGAAAGTAAAAAAAAAATGTTGAACTAATACAAATTTTGGACTTAATAAAAGATTACAGAGATTTATAGTCATTGGTCTTCATCGATTTGATTGTTCCTAAAAACTAAAACCGAGAACCAAACCAAACTACCTCGATTTAAATTGGTTTAGTTCGGTTTATGAATCGAACAAAAAATATTCGGTTTTTCTTCTATTTAATTTGGTTTGAATTGTCGATTTAATTGGTTTTTTCTTATCCGCTTACACCCCTAAATTTATGTCTATTCCAGTTTAATATTTGGTCCAGTACTTTTAATTACTTTACTGTGACTATTTTACAACTTATGTATTATTATTTTGAGACAATAGTATTTTATTTCATTTAATATTCAATCAATAACATCCGATACAATATGTCACCGCCCTAATTACATCAAATTTAACTAAAATAAATATATAATTATTTAAACTTAATAATTTTGGTTTACAAAGTTATTGAATAAACCGAAACAATATGTGAAATTCATGTCCTGAAACAGTTATTATTCTTTTTCACAATCCACAAAGAGAAAATTGGAATACTATTTAATAAATGGAAATTGAATATACAATATAATAATTTTAAATTTAAATGCTCTTAAATTAAGTTGAATAAGTATCCATCATCTAATCAAACAATATTAAATTATATTTTATATTATTTTATTTTTAAATAAATAAAATTTAAATTATTTTTTGCTAAAAATTTTGAAGATTATATATTTTAATTAAATATTATTTTATTTTTAATTAATTAATTAATTCCGCTGCCCTTTAGCTATTTATTTTAAATTAAAAATGTTTTTATATAATTTTAAATTAAGTCACTTCTGCTAAGTGAATATTAATCAATAGTGATATAATTATAAAGGTTATTTTATCTATTTAATTATTATTTTAATAATATTAAAAAAATTATTTATATAAAATTAAAATATATAATAATAATTAAAAATTATTTGAAATATTGCATATCAAATAACTCATAGATAAGTTATCCAATGAACAAACGATAACTATCCGAATTACTATCGTGTTCCTTTTATATGAGACAAACTACTTTTAGGTTTATTAAATAATCCATATATCTAATTTATAAATAGATCAAGACAACCTATTTTTAAGTTCATTGAATAAACCATATCTAGCTTATAAATAGATCAAATACATTAGTTATTGGTTATTCAATAAACAAAAAAAGTGATTCATCTCTTATAAAAAAAGAACGGAGATAGTACTAATATCTAATAAAGATTGTTACACAATATTTTATTATAAATATCATTGTGCATATATAATCTTACCAAAAAAACTGATTGAAAGTTATTCCGTGATGAGAAGTAACGATTCCAAATCATCTCCATTTCTTAAGGAAATTGAGATCAACATTTCTTTGACTAATTTAATGACATCTGACTTATAATAAAATTAATGGCTAAGATTATTTGTTTAAATAAATATAAATTTTCAATTAAAAAAAATAGAAAGAGAAGGTAACATTACACATTCAATCCCTAATTTCCTTGTTGAATTCGCCACTCCATTTTTTTTCTGGTTCCTCACTTGTTACTCCGCCCTTCCATTGTTACTCTTTGAATTGATTGGTTTTGTTTATCAACTCCATATTTTCCGTCTGGTCGTCGCCATAAATTTTTAATGCTTGTGTCTTCTTGTCGCCGTTGTCACAGTAGTATTTTGATGTTGGTGTCATTTTTCCATCACCGTAGTTTTCTAATGTTGGTGTTCTTTCTCGTCGGTTAACAAGGTATTGTTTGAACCGAGTGCCTTTCATTTTGTTTCTGTCAAAAACTATTTTTTGTATATGATATTTGAATTAATTGATGATACATATTTAATTCATGCTTAATTTTTTGGATAATTGAGATAGTGATGGATTTTAGTTTTGTAATTCATATGGGTAATAGATTGTAAAATTGATTTTAGTTTTCTGCCATTATACATTGTCAAGAATATTGAACTACTCTGATATGTGTTATACAGGTAATTCACCAAAAAGTTGTTATATAAATTGTCGTTGATGCACTAAATTTTAGTTGTTAGTTTGAGTTTTTTTGTGTATAAATTGTCATAAAATTATTGATTGTTATATTGTGCAGGTAATTTACCAAACTTTATGTGTGATAGAAATTGAATTAGAAGCAAAAAAGGAGCACACATTAAAAAGCAGTCAGAGAATGAAGAAAGATGAAGAAATAAAGCTAAAGAGATAGTTAATACTCCTTGTTATCTGAAATCTGAAAGTTATTTTTTTTGTATTACAAATGGTTCAATGTAAATATCTATTGAATTTTAATGAAATGGTAATGAGATTCAATTGTTCATTAAGTTTATTATTGATCTCATTGTTCAATTGTGCAATTTCATTGGTATGAAATAGAGGTATAAAACAAAAATATCTGCAACATTGGATAAGTATGAAACTAAAATAAAATTAAAATAAGAGGACCAACAATTACCATTCTTTTACATCCAATTATCAAATTACACACTTCAAAAAAATCATCATTCAAAAATACACATCGGTTTAACAACAAAGACTAAAATTACGGATAATAATTTTGTGAGGACCATTATTCACTAAAATTGCAGCTTTTAACCCTTTTTGTTTGATGTTATTAGCATTCTCTTCATTGAAATAAGTTTGAAGATTTGTAGGTAGATTTACACTAGATGTTTATTATTTATAGGGCAATTGAGAATTTGTCATATAAATGGATTGAAATACATATTTTAGGATCTCACTGTGAATGGGTTTGAGTATATTTGTTGCTACATAACAAAAGAAAAACCCATGAAATTAGTATGTGATGAAGAAATTGTATTTTTTTTTTTTATATAGTTTGGAATTAGAGATGATTAATGGAATAGAGATCCCAACCAAAAAATCATTTATTTTGTAGGTTTTTTTAAGTTTGTTGAAAAGATCTCAACCACAAAGGAATGATGATTCAAATCGGTCTGTCTATATCGTAAAGTGACAACAAATGCAGGGTTAAGGGAGGAGGGGGGTCATGTCTTTAACACCATTCACAACATATAGAGAATCAAACCGCGTTAAATAAACACAAACATGAAACTTCTATGAGGTAGAACTATCTGACATGCGTTTCAGATCCATCTCAACTTGGTCTATTGTCCATTGCATGTTTTCCAATTTCTGCACATTTTCTCATAAATGTAAGAATCTTTATAAAACCAAAACATTGTTTCTATAGGAAATTGAAATGATATTAAAACATGGCATGTATTTAGTTAACCATTGTTACCTTTACAATGTCGTGGTACTGGCTCGCAATGTCGTCAAAGTGAGGATCAACACCCTGATACTCACGCAGTCGAGTAACCTGATACAAAAGTTAATATTAACACATATAACCAACACATCCATGGTGACCTCTAAATCATCCAAATGAGAAAATATGTAAATGGAAACGTACCGCTTTATTATATGCAATAGAAGCCTCTTCAGTAGCTCCTCGAGATACTTCCTAAAATTTAAAGGAAATGGTTGATTAAAATTAAATCAAGAACAGCATACAGAGTTACAAAGGTTTCATCGCTCATACCTTATCTTATGAAGGGCGGTATAGACTCCTTAGTGTAAGTTCCTAGGAGAAGAACATTTTCTAGAACGCTGACATGAAATTGCAGATATCAAAATGAATCCTTCTTTAGTTCGAAAACATGGCAGTATTTTGATATCAAGGAGCAATAACAAGATATACAATAACAGATGGCAAACAAACCTCAATTTTGCGCCATGGTCTGACATCTTTTACAGAGCCATGTTTTCTGCATCTCATCCTACAAACATATTTGGAAGTCAAGATGTGTCTTTAGTTATCAAAATAGTCGACTATGGTGAATAATAAAACTCACATATTTATGTTGATGGTCCAACTTCAAATCTTTGACAAGTGTATTGAGCATCGCAAGTATCTGTTCCAGTACCTGATTAAGAAATGACGCAACTATCTACATTATATCACCATATACACAGGCGAAAAAGAAATGCAATGTATAAGCATAACAAACCACATGCAATCTCTCTCTCTCTCACTCACACACAGTGTAGATTCAATGTGGAAATTTTGAGAATTATTTGTCAGCAAGAGAGAAATGCTTATGCACATATATAATAATATTCAGCAAATTTTCTATCAGCAGAATAAAGGTCATCCTCAGTGCTGCTTCTTCTCTTCGATTTCCTCAATCAACAACTTCACTCTGGTAAGATAAAAGATATTAGAGAAAGAAACTTCTGTAAACAGATATATTTCTAGTATCAGCATACAAGTGCCAAAGCATGCACTTCACACATTATTGCTCTCCTACTTCATTAAAGAAGACCTTTGCCATATCAAATGTTTATGGGTAGTATAAGACAAAAGCAATGGCATAAGCCAGATCCGTACTAGAAATATGATTTGACCTAGATAGTAGTCTCTTAAGCCTTAAATATATGCAACTCGTGTAGAAGCCCTAGGTTACATACTTCTATCCAACCAAAATAATGTGAACTCTATGTTCCAAATTGCAAGTGTTCCAAATTGCAAGTGAATAAGAATTTCATAAACATTATATGCCTAAAAAAAGAAAAGTTTCATAAATGTTAAAAAATTAGGCTACTTGAATAAGCTAAAACCTTTCGGGAAGCCGTGAAGTTGAACTTTGACTTCCAAATGATGATGAATCTGAATCAAGTAACAAGATACAAGATATCAGCAAGCAAAACCAAACTATAAATCAGAGGAAATCGCAGAAATCTGCAATTCACACTTACCGTTGTCTTCCAATACAAACGCATCTGATAACTTATCACATTTCATTTTCAAGCGAGCATCTACCTCCCGTGAGAGAGACATACGATATTCTGTCATATCCTAAAGATATTGTTTGAGCCAACAATAAAAAAACATAACCAAGCTAGTTAATCACTTCAAAATAATAACTGCCATATAAAATACTAAATCTGACTTTCATATACTGTGATTCACATATTATACCACAGATAATGGCGCTTTCAGATGCTGTGTCTGCACAAATAAGCCGTGTAATTCCAAGAAAACGATTGGGAACACCACCAACTACAGGATCTACTTGATCCATAGAAGCAAGAGAATAATTAACCCCACTAACAGAGCTGTTTGGAGTGGCATAATTAGAAGAACTCAAGCTCGAGTTGTTCACAGCACTGGTGCTATTACTGTCAAGGGAGCTTCGAGACACTACACTTAGCTTTTCAATTTCTTCATCATGAACTTCTCCATCTTTGGTAATAAGAGGTAGTCTCAGTCGCTGAGCTTCAGCAACAATCATTTGATGTTCTAATGTCTGATAAACCTGACAGTATATAGACATGTTCATTTGAATCAATAAAGACCGCTGCCCTAAAAACACATTTAAGCACATAATTCACAAAGTATTAATATGAAAGCATGAAATATCAAGAATCAAATCGGTAAAAGAAAGAGACAGCAGAACATATTCTAACAAAATTTACAGAAAATGAAATATGTAATTCTATAAGAAATACATTCACAGTCCCTCTAAGGCAAACTACCTAAGAACAGATCTTTATGTATATTGAGCGACGAATTTCAAGAAGCACTCAATAGATTAAACTTTCTGCTTGGCAACTCCGTAACATCTAAATAAAAATCCCTTCACAATTACGCAGTTCAAACATCACTTCCCTCCATGTAACTTATCATGTAAGGTATGAAGTGAAGAGATGATCTGTATCATATGACATTCCCACAAAGAGCATTTTGTAAGGAGTATAACTGTTCTCCATGTTCATGACTCATTTTTTAGAAGGAACAATCAACATGACTCTCATACAGGTAACCTATGATGTAATCAATTCTTCTTTGAGAAACCAATATCTTCAGTATTACGATGTTTAAATATCAATTCTATCCATGTAACCGGTGATTAAAGGAACGACGTGAAAAGAGATGATCCATATAATACTCCACTCCCACAAATAGCATTTACTAAAGAGTTTAAATGTTATCTTTATGTTGATAACTCAAATTTTCAAGTACCAAAACCAACAACATTCGCACACAGGTTTCTAAATCAAACTAAATTTTCAGTAATAATATTTCAAGAACCTGAGGAGAGTTCCTCAATCCGAATCATGGATAAAGACCTCCAGTATCTCTCATTCCACCGATGCTAGACACAGAAATGGCTTGATGATACTCTTCCACCATTGCAATAGCCTCAGAATATATAGCCTGCAACCAAATCCACCACACCAAAAGTATAAATAACTAAAATAAGAATCCATACACACTACACCTAACAGTTTAGTCCTGTATACAATGTTTCTAAAATTAAGCAAGCATAAAATGTTTCTAAAATTAAATTAAGTGTAATTGAAACGTTATCATGTGATTCCTTCAAATAAATTGAAATCTCAAATATATACCAAGATATAGACTTATCTTTCCAAAGTCCTTCCTCCAAAACTCTCCATCCAAACACCTCATAAGAGTTTAATTAGCATATCTTATGTATAAATTAGTTTTACCCAAACATTCAGTGGGACTCCTTCAATTTTTATTGTCAAATTATCAATTCTAAAATACAGTTATAAAGGTGGGTATACTGTGCCAAAAAATATAGTTTCAATCATAGTTTTAAATTGCAAGTCGCAACCTTAATTGTGTCTGTAATATTGCTGATGCAGTAGCTCTGCAACTGCATCTGACCACAATTGCGGTGACAATTACAAACATTGCTTCCAACCGCCATTAGAAATCGATCAAACAATTTTACCATTTTCTCCATGTATTTTCATCAAAATTCAAAATTTCATAACAACCACAATATTGCTTATGCAGTAGCCTTCACAATTGCATCTGGCCACAATTGTAGTGTGAATTAAAACATGCATCCAACCGCCATCAAACAATTTTACCATTTTTATTCATGTATTTTCATCAAAACTCAAAACTTAAAACCAAAACCCAAAACATCAATTTACTTAAAATCTTAACATCAAAGTATTTTTTAACAGTATACTTCAAATACCTCCCAATTAAAATGCACGCCGAACAACCGAAACGCGATCACAACAACCGATTCGCAACACGCAACCACAACCGCAATTTAAAACAATGGTTTCTATAAATGTAAGTATACAATTGATTTACATCACAGTGACAGTGCATATGGTTAAATCCAATCTGTAACCCAAAAACAATAACACATACCATGGTTCGAGATATCAAGTCTCCCTCACATTTCTCTCTAGCCTGCAAACCAAACAGAAAATTTCAATACCCACCAAACTTTAATTCAATTTTTAAACATTCAACAAAACGGGTCGAGATTTTAATGATAAAAATGAAGCACCCATTTTCAATTCTACGGGGAAATTCAACAAACACATAGAGAGCATTGTTTGGAGAGAGAGAATTACGAGTTGGAGATCGTTGTAAAGAGGCTTGGAGATGAGAGATCCATCGGGAGCCAAGCAGTGGCGCTCTAGCTGATCGACAACGTGTGCTACATCGGCGGGGAGGTTTTGGCTGTGCAAACCCTTAACCATTGATCGAAACTGTCGTTTTGGTGATGCTTTCAGTGTTGGTAGGTCTTCAAGTTGATCATCAAAAGTTTGAAAATTTTAGAATCGATTAAAAATTAATTTTAACTTTTAAACAACTAAACATATGAAATACATATTGAGAACTTTGAAAAAAATTAAAGGTTGAATAACAACAATGGAGAAATTTAGCTAAAAAATGGACTCTTAAAAGATTTTCATTTTTAGTTTTATTTTGTTGAGTCTTACCACAACTGTAGTATCTTTATTTCCCATACATTTATTTTATTCTCGTGTGTTGTTAATAACCTAACATTTTGTCTCGTACAAAATTATAGGTTTTATTATAGTTCATTTCTTTACTTAGTGGTATATTTGCATTACATTAAACGCATGATTTTTTTCCATTTCAACAAGTGGGCTTAAATTTGATGGTTTACATCCCCTTCTATTGCTTAATTATTTTGTACATGCAATATATTTAAACGTGTGAATTGAGGAATATGGTCGATATATTTCACCTTTAAGTTAAAACAATTCTTCTTTTGTCGAACTTACATTTCATATACTTCATCTTACTCCTGTTAGGTGGAAATCATGTGTTACTAAAGCTGTTTTAGTTCTCAAGCTTCATTTTAAATTCTCCTTCGACTTCCAAGAATAAATATATCATCATGAAAAGCATGCATTTCTTTTAGCTCTTGGATGTGTTTCGTGAATGCATCTAAAATTAAGTTAAAAAGGTAGAGTTTAGGATTGAACCTGATGCAAATCAATTGTAATGAAAAATTGTCTATCTCTCCACCTTGTGTTCGAACTCTTTCATACATATCTTGAATAATTTGAATATATACAATTTAACTCTTTTCTTCTCTAAAACTTTTTAGAAAATCTCTCTAAGCACTCTATTTATCATATGTCTTCTCTAAGCCAATAAAAAAAATCCATTGATAATACTCCATCACACGCTGTAATAGATGAATCGCTTCTATAATCAACCTTATCCGGATAAACCGAATTGATTATCATAATTTTAGTCTCTCAATCTTTATCCTTATAATTTGCACAATTTTATATATTTCCTTGTTTTATAAATTGAAACTAAAATATTTCTTCTCCATACAACATGCATTTTAACTCGTAATTTTATTAGAGTTTGTTAGAGATTTGTACAATGCATTGTATTTTTTTTAATAATAGACCTTTCTAAACAAAACAAAACAAAAACATTCATACTTCATTTAAAATAAAATATCAAAAATAATTTATCTAACACATTTTATTTTTGCAATCTATTAAATAAATTAAGCTTCAGAAAATAGTTAAGAAATTTAACTCAAGTGATCGAAATTTCATAATTGTGTGGCCAATATAGTCAATCATGTATTTAGTAATTTTATCATTATCAATCTAAAAGTTTGCTAAGAAGAATAAAGTAATCAAATAATAAATATATAAAATGAAACTAGAAAACGAAAAATTAAAGTCGAATTTACTTTTATATTTTTATATTAATTTTATTTGTTAATTGCAAACAAAGAGATTGTATACTTTAAAGTGAACAATTATCAGTTTTAGAGGAACACTATTTTATAAAGTAAAATCAAAAAGTTTTCCCACAATTACAGTCCTAAACGTGCCCCTAAACAAACAATCATTACACGTTCCACTTTATTATGATAGGACAGTGACCTAATTAGTTAAATTTTTCATATTACAACTAAGAAAGCAAATTAGTAGTATTAATTAGAGTTAAAATCCTATTATATAAATCATGAATTAAATTACACTCTTTGTCCATCATATAAAGAATTTTCTACTGTTATCAGAAACCATGAACAAGAAGGATCCACTGACTTCATAGATGTGTGTTTCCTTTTTCTTCATATAAAATGAGACAAGTTTCCATATACAGACAGCACAGTAACACACTGACTAGGTAAGAAAGACTAAGAAAAATAGGAAAATGAACAGAGCCAACAAGCCCAATATCATCATGATCTGTCCCTTTGCACTAGCCTTCTTCATAACCATTGCCACTTTTTTCTGCAACCAGAGCATCATTATATTTACATCTTCACAAGAGTAACTGCGTAGTCTCAAAAAAATGAAAACAAGATAGAGAAACTCACTTGGACAAAATCTAGACGATTTGATGTACTATCCATCTCATTACCGAGTTCATCTAAAATCTTTTCCTGAAGCAATAAGATTTTGATAAATTTTGAATGAGAAATTCTGACAGCGATAAAATTTCATTTCGAATTCAAACCATTACCTGTGCCATGAGTTCTTCATGGATAGTGAGTCCAACGCCACCAATTCTTTGCACGCTTAAACTAAGTTCATCTAACTCATCATCCTGTTGCCTATCATTCCAATAGATGTAAAATAAATAAAAACTAAAATAGCAACCAAAGTCTAATTGTTTATTCTGAAATCATAAGCATGCCCAGACAAATTCTAAGCTGCGAGCAGTATATTTCATGTTTTTATGTTATAGTTACCTAATCATTGCTTTATATTTTTCTCCAAAATAGAATATTTTTAACTATTTTAATAATAAAGGGATAAGTGAATGTCAAATACTATCATAGGTAGCAATGTCATTGTCTGTGTGGTGTATCATCTGTATTTCATAGGTTATGATTCTCAACTCTTGATGAATAATGAGAGTAGATCCAAACATCAATTAAATATTCTAATGAGACTTTTATTGACATATGAAATAAAAATTAATGAAATTTTTAAAGAAGACAATTTTATGCAGTCACACGCATGCAAACAAGGTGAAATCAATTCAACTTAAAATCACAGTTTAGTAAACAAAAAAGAAGCTTAAGAAATGTATACTTCTGCAAAAGTTAATGCAAATGGAAGGATCACATTTCTTGCCTGAAAAAGAACAAGGATTGAATTTGGGCATTATAATTTAAAACATTGGAGGTCACAACACAAACAATCAAAACATTGTTTTTGACCTAATAAATAAGTGACATGCTTAGTGCTTAATCTCATGCAGATGAACAAAAGTCACTTTAAATGAGGAATGTTATGCCAAATGAGGAATGTAATACATATGATTTAGAGAGGGAGGAAATGAGTACCTTATAAGAAGCATCTGTCTATCTGATTCTGATTCTATGAAATCATCATTGTCATTGGCAGCATTATGGTTGGATGTTTGAGTTTGTAGGAATCTGGTAGCCTCATTAGTTCTCGATGCATCCCATTAATGCTTGTGGTGCTAGAGCTCTTCCGCATCCATTGTTTTCTTCATTGTGACAACCTAAATAAGCAAGAAAGGAACCTTTAATATTTATGAATGATACAAGTACAAAAATAATAAATATACAACTATACAGATAGTTGAAAAAATTGATTGCATCTTCCCAACTAACTCAAATTGGGCATACATTTTGGATACCTGAGTGCGGGCACTGTTTGTCCATCCTCCGATTTTCAATCTCCACATCATCAATGCCATACCAAGAAGGTTCCTTAGCAGCAACAGCAATGGCTTTTTCCAATTCATCTACCTTTCTATCAAAACAAAATACTTCAGCATCTGTTTATAGGTTAGGTTGCAAAGTTAAAGATTGAGTAGGACAAAGAAAGGAATCCAAGCAAATATTATCCCTGTTTTATGTGTAACTAATCTAGCCCTAAGTGGAAAATAGAGTTTGTTCATGTTTGTTGACTAAACGTAGAAGCAAGTGGAAAATTGAATAGAAAGACTAGCTTATAACGATGATATTTATTAAATAAAAGTGAAATGCAATTTACTTTCACTCCACCCACATTTTTGAGACTCTTGAGTAGCATAAAAATAAGCAGAAAGTGACATTCTACACATTTTCAACGCTTTACCAAATAAATATGAATGAAAATCAATTTTAATCTTTCAATATTCTATTTAACTCTATGTCATGTTTTTGCGCCTTTCCAGCAAGCACGCCTGGGGCATCCACAGGATCTGGATGTGAAAGCAAAGGAAGAGAAAATAAGAGGATAGACTCTATTTCAAAATTCACGCTGCAACGGCCACAGTTCAATCACAATGACTGCAATCACAACACCACCAACCGCATCAGCAATTTAAAATCATGAAAGTGATCATTGAAATATTTTAAACTTTGAAGTGCAAATCATTCCAATTTCTTCCCAACAGAGTTCCTCAAAAAAATATCACACAAAATCGCAAATGAATGCAAGTACACTACTAAACAAAATCAAACCCAATTTAAGATAAGCCATTTTTTCAAGAATTAAGCATATTATGCATCCAATGAATCTACCTGCCACTCTATACTCTCACATCCAGCAAGAACCTCCTTCAACACGCTCTACACCATCAGAAGCACGTTTCCATTGCTCAAAACTAGATTGCAAATTATCAATCTGAAATCAACAAACAATCAAACAATCAAACACATATCCTACAACAACAATAACAAAAACTAACTAATCCCACCAAGAACAAAACCTCATCAACTAAACATTCAACACTTCTTTTAGCAATATCCCTTTTGTTTAGTTTCAGATCGCACTTCAATTTTAACTCAAAACCCTAAATGTGAATTTTAGGTATACGAATTTGGGTGAAAGTGAAACATTAGGTGATTCGAAGAGAATACTTACAGATTCTTGAATCTCGGACTTGACAACGTAGAATGGATCCTGAGCTGAGGGCATGTTATGTTATGGATCGGAGAAAAGAGGAACTGAATTGTTGTGAACACTGAGAACTCAGAACTCTGCTGTTGTGGTTTCTCTCTTCTCTTTTTTTATTGGGTATTTTCAATTTAATGGTATAATAAATATTTCATGGCAAGAACATAATTTTTTTAATTTTATTAAATTAGTTAAATAAATTATTTAATCACCTCATACTATGGATGTTCGAATTGAACAATATTAATGGTTCAATTCAGTTATTAAAAATCATTTAAAAAAAAGTAGTTAATTTGTTAAACCAGTTATAATTTAGTTAATAAATAGTTCAAATTAATTTATAGTAAAAAACCAATTTAATATAATTTAACTAGTTTCAAACTTACTTTGATGGCTTAGAGAGAGAAAGAGCATCTTCTCTCTTCTTTTCCCCCTTCTTTGGTACATCACTAGTCTCCATCTTCGCTTTCTTATTGCCTTCCTTCTTTACTGGTTCCATGAACTTTCAGGACCACTTCCCAAAGGCAGCCACCCATTTCAGTGGGATGAAAACAAACATTCCACCTCTAAATGGATGTCAAAGTCCCCCAAAAACTAAAAAAAGTCTTTTGTTGAAGTTGTAGGTAATGTTTGCAACATCCCTACTAGTCAACTACCCATTCCTTGTGTCAAATGAGATAGATTATCCATCCTCATTCCTGAAGAAGAATATCGATGGTCTAGAAACTTGTAAACATAACCTCCATGGAAGGATCCTTTGGCCAAAAAGAGTCACTCCCCTCACAATACAACAACTCAAAATAAAACTTCAAGATTTATGGACCTCTCTTCCGAAATGGGCTTTAACCTCATTGGGAAAGGGATTTTTTGAGTTCTCTTTCTCCAAGATGAAGATGTTCGAGAGTTCGAGCTAATCCGCCTGGAATCTCAACCTCGATTACTCAAATGTTCTCATGGACAAAAGACTTTGTCCCACTAATATGAATCGGACTGCCACAGATTGGTGCGAACCAATGGTGGGCCAAGAATATTGAGACCCAAAATCATCTTCTCAATTGCAAGTAGCCTAGGAACCCCTATATGCATTGATTCTTCTTCAAACAAACCAATGGTAGATCGCCCATTTGGGTATTTCGTGAGAGTCCTCATTGATGTAGATCTCCTTAATGAGCTTCAGGATAAGATACTTGTTGAAAGAGTTGGCTTCGCGTTCTTTGTTGATATTGAATACGAGTGTATCCCAGATTTTTGCAGCCACTGCAAATGCCTTGGCCATCTTGCTCTCGCTTGCAGACGTAAACAACACACAGAAAGTTCCTCCCTGAAATCATCTGACCATTTACAGCCACCAACCACCAAAGCCAAAGCATAACCTCCTTACATTAATCAAAACCCATAATTGCATACACACATCCTGTCCTAGAGCATATCACAGTGGTAGCAAACCCTGTAGAGCCTCAACCATCGGATCGAATCTAGATCGAGTCCTCTGATTCAGAGTCTGTTCCTGACTTTGTAGAAGAATCCCAGCTACCACTTGACAATCCTAGCAATAACAAAAGCCTTGGGCTAACATGGAAGATAAAGAGAGAACGAAAGAAATTTCTGATGCTGATGACATGCAGAACTTCACTGAAGTTAAAAGCAAAACACTGGAGAAAAAGATTAAGAGAAAATCCAAGAGAAAAGAGGGCTCACTCACCAGACTCAAAGTTGGTTCTTTGATCCCCTCCCAATGAAGTGCCTATATTAGAATATTTGGGGAATCGCCAACTCCCCCTCAAAGTTGGTGCTTAAAGAGATTATTAAAACACATAAACCTGACTTCTGTATTATCGCCGAGCCATGGATATCTCACAACTCTTTTTCTCCTACTTTCTGGAATAGATTACAAATGAAGCTTTTTACTGTTAACGAGTTGTTAACGAAAGAAGTCCTCTCATGCCTAATATTTGGTGCATCTGCAACAACAACATAAATCCCACTATTCATAGTATTTTTGCTCAGCATGTTGCTTTCAATTTCATTGTTGATGGTATCACGTTAGGGATTACGACAATTTATGTCTCCACCTGCCACATTTGCAGACGAGACCTTTGGGAGAAACTTTCCATAATCAACAACAACAATCCTTGGTGTTTCATGGGAGACTTCAACGCCATTCGCGGTGCTCATGAGCATAGAGGATCCCGTCAGCCCAATCGGATTCCTATATTGGAATTTCAAAATTGAGCAGATACTAATGGTCTGATTGAAACGCCTTCCAAAGACAGCTTTTTCACTTGGTACAATGGCAGAGCTGGTTGTGCTTCGGTGGAGTGCAGGCTTGATCAAACTCTCTACAATTTCGCTTGGTATCATCGTCATAACACATTACAGTCCGTCGTCCTTCCTCGAAACCAATCATACCACCATCCTATTTTATTAGATTGTGCCTCCAACAATAACAACCAAAAGTCAACCTTCAAGTTTTTTAATATGTGGACTCTACATCCTTCGTGCAAAGACGTGATTCTCAGTAGCTGGGCCACTCCGGTTGTGGGCTGCTCCATGTGGAAACTTACAAAAAAATTGCAAATCCTTAAAGCCAACCTCAAACACTGGAACCGGGATACTTTTGGGAACATCAATGATAGAGTGCGGTAGCAAAAGAACATGTTGGAAAACATTCAAGAGAGAATATCTATGGAAGGTCGCAACACAAACCTTAGAGATCTTGAGAAGAAGACGCAAACCGATCTGGACTTAATCCTGAAGCAGGAAGAAGCTTTTTGGGAAGAGAAGGCTAATCTTAATTGGCAAATACATGGAGACAAAAACACTGCTTATTTTCACAACATGGCCAAAATCAGAAATTCTAATAATTCTATCTCTTATCTGCTGGATGGAGGCGTTGTTTACACTGATAGGAGAGACATTGCTGATATAGCAGTAAATTATTACACTAACCTTTTTTGTGATGTAGGTACCTCCATCCAAGATGATCTTATTTCAGAATTCATCAATCCTTTGGTCACTGATGACTTGAACCGGATGTTAACCACTCTCTCGTTGATGGACGAAATTCAAAATGCAGTTTTTAGTCTTAATCGGAACAACGCGCCCGGTCCCAACGATTTTGGTGGAGTTTTCTATCACACTTATTAGGACATTATTAAAGATGATGTTTGTGCAGTAATCATTCAATTTTTCAATCAAGGCTGGATTGTAACGCCCCGTTTTAATTAATATTATATTATATTAATATTTTCGAGTTACCGATCGATATTTATTTTGCGACGAGAATATTTATATTAATCAATATATTTGATAATATATTTGGCGACGTTTCAATTCGGTCTGGTTTTTATTCCGTTCGGTTCGGTAAAATATTATTCGAACCGATATTTAATTCTCCGGGATTAGTTTAATTAATTGAGTTAATAATATTATTAAATATTATTAAGGTATTAATTAATAAGAATAGATAGGGGTCTGAGGATTAATTGAGGAGGATTGGGTTTACACCCTTAGCTTGCTAGTAAGAACACATTATAAACACTTTTTCTCATTTTCCTTCCATAACACACAAAGCCAAGCTTAGAAACTTGGAGAGAAAAAGAGGGTTTTGGGAAGAAGAAGAAGAAGAAGAAGAGCAAGAACAAGCAAGAGGTTGGGATTTTGTTAGAGCATCTTGCAATCATCCAAGCACTAGAGGTAAGGGGTTTGATTCTCCATCTCACATAGTTAGGGTTTGATAGATATATTTTGGATTTGGGAAAAATTGATAGGTTGATTTATGAGTTTGGTTGGTTGATTATTGAAATGACTTAGAAAGGTTGGATTAGGAGTATGGATTGGTAGTGTTTTATTTGCTAAGCTAGTAAGGATAAGTTGCTATAATGAAGAAAAATATAGAAAACTAGAAACTGTGAAAAAGAAAACCAGAAAAATAGCACAAACAGTATAATAGGGAAAATGATGGAACGAGGAGGAAGATGGACTTGGGAGGCGCCCACCCCAGCTCAAGGGCGACCGTCCCAAGCCTTGCATCCGCTTCCTTCCTTAAATCACCATGGGACATTCGTCCCTATAGAGTAGGAAGCAAGAATGGAAAATGGATTTTCTGCTTTTTGCTCGTTGTTTTTGCTTTCAGATATTCTATTTACCCGATAATTTCATAATATGTCATTTCTTTTACTTTGCCTAATTCCATACACCACTAGTTAGTGCTAATAAAATATAATTAGGACATAAGTTAGCCGATTTAATTTGGAACCCGATTATGTTCGATTTCCAATTAATACCTTTAGCTCGTTCAATTCAACGAAATTGACGTTAGCTAAGTTCGACGGTAGAACGTAGTGGTGAGGTTAGTTTTTAAATTACGATTTTTACAAACGACCGAAATAGGCCAAATTACGGTTAGATTGAATCGGATTGCGCTTTTAGTAGATTTAAGATACATATGGACAATCCGATTGCGATGTTGACGTTTATGATTAATGCTCGGTTATTAGGAATGGCTTTCACGACGATTATAGGTTTTTGACTATTTTCCCGATTTGGAATTTAGTGAATGAATTGATAATGATGTGGTGTGATTAAACATGATGTTTGCATGTATTTATTAACGAATACTTGATGATATGCGATGCGATGATATGTTTATCTTGAGGTGGATGAATATGACGACGTGGACTTTATGTCAATTTTGATGAGCGATGATGATGTTTTGTTATGTTGTTTTTATTGTCAAGTCACATACATTGCATTGGCGACGAAGGCTTTTATGCCAAGCGACTAGGGCTTTTATGCCAAGCGGCGATGGGCTTTATGCCAAGTGTCATACCCCAAATTTTGACCTAATATACCACCTTACATTTGCATCATCTGCATAACTAACAGCTCAAACAGCATTGATCGAGTGTAGCATTCACAGGTCAAAATTAGGGTTTCATCAGATTTTCATCTGATTCAAGTGCTAACCAATTAGGGTTTGAGATTTTCTCACTCCATTTGATCTATCTTGATCAAATCATCACCTTCAATCTCGGATATCCATTTTCTCAGATCGATCGAGGATCGACCAATTAGGCTTTGGTCTATATGCATTCTCTCGATTTTTGAGCGTGAATTGACTTTTTGGATGAGATTGGTCATTATATCTTAGATATAACATCTTGACCTAATTTCGGATTCAAAACATCACGAAGTTCGTAATTCATCACCATTGTAAACGTCGATGAAATTTCATCTCAGTAAAAGTCAAACTTTGACTTTTGGTCAAAATTTTCAAAACAAAACCTTTTCCATCATCAAAATACTTCAAATGATCCATCATGATCATAAAAAATCAAAGAATTTGGAAAAGTCAACAAAAAGTCAAAATTTCTATAACTTAGAAAAATTTCTAAGTGTTGAAATTTCATATTTTTTCCAAACTTCAAGCCATTTTTTCACCTAGTTCCAATTTGAATTTGAAAAAACTCAAAACATGAAAGTTGTAGATCATGGAAAAATATTTCCAAAATGTCCAAGAACTTCAAAATCCATGGAGTCTAGCTATGTCTTTGAAATTGAAACACAAGGCTCCATGACACTTGATTTTCAAAGATCAAAACATCAAATTATAGGTCATTTTGCATTTTTCTTGTTCTAGAAGCATGCCACCTTGCCAAAATGACTCATCAAACTGATAAACATCAGTGAGAAGTAATAATTGAAAGATTGGATCAAGTTGGATAATTTCTCACATGGTAAAAAGAGGAAGCTTCTTTTCAAAAGCCAAATGCCTTTCTTACCCTTAAGCAATCCATGATTTATCCAATTGCCATGTCCTCATCAACATTTCAGACCTCTTGCCTATAAAAGGATGACCAATTCAAGAGAAATGCACACCAAAGCATTGCAAGAATCATGCTTTCTTCTTTCTTCAAAATCAAGAAACATGATGAACTTTTGAAAAACTTGCAATTTATAAAATCAATGAAAATCATGAAGTTCTTTGGTGTCTAACATGTTCTAATACTAACATGTAGTTGAGTTGAAACTTAAAATCAACATAAAATCAAGCCAAAATAAGTTTGCACTTTCCATGTTCATAAACTTGCAAAACTGCCCAAGCAATCGAATTTGGAGTTGAGCTTGATCAAACTGTGACCTAATCATTCAAACATCATCAAGATGCATCATAGGAATGATCCAAACCATTAAACCCGAATCGAATAACCATTAACCTCGATTTCGAGTTTTGTTTTAAGTCGATCAGTAGGTTGACTTGAGTGGAGAGATTGGAGCAAGTTCAGAGCAAGCAGGCTATCCATAAAGCTTCCATACATGCCGATGAAGGTGTAGCAATCAAGAAATCCATTCTGGAAACGCGTTTTGAGCTCCTTCGATTCTCACTTTTCTAGGTTAGAACACGAACTGTGATATCATGATTCCTTGCACCATTTGAAAAAAAACTCACGGCCAATCTCTTTCTGCACCCCTAACGAACATTAACCCTCAAAAAAATCCAAGAATCATTGAACGAACATCATTTAATTTGGATTTTTAGGTTCTAGGGTTCTTCGTATTTTCAGAAATCAAAACATGATAGGCTAAATATAAATGAAATTAACAAGCACCATCATGTTCGTGATGAAAAATCGAGCAACTTTGATGTTTACATCATTGAATTTGGTTGAGAAATGAAGATTTTGGATTGAATCAAAGAAACTGAAAATCAAACACAAACCCAGAAAATTCGCGCGTGTTCTTCATTGTTCTTCATTTCAAAATTCAAATAATCCAACATGATATCAACGCGTCATTTTCCACTAACACTCAGTGCGCTTTCGCTTGGTTGCTTGCTTGCTCTTAAGGCTTTATGCCACGCGTCCCACTCAAAGGTCATGGGTTCAAAACCCAAGAAGACCATTTTTCATTCATTTTCACAAAACTTCAATATTTTCATGTTTTTTTATCAAACTTCAACAATTTTTTAACCAATCAAAACTTCTCATTTTGAGATGATTTTTGCACACTTGTCATTTAATATATATATTTTATGATTATGTCAAAAATCCAAAAATATTTTCATCGATTAAATTTTAATCGAGCGAAAACGATGTTCAACACTTTTTCAAACCTCCTTAAAGGTGAATTTTTCAAGTTTTCGACTTCGATTTTTTCAAAACTTCTCATAAATGAACTTAACATTTCAAAACATTTTCAAAACATTTTCAAATCATTCTTCAAAACTTTTTCATCAAACTTGTATCTTTTACCATAATCGATCCAATTCAAAACGATAAACTGAATTGCTTTCCTCGAATTTCTCGATCGATCATGGGCCTCCCTTATGGTGTAAGTCCCAACCCTTTATGTACATACTTAGCTTTATTTGTACATATTCAAAACATCTTTGTCAATATTCAAACATAAACAAATTTCTTTCATTTGTTTTCATTCGCTTGTCTATATCGAATCCATTGGTTTTAAAGGAAGAATTCTCCCGAGTAAAACTTTCAAACCAATGGGCTCCATCACGTGTAAGTCCCATAACATTCTTTTATGTACATAATATTTCCTTGTACATATCAAACTTTTGTCAAACATTTTTAAACAAACTTTTATCCGTATATAATATTTCTTTTTCAAAACTTTTTATCCGTATATAACATAGATACTTTTTTTCAAAATCTTTTATCCGCATACATGATACTCTTTTGAAAATACTTTTTACGATAAACTTTGATCAATCATTTCGTTTCATCTGTACATTTTACATCGAATACCATTGGTATTGAAAGGAGCATTATTCTCGTGAAATCGCTTTCAAATCAATGGGCCTCATACTGTAAGTCCCAACCCTCCTATGTACATCCATCTTTGTCTGCACATAAATACTGCTCGGTACATATTCATTTCTTGTACACAGCTCAACTTGTGAATAATCGTTACTGCTTTAAACGCTCGCTTTACGTACACTTGTTTATATTTCATAAATCAGAATAAACATCATGCATTGTTTATATTTCCTTCATAAACTCCTATGAATACATATCACACACACACACTGCTTATACAACTGCCTAATAATAACATAACAATTAGACTAATCAATAGGTTCCCACAAGTATAGCCTCCGCTTGGGCTTCATACAAGACAATTCATCATCAAGATGAGTTAGCTCCCTGGCTTCATACAAGACAACTCATTACCGTTGAGTTTAGCTCATTGGGTTTATACAAGATAACTTATCCCCAAGATGGGTTAGCCTTTCTGGGTCATACAAAGAAACTCTCCCCACGAGTTAGCCTCGCTTAGTTCAGATAAGACAACACCGCTGAGTTAGCCTCCTCGGGCTTCGCTCAAAAGAACTCCTCATCGAGTTTAGCTTCTCTTGGGCATCATACAATGAAAGAGACAGAAATATCTTAACACCTCCCTTGGTTTCCAATACAAAGAATCACCCGCTAAGATAGAACCTCGAAGGATGATTTCCTATGAAATCACTTTCAAATTACCCAATGAGTAAAATTTCCGTGAAATTGCTCTTATTCGTAAAAGGATGATTTCTATGAAACTTTCAAGCCAAAGACGCCATACCCTATAGCTTCCTCTCGAGCTTATACAAGGACCTCGATGACCCTCGGAATGCCTCCTCTTGGGCTAATAATACAAGGACCCATGGGCTTTAAAAGCATCCCTTTAATCCAATCAAATTTCTCCTTGAGATTTAGACATCTATCATCTCTATGGAAGAAGTATCTCATCCATTACATCACATACAAGAAAAACTTTTCAAACTTTTTCAAACTGCTCAAACAAAACATCTATTAATTGTAAGTGGTAACGCTTGTACACTCAAGCAAAACACCCAATACTTACGCTAAAAGATTCAATCATCTTTTTCAAACATCTTCTTAAACATGTAAGTGGTAACGCTTGTACACTCAAGCAAAACACCTAATACTTACGATGAAAGATTTTAATCAATCAAACTTTTCAAAATGTATGTGATGAAATAGATTAGATACATTTTTCATTAAGATGACATTTGTCTGTCTTTACTAACATCCCGTTGCTTTCCACTAGCATAAGTGGGAACTACGATTGCTCGACTTTCTCAACATCCTTTTGAGAATACGAGGCACAAGGTCTCATCCTTGCCGAGCAAATTTCTATCTCCCTCGACCAAACAAACCATAGAACCTCAGAGATCCGAGCTACAAATGCTCGATTCCCACTAGGATATGTATGCGTAAGATCCAAAGATCTTTGCGAGCACAATAATAACAAAACCTAGAATCCCACATAATCTACTCTTTTAAAATCCCAAAGGAGAAACTTTCCAATCATAGAAATAGCAATTAAAAACACACAACATATCAAACATATTCATATATAAAGCTGTAGATAACTATATATATTTAGGTGCTCCATCTATTCCCTTTATATACCAATCCCCTTACTCGAATCTCCCAATGCGTTATGTCTAGTTTGCGCTAGTCGTTACGCATACCAATATCAATTGAGGGTATTTCAGCTTCCCTTTTCATAATCATTAAATCATCTTCTTGTGTTGAAAATAATAAAGCTTGATGCTCGCGACATCTTTATAAACAAATCAAAATATTTAAATCGCATGCATCGAAGATCCGAACTCACGTTCGCATCCTCGTAGCGCCACCTTTAACGCAAACACCAAGTGTTCCTAATTATGGACAAAGCGACGTACCACATACGCATAACATAGTCGTGTCTCATGGAGTCGATTATGTTTATGTTTGAGTTGTTGGTGTTGTTTTAATTGATGGATGATGTTGAATTGCGATGATATATGATGCTTTGTTTGGTGATGATCTTTATGATGAACATGAAATGAATATGACTTGATAATTTCATGATAACTAGGCGATGAATAAAATGATGAGTTTTATGATGATTTAACTTTGATGAAATGCTTAATGCAAATATGATGTGATGATGTTTGTGACGATGGGCTTTTATGCCAAAAGCGACGATGGGCTTTAGCCAATTGGTGATGATTTTATTTATGTTGCTTATGTTATTAACATTGTTTGATGTTGTTGTTTGATGTTATTGTTTATGATTGCCGTGTTGATTAGTGACGTATTGACTTGTGATAATTTTGTGGTGATGAACATTTATGTGTTGTTGTGATGGTTTCGTGTTGATGAACGTTTATGTGTTGTTGTGACGATTTATGTCGATGAGGTTATGACGATAAAGTGTAGATTATATGTAACACCCCAATATTACCCAAGGTTTATTATGCGAAAATCAGAGTAAATTAAAATTTCACAAATTCAATACTGAGGCATCACACCTTCAAAATCAAATTACTTTAAATAGTTTGCTTTAAAGTATAAACTTGATACATAGCCTCGCCGCAAATCATAAATTGATTCATAAAATAAAACATCTCATTTATTAAACTTCCTCATAAAATCATATTTTCATAAATTATGATTCTTATTCACAAAAGGAATAATAATAAAAGAACAACAACGAGATGACATAAATATTCCCCGAGTGCTACGACGAGCGACACCGACTCCGACTAATAGCAACTATAAACTCCGCTTCATAACCTGACGTTACCAATATAAAGGTAACGCTAAACAATGTAAAGGGTGAGATACTCCAAAAAATATATAATAAAGGCATGATATATATATATATATATATATATATATATAGTTTCGGAATTATAAATGGTATAGATTAATAAGTGCAATTCCAACACATATCCAAAACTCACTTACTCTTATCGCATTCTAATGTGTATAATCTACACTATATCGCTATAACCTCATCGGCATAAATCATCACAACAACACATAAACTTCCATCACCACGAAATCATCACAAGTTAATACATCACTAATCGACACGGCAATTATAAGCAAAAAAATAAAACATATATATATATATATAGTTTCGGAATTATAAATGGTATAGATTAATAAGTGCAATTCCAACACATATCCAAAACTCACTTACTCTTATCGTCATTCTAATGTGTATAATCTACACTATATCGCTATAACCTCATCGGCATAAATCATCACAACAACACATAAACTTCCATCACCACGAAATCATCACAAGTTAATACATCACTAATCGACACGGCAATTATAAGCAACAACATCAAACAACAACATTAAACCATACTAATAACTTAATCAACATTAAATAAAATCATCACAAATTGGCTAAAGCCCATCGTCGCTTTTGGCATAAAAGCCCATCGTCACAAACATCGTCACATCATATTTGCATTAAGCATTTCATCAAAGTTAAATCGTCGCAATACTCATCATCCATATTCATCGCATAGTTATTACATAATTATCAAATCATATTTATTTCATGTTTATCCTAAAGGTCATCACCAAACAAAGCATCATATATCATCGCAATCCAACATCATCAATCAATTAAAACCCAACACCAAATAACTCAAACATAAACATAACCGACTCCATGAGACACGACTATGTTATGCATGTGGTACTCATCACTTTGTCCATAATTAGGACATTTGGCATAAAAGCCTCGCCGCTACATAAAAGCCTGTCGTCAGCATAAAAGCCCATCGTCGCCAATGCAATGTATGTGACTTGACAATAAAACAACACAATACAAAACATCATCATCGCTCATCAAAATTGGCATAAAGTCCACATCGCCATAATTTATCCAAAACAAGATAAATATATCATCGCATCATATTTGCATTATGCAAAACATCACCAATAATTCATTATCATCAAAAATCATGCATTCACAAATCGGAAGCATTTATTAACAACATCAATATAATCATCACATCATCATGTACAAAGACATATATTATTGCATCACAATCATCAAGTATTTATTTAATTAATGCGTCGTCGCAAACATTATCTTTAATCACACTACGTCATTACCGATTCATTCACTAAATTCCAAAACGGAAAAATATTCAAACACCTATAATCGCCGTGAAAGCCATTCTTAATTACCCAGCATTAATTATAAACATCAACATCGAAATCGGATAGTTCATATATGTCTTAAATTGACTAAAACACAATCCGGTTCAATTTACCATAAATTGGCCTATTTCGGTCGCTTTTAAAACTCATAATTTCTAAAACTAACCTCACCACTACGTTCTACACGTCGAACTTAGTTAGCACGTCAATTTGAATTCGAGCAACTTGTTCGTCGTCGAATTTACTCTAATCGGAAAATCTAATATAATCGGGTCCCAAATTTAATCGGCTAACTTATGCCCTAGTTATATTTTATTAATACTAACTAGTGGTATATGGAATTGGGAAAAGGAAGTGAAATATAATAAACTGCATAATTATGTGTAATATAATTATGCAGAAAACAAAAACCAACGCATACGTAAAATAAAGAAAATGGAGAAACCGATTCTCATTCCAACAAGAAGGACGGACGTCCCAAGCCTCAAAAGAGTAGGATACGATCGCCCTTAGAGGTGGGATGGTCGCCCCTCGTATGAGGTGGGCGCCTCCCTTGATTTTCTTCTTCCAACGTTCTTCTTCCATGGTCAGTTACAGTGCGTTTTGATGCTTTTTCCAGCTCGTTTTCTTTCACAGCTTGTGTTTTCCATTTCAATACTCCTAATTTTTACAAGCTAGCACCTAATACACCCATAATCTATACTCCTAATCCAACTCTTCTAATCTATTTCAATCAAACAATCAACCAAAACCCTATAAATCAACTTATCAACTTTTCCCCCAAATCCAAAATATAACTATCAAACCCTAACCATATGAGATAGAGAAATCAAACCCCTTAGCTCATCTTGTTCTTGCAAAGCTTCATGATTCCTCTACCACAACCAACCAAGGCTTCCTCTCTTGCTCCTCTTCTTCTTCTTCCCAAAACCCTTTCTTTCTCTTCATGCTTCTATGTTTCTATTTTTGGCTTTGTTGAGAAATGGAAGAAAATGAGGAAATGTGGTTTTATAATGGTATTTTTCCTTACTAGTAAGCCAAGGTGTAAACCCAATCTTTCCAAATTAATCCTCACACCCCTAATTTATTTAATTAATTAACACACTAATAATATCTAATTATATTATTAACTCAATTAATTAAAACAATTCCGGGGAATTAAATATCGGATCCGAATAATATTTTACCGGACCGAAAAGAATAAAAACCGGACCAAATCAAAACGTCGCCACATATATTAATAGATATATTGATTAATATAAATATTCTCGTCGCAAAATAAATATCGATCGGTAATTCGAAAATATTAATATAATATAATATTAATTAAAACAGGGTGTTACATTATACACATTAGAATGACGATTAGAGTGAGTGAGTTTTGGATATGTGTTGAATTGCACTTATTAATCTATACCCTTTATAATTTCAAATATATATATATATATATATATATATATATATATATATATATATATATATATATATATATATATATATATATATATATATATATATATATATATATATATATATATATATATTATCATGCCTTTAATTATATGTTTTGGAGTATCTCACCCTTTACTTGTTTTGTCGTTACCTTTATATTGGTAACGTGCAGGTGTTTACAGTGATTTCTGGTAAACAACCGCTAGTCCTCCAAACTATCAAATAATCTTAATGACTGTTATTTAATCTCTCTGGTAACTTGCGTGATCGACTAGATTGATCCTACGGGTATTGGTCATTTGAATAATTCTACTAGTAAACCGGTATTCATAGTTAAGATTTTATTTAAAGCGTTTTAGAGGCATTCAATTCACTTCGATTGCCATACTAAAGGAATTTAATAACATAATTAAACAGATCAATGTAAACTGGACTAAATGATTAAAGATTCGAATATGATAAAAGACATTTAAATGCAGAAAAGAGTAAAAGCTTTAATGTAAAGACTTCAATGTAAAAGCATGAATATAAAAGGTTTCTGAAATGTGTAAAGACATGAATGTAAAACTTCTGAATGTGTAAGAGATTCGAATAGAAGAAAAATGTTTAGATGCGAGAAATAAGTAAATGACTTTGAATGTAAAAGTATTTAAATGACATTGACATGAAAATGGAAGATAAACTGGAAAAGATAAAGAGTTTTACTGAATTATAAATGTTTGGTGTTATCATACGTACATTGTTCGAGCATTCGTTTCCCTAGCCATGTGGTATTTTGAATGTTTACTGAATTTTGTACAATAGATATGACACGCGAAATCCTAACACTAAGACTTCTATTTATACTATTTCGACCATAACGGTCTTGCTTATAAGATTCTGCCACGTTCAGAACATGCAGAGCGCTGCTTCTCTCTAGCCTCCACGCGTCTTCGAATCGTTCTAGCGCATATATATTTGATTTCCAATATCCCGCCTACGTTTGAATTTCAAATGCTTTGGTAGCCTTTGCTTCGAACACGTTTCATAACCTTCACAGACACAATCTTGTTACCACTTCGAAGCTTCTTTTAACTGTATCTTCACAATTGCCATTCAAGCTCGAGCTTTGATATTTCTATTCAAAGAACCATTTCTACCATTCGAACTCAGAACATTTGCTTTATTCCAACGAATATCCATATTGCTTCATTTCAACGTATCATCAAAATCTTTAGCCAACAAAATGCCCCTTTAAAATATGTATTTTGAACCTCTTGAGAAATACTTATTTTAAACATAGTTACAAGATTTTGATGTGACTTTTGAGTAATCATGATATTTACCGTGTATGACTTCAACCACGTCAATCAAGACGCCTCTTGGATTTCTTAACCGTTTTGGAACAAAGGATCATAGCATGGTGCGCTTAAGAAATGATGATTATTATTAATCATGCGTATTACCAATATCAACTTTTACGCCACCTCCTTCTGGATCCAACCCACGACTCCCACGTATCCTAGTCTTACTTAGTGGATGTTTAAACTTCCACACTATAAAAACTAATCAACTTAGTCCTTTATTCTTTTTTCACATTCTGACACTTCTTCTTCCTCTATTCTCACTAAAACCCTAAAACTTCCAACAATCTTCAACAATGTCTTCAACAACATCATCCCAACTGAAGAAAACTTCCAAGAAGAAGACCAAGAACACAGGAACCATTATGGAGAGCAAGGTAGGCATTTACCAGGGTCAATCTGTGCTTATCCCTCAAATGATCTCCAAGGAAAAGGAAATGTTGTACGCCTCTCAAGTATTGATTCCAACTAACGCTGCTGGAAAGAGGTTTGCTTTAATGGGTCCTCTTACAGTTTTTGAAATCTTGAAAGATACTAGGAAAATCTTCCCTGTCTGTTATAATTTCAAACCCCGGTTTAATAAAATGGATATCCCTAAGATAGGAGCTGAGAATATAGGCAAATCTTCTGATTCGAAAGCCCTGGAAACTCCAATCGTTCCTCCAAAAGATCCCTTCATCTTAGACTATGTAAAGAGTAACTTTAAACCATTCCGATCCTGCCCTACCTCAGACATAGCTTACCAAAATTGGCTCACCAAAGTAGAAGCCAAGAAATCCCATCAATGGGAGGAATTAGGAATCTATAATCTGATTAAGTTGTCGAAACCAGGTTTCACCTATATTCATCCACTGTTATTTGCCTCACTATACTTCTGGGATAGCACTTACAACACTTTTCATCTTCCGGAGGAATGATAACACCCATGTTTTTCGATATAGTACCATCACGGGTCTCTCACCAAAGTAGGAGAAACTTACATCCATGATAATGAAGAACACTCAATATTGACTTGATGTCAAATTAGCCGCTTTTTCCAAATTCATTAGCCATTACCACGCAAGGAGAGAGAGCTTTGGACGTAGAACACATTGCCTTTTCCGACTTTATGGTCAAGGTATGTATTTTGTAGCAGATCCTTGCAAGTAGCAAGGTGTTCATCCTTTAGCTAGGACTTACATGAGAATAGGAGAGTATGTTTGAGCGAATCATACTTGTTGACCTTTACTAAAGCTTAAGATCACCGCTTCGAGTTTGAAATCCCATACTCCCAAAACATCCTTCTAGTGGCCCTTTCTCGTTGCTCCAATTATGGCTCAATGCCATGTTCGAATCCTCGTTATCAATCTAACACTGTTTCGAACAAGATCCAAAGATAGCGGATCGAATTATTGAAGGTACAAGGTCACAAAACTCACTCCGAATGATGACAAAGATGACTTCAAAGTCCTTTTCTCGCAGTACATCATGATTTTTTCCAAGAGACATAAATTTGAAGAGACCATGGCACCCTTCGCTTCAAGGACTCATGGACCATCATGGTTCACCATGTCTCTTTCGTGTCGTTAAAGTAAAGAAATTCAAGATATTTGGAAAGCCTTTTGCTCCCTAGATTAATTTCTTCACGAATCACTCCTTCCAAGAATCAAATCTTCCTCTTTGCCTATCAACCTAACTTTGTCTCCAGACAATTTGGCCTGTGCCAGTTAATCCCTGAACCTCTGTTCCAAACACAGAGTGCCATCACTTCTGGTCGAACCTTTAAAGCAAGAGAGGCCAAGTCAGCAAGAAGAAGAATAAAGACTTCGCCGTCATCAACTATCTTTGAACCCACACACTTCACAAATGAAAGATTTCGGAATGGTGGACTAAGTTCTACCAATCTTATATGTTCGACACACTTACCATTCAACAGAAACTAACTGATGCGTTCGATGTGCAGGTACACTCCAAGAAAGGTATGTTCATTCACGCCAAAGAGATTAGGCTTTTCGAATTATTTCAAACTACTTATGATCCCACGCTTGGAAACCAAAGTGTATCGAGCGTCCGAAATCTTGAAGGAAAAATTTAAAGAAAAATTTCGAAGTTCAAACTTCCTTCAGGGTTGTCACCCGAGGATAGGTATAGGTTGGCACTGAAATGCATCCACCTAAGTTTCCTAGATTACCTACCTTTAACCGCCCTAGCTTGGTTTCCTCCATACCCTGTGGGTGACTTGCAAAGAGATGTTCAAATATCAATCTCAAAAGAAACTAAAGCCATTTGAGACTGATATGGGCTCGACATCGCTTCATAATTTCCCGGACATCTTCGCTATGACCTTTCTCGCCATGTCGATTATTTCTAATCAAGGCACAAAGTAATGCTTGGGAAAATCCCAAATGTTTACTTTCTTTATTTTAAACATTTTACTTTAATTATTTCGATTTTCACCATCGTGATAAAGACCGTTGTCAAGGCTAAGGAAGTAATTTCAACAACTGTCGAAACCAATGACGATGTGCCTCAAGCCATACCAACAGCAACTACTACAACAACAACAACACCAACAATAGCAACTGTTCCAACTCCAAAGGTAATCAATTAACCCTGATGTTTCGAATAAACTAAAATTTATGATTTAGATCTAACTCATGTTTAAACCTTTTCAGACTAACAAGCTTCCACCAACCACTCCGAAGAAGAGGAAACCAAGTACCACTGGAAAGAATCCCAAAATTGGTGAAAATTCCCCAACAACTCCGAAGAAGAAGCAGAAGAAAGAAGTTTCTAAAAGCGCTGTACCTACTAGCATTTCTGGACTTGATTCTAGAGATGTTGCTCCCTCAACAAAATCCAAAAATCCACCTTCGACCTCCAACGTAATGTTGGAACATATTGATAGCAACCTTTCCTCCGATAATCCATGTAAATTGAATTTAGTCCTTAACAAAATAGTTATTCATACCTTGGTGCACGTTCTTAATTTTCTTTGTTTATGTAGGATACCAACCCAATCCCACTATCTCGACTCCTCCATCAAAGATCGCTGCCCAATCAACTTTCTCCTCATGGGACTCCGGAATCTTGTGCGTAACAAAGGATCCTCCAACATGGTGATTCCTACTGGAGCTTCAGAGGCACAAGACGACCAAGGCACTTCCCCTCCTTTAAAAGAAACGAATGAAGCATCGCCTCATAAGTCTCCAGAAATTCTACCAGAAACTTCCCCTCCAAAGTCTCCTCTCGAAACCCTTCAAGAGAACCCAAAGGTTGTTCATGCTGAAGAGGAAAAGGCTAACTCTTCCCAAGAGAGTGAAGAATCTTCAGAAGAAGGATCTGGGGAAGACGAAGCCCAGAGTGGTTCGAGCGATGGAACAGAGTCTGATGCCAACAGCAGTGAAACTAATTCGATCGAAGTGGTGGATCTGGTTGATGATGGAGAAGACAACGAGCAATAAAAAAGTGAAGGTGATGGTGACCAGACTAATGAACCTATGGAGGTCGAGATGGATGTGACTCCCTTGCGTATGGAACTTCCCGAATCTTCTCAATCTCAAATGACTGAAGAGAAGTTAGCTCTCCTAAGACGACATGACCCAATTGGGTATATGAAGGATAAATTAGCTCAAAGGGATACTCCTCTTGCTAGGGCTGGTACTAATTCGACTAACAATCCATTGCCCTCAGATGATAGAGTTGTACTCCTAAACAAAGTTAGGAGAACAATCCTTGATGTGGACTTGTTCGAAGTGCTCAAGAAGGATAGTACAGCTTGCTACACTATGAAGGAGCTTCTTACGCAAGTTAACCTCGCCACCTGCTCTTTGGAAGTCAGCACCATATTATTTGATCTTTAAGCTTTGTTGGATAACGTGACTGGGTGTCTTCTTCAAGACGAATTTGCTGCTAGTAAGGTCCAAGAGAAACGAACTGCCATGGATGCTGCTTATGAGCATGCTTCGAAACTCTCTAAAGAAGCTGAAGACCAAACCATGCATATAAAGCAAGCCAAGACTGACTATGAAGCTCGAGCTCAGTCTATTCTTCTCTGGGAAAAGCAAATTCAAGAGCTCCAACAAAAGGTTAAGGAGGCTCAACAACAACAATTTGCATATGAAACCAACATCGCGACAATCGGTTCAAGAACTTCTCAACAAAGGACTTGAAATGGAAGTAGCGAGCAACTTAAAGGAGAAGTAGCTATCCCGGTTGAGCAAGGCGTCACTCAACAAAAGCTTGAGTCCTTTCAAGTACTTTCAAAGATTGAGGAACAATGCATATTTTTAAATTTTTGTTTGTTTAATTAATCTTGAATTTTGTTGAATTTTTGTCCGTAATATCCAAACAACGCCATTTTGGCAATATATATTACCATTTTGGCATCCTTTATAATGTTTCGATTACGTTGTTACTATTCGAATCTCTTGTAGGCGAGGCTTATATTTCTTCAAATATTTCCCATTAACCTTTAAGATTCGCTTATCATCATCCAACTCTTCGATTTCATAGGCATTGTTTGAAAATATCTTTACTATTCGAAAAGGTCCTTCCCAATGAGGTGACCACTTACCTAATGTTTTATTTTTCTTGTCCATGGGCAATATGACTTTCCAGACTAAGTCATTAATAGTGAATGTTTTACCTTTCACCCTTTTATTATATGCCCTAGCTACTCTTTCCTTTTGCCTCATTAGGATTTCCAATGCATGCAATCTAACTTCGTCTAACTCAACTAACTCATTCATCATCATCTCCCAATATAATGCAGATGGGATCTGTTTTGTCTTTGAATTGAACCGATTGTAAATGAATTTCTACCGTAGAACCGCATCATGACCAAATGTTAGTTGGAAAGGCGTGGTGTTAGTAGCCTCTTAGGAGATGTTCTACAGCCCATAGTATTTGGTCTAAAGTCTTGTGCCGCCTTGGCTTTTTACCAACATGTTTCTTAATTAACCCTATTATCACTTTGTTGTCGCTCGACCGACCATTTGCTTGAGCATAATATGGTGTTGATGTTAGTAATCTAAACCCCATTTCTTGAGCAAATTCTTTCATCTTCCTACAAAAACACGTAACTTGGTCGTGGTTATGCTCTCTAGCAATCCGAACCTATAGATAACTGTCAGATGAACTCAATAATAGCCTCTTGATCAGTAGCTATTAATGGTATTGCTTCGATCCACTTGGTAAAATAATCTATTCCTATCAAGATATATTTCTGTCCTTTAGACGAAGCAGGATTGATTTCTCCTATTAAATCTAATGCCCATCCTCTAAAGGGCCATGGTTTAATGATCGAATGTAACTCACTTGCAGGAGCATGTTGAATCCCTGCATGTTTCTGGCATTCTTCATAGCCTTTAGCAAAATCTATACAATCTTTAAGCATGCTGGGCCAATACATACCATATCGAAATAACAACCATTTCATTTTATGGCCTGCTTGATGTGCCCCACATGCCCCATTGTGGACTTTTGATAGTGCTAAGTATGCCTCACTTTCTCCTAGGCATTTCAATAACACGCCTTCCTGGGTCTTTTTGAACAATTCATTTCCCATGAGGACATATGATAATGCTCTATATTTTATTTTCCTATCAACATTCAATGTTGGATTTTCTAAATAACCACAAGGGGCTTCGCTAATCAGATTCGATAAGGTGTCTATGGCTAGTATCAATCTATCTTTATCACCACAACCTAATTTAATATTTTCTAAATCGATGGTATTAATCTAGTAGCCATAACCCTACCTCTTATTTCGACCAAATCCTCAAAGTTTTTGGTAGAAACTTTATATCCTTGCCAACCTGGCTAGGTCATTTGCTTGATTTTCTATTCTTGGTATATGTTTAATATCCATGTATTCAATTTTTGAGTAACTGTTAACTATGACGAAGTATGTCATCAGATTTTCTTTTATGCATTTGTATTCCTTTGTTATTTGCTTGACCACTAATTCCGAATCACCTTTAATTTCGACTCTAGTTGCCCCCAATTCCAACAAAGCTTCAAGTCCAACAATAAGCGTTTCGTACTCAGCTTCGTTGTTCGAGCAACGAGGACCATCTAACTTATACTTGAATTTTGTTGGAATTCCTTCAGGAGAAATTATAAGAACTCCAACACCACTACCGTCCTTATGGGTCGAACCATCAAAGTATAATTTCCAAGGTTGCATTTCAACGTAACCCATGACAATCTTTTCGATCAAAGGAATGGTCCACAATGAAATCAGAAATTACTTGACCAAATTTGTTTACAGTGATTTCTGGTAAACAACCGCTAGTCCTCCAAACTATCAAATAATCTTAATGACTGTTATTTAATCTCTCTGGTAACTTGCAGGATCGACTAGATTGATCCTACGGGGTATTGGTCATTTGAATAATTCTACTAGTAAAACTGGTATTCATAGTTAAGATTTTATTTAAAAGCTGCTTTAGAGGCATTCAATTCACTTCGATTGCCATACTAAAGGAATTTAATAACATAATTAAACAGATCAATGTAAACTGGACTAAATGATTAAAGATTCGAATATGATAAAAGACATTTAAATGCAGAAAAGAGTAAAAGCTTTAATGTAAAGACTTCAATGTAAAAGCATGAATATAAAAGGTTTCAAATGTAAAGACATGAATGTAAAACTTCTGAATGTGTAAGAGATTCGAATAGAAGAAAACGTTTAGATGCGAGAAATAAGTAAATGACTTTGAATGTAAAAGTATTTAAATGACATTGACATGAAAATGGAAGATAAACTGGAAAAGATAAAGAGTTTTACTGAATTATAAATGTTTGGTGTTATCATACGACATTGTTCGAGCATTCGCTTTCTAGCCATGTGGTATTTTGAATGTTTATGAATTTTGTACAATAGATATGACACGCAAATCCTAACACTAAGACTTCTATTTATACTATTTCGACCATAACGGTCTTGCTTATAAGATTCTCGCCACGCTCGTAATATGCAGTAGCGCTTCTCTAGCCTCCACGCGCTCTTAATCGCTCCAACAGATATATATTTGATTTCCAATATCCGCCCACGCTTGAATTTCAAATGCTTTGGTAGCCTTTGCTTCAACACGTTCACAACCTCACGTATTACACAATCTTGTTACCACTAAGCTTTTTAATCAGATCTTCCAATTGCCATTCAAGCTCGAGCTTTGATATTTCTATTCAAAGAACCATTTCTACCATTCCAACTGTAACATTTGCTTTATTCCAACGAAACATCCATATTGCTTCATTTCGAATCAGTATCATCAAAATCTTCACCAACAAAGAAAGTTATGAAGACGGAGATTATAAATTTTATTAAGAGCTCTGTCGCTCGATACATAGCAATCGGGGAATATTTATGTTGTCTTGTTGTTGTTCTTTTGTTATTTTTCCTTTTGTAAATAAGAATCATACTTTATGAAAACATGATTTGTTAAGTTAGTTTAATTAAGAAGATGTTTTAATTTTTATGAATCAATTTATGATTTCCGACGCGTTATGTATCCGAGATTTATACAAAGCAAACTGCTTAAAGTGATTTGGTTTTGAAGGTGTGATGCCTCGATTGAATTTATGAAATTTTAATTTACTCGATTTTTTGCATATAAAACCTTGGGTAATATTGGGGTGTTACATGGATCCTCCTAATTTAACTCCAAAAATTATTCTTATCCCTAAATCCATGCGGCCTCCATGGACATGTTCCGTTTGATTGCTCTTCAAACTTCAAGTTCAAATCATCACCAAAATATTAGCCACCGTACTTTCCTCCTTTCGCCGATTATCATCTAAGGAGCAAGGTGGATTTATCATCGTACGCATAAAGGATTGCATCTCGCTCGCCGGGTTATAAATTCCGGATAATAAAACAAATATGGTAATCTTGCAATCAAGGTTGATATATCGAAAGCATTTGACACGATTAGTGGGATTTCATCATCCAGCCATAATTTTGGTTTTCTCAAACTTTCATCACCGGATTCAAACTATTCTTTCCTCTCGCGCATCTCTCGGTTTGTATTAATGGAGAATCTAATGGTTATTTCACTTGCTCCAGGTGTCCGACACCTTATCTCCGCTGTTTTCCGCCTTGCTCGATGTCCTTAGTCGATGATCGCAGAGGCGACGAGGGATCTATCGATCGATAAAGCCCAATCATAATTTCGCCCCTCTCATGTGATGATGTTGATGACTGTCGCTTTTCCGCACAGGAAAAAGTTCCAAATATCTGGCGTCATCAAAAATTTTATGGACTATGCAAGAGCTTCGACGACGGTTAATCTCTCAAAATCTCACTTATATGTTGCTCCATGACAACCGTAAGACTACAACGAATTTCTAATACCACCTGGTTTTCAAGTAGGAACTCTACCTTTCTTTATTTAGGGATACCTCTTTTTAAAGGTCGTGTTAAACAAGTTCACCTTGCTCTATTCATGCGGATCGTATTATCTTGAAGTTTCCATTGGAAAGGTTTCTCTCTATGGTTGGAAGATTAATCCTTGTCAAGTCTCGTTATTTTCAAGATGACCATGTACTTCATTAACGCTACGGTACTGGTCGGTCTCGTTAATCAAAAGAATTGAAAGAGCGGTCGAAATTTTATTTGGACGGTAATATTAATATCGCATCTATCTCCTTTGTCTCCTCGGAAGAAAACCCGCCAACCTTTATCAAAAGGTTAGGTCTCCGCTTTAATCGCTAAATGAAGCAACTAATTTGAAGCTCCTTGGACATGAAATAATAAGGAGGATTGGGCTACTCACGAAAGGTAGAATTAGGAGACCTTATGGTTTTATTAGATACCACATCTTCTCCTCAATATGGACGAGCATAAAATCAAGTGAACACGTTGTTCAACAACACGCTCGTGTATCGAGGATAATAAATACGTGAGGTTTTGGATGGGTGGATGGTTCGGTAATCCTTTAATCAATGACATCGACACCACTCGCATAACCTTGGCATTAACCCATACATTAAAATTAGGATCTCACCTCCAAGGATCTCGTAATTTCCCTATTTGGTTTGTTTGGTTCCTTTTGCAAGAAAATAAGTTCACCGCCTTTGAAGGTGACGAAGACTTTTCATCGGAAACACAACAACACAAGCTTCTTAACTCTTAAGGATGCCTATCATTTACAAATCGACCACTCAATCATCTAATGGAACAAAGCGATTTGGCACATCAATATCCCAGCCGCTCCATAACCGGAAGATGATTTATATGAAGTTGTCACCGAAACTTTATCGTGGTTGCGGGCGTAGTTCCTGCATCCCGTCGCCTCTCTTTGTTGTATCGACATCGAAAGTTTCGATCATCTTTTTCCAATTGTAAACTCTCTCCAGATTTGTTAGAAGTGGCAAGGTAAGAAATTCAAGTTATCCATAAACCCTCTCTATAGCGGGTCGGGCTGAGCATTGCTATAACAACAAATTCATGAAGCATCCTCGTCCTTTCGTATGTAATCAACACTTTGTTATGATATGGAATGCTAGAAACTCAATAAACACCATGGGAAACTCCCCGTTGATGCTATTAATTGATGAATCTCAAGTTCAAATGTCGGAAATCTTTCTTCTAATTTGCCGATTTTAGCATTTTGGACTTCTACATCAAAGCTTTTAAAGTTATTAGCATTTTGCTCCTTCCGTGAAGGAGGTTAATTGTCCCCACGAAGCATGGGATGGACTAAATGCAATTGTGATGGAGCTTTATACATCAAACTCAATCGCTTGTCAGGATGGATATTTAGAAATTACAGGTGATTTTACTTGCCTTGGCCGAAAATTTAAATTGCATTTTTCGCTTAAGCGAATTCGAGCGTTATTCGGCTATGGAAATTAGCATTCATAAGGGTTGGAATATGATTTGGATTGAAACCGATTCTACTTTGTGGTCAAAGCCTCATCCAACCATTGTTTGGTTCCCATTATATATAGGAACAAATGGAAGGCATGCCTTAATTATAGTACTAATCATTTTGTTTTCTCACACATTTATAGAGAAGGTAATACTTGTGCCGATTTTTTGGCGAACTTCGCTACCAGATAAGTAACATCACTTTTTGGTTCCATTCCCACGAAAATTGTTTCGATTTTGTAAAGAATAGGTTAGGATTACCATTCTTTAGATTTGCTTAACTTCGGGGCTAACGGGTTCCCCTTTTTTGTACTTGCTTTCTTTTGATATATATTATCCTTATAAAAAAAAAACTAATTTCAAACTAGTTTTATTGAAAAATTAAAATTTTTTTTAATTGAATTTTAAATTGGTTTTGAATTTTTTATTTCTATAAAATATGTATTTTTTTAAAAAATAATTTTTTAAAAAAATTTCTCGATTTTTGCATTTCGGAAAACAAAATACACCGATATTTTTTTATTTGAAAAAATTTTTAAAATTAAAAAAAATTTATTACAGCTTTTTTTGAAATTTTTTGTAAAAATATTTTCAATTTTTTTATTTTAAAAACAATTTTTTGGTATATATATATATATATATATATATATATATATATATATATATATATATATATATATATATATATATATATATATATATATATATATATATATATATATATATATATATATATATATATATATATATATATATATATATATATATATATATATATATATATTAAATTAAAATTTTAGTTTTTTCTAAAATTCCTTTTTCTATTTCTCAAAACCAAATTTTTATATTTTTCGTAAAGTAATTTCAGTTTTTTATTCTCAAAAGTTTTTTTATATTTTTGGTAAAATAATTTTAATTTTTTAAGTTTTCAAAACCAAAAAATTTCCAGCTTTTTTAATTTCCTTTTAATTTCTCAAAAAAATGCACAGTTTTTATATTTTTGGTAAAATAATTTTAGTTTTTTTATTTTCAAAAACAAATATTTCAGCTTTTTTCCTAAAATTTCTTTTTTATTTCTCAATTTTTTTTAGTTTTCTATATTTTCGAAAAATAATTTCAGTTTTTTTATTTTTCAAGAAAAACAAAATTTGTCATTCTTTTTCGAAATCAATTTTTTTTCCATTTTTTAAAATCAATTTTTTAATATTTTAAAAAAAATTTATTTGATTTTATAAAAATACTAATTTTTATAATAAACCAATTTAAAAAATTGTTTTAATTTGCTTAAAACTGCATTAAAATTGTTTTGAATAATGGTTCGTTTTAATAACCTTTAAATGGTTCGTTTTTTTGGTTTCAATCCAATTCAATGCAGTAAATACAATTCAATTAACTATATTTTGAACACCACTAGTACAAAGTACAGTTTTCCTTTTATTTCCAAATTTTAAAGAGTCTACTATATATATAATGATAAAAAATATCATAACATAAAAGCAACTCTAATTGGATGAATTTTCGTAAACCCTAAAAATCTGGATTTAATGGTTCATATTCTGAGATAAATTTCAAATGATAAAAGACCTAAATACCATTGTAAATTTGTATGATTTATGGCAAATAAACTTTTATAATTTCATATACTAATATAAATGAAAAGTTAGCAGAAGGAAAAAAATCTATTCGACACTACATAATTAAGACAATTAATAAAAGAAGGGCTAAATTATTTTAGTCAAGTTTTAGTGCCCATGCCTATTTTTTTCCTAAAAAGCGTTGATATGCCATTTATTTATATGTGGTATATTTTATGAGTGAGAGAATATATAAAATATGCCACATACTTAAAAATACAAAAGTAAATAAAAGTATGCAATGAATAAAAGTATGCCATGTATTTAGACAAAAATAAACATGAAAAATTAAAACTATTTAAAAATAAATAGATAAACTGATTTCAAAAGTTGACCAAAATAGATGAATCAAAACTATAATTTAACCTTAAAATAAATTGTCAAACGTTTTTCTTCAAAACACTTTTTATAATTGATTTACTAAATAATTTTTATAGCTAAACTAAAACTCATTACGTCAGTCTTTTCAAAACTCTCACTTTGTGAATTCTCAAACTATGACTAAACATCCTTGCCTTGTATAAGGATCTCTTGAGTAGTAGATCGTGTCATATTAGCCATGATTGAATTTAAAAAGAAAAACAATTTTTGGTTTTAGGCTCGACGATTATTAATGCTTATTCATTTGAAAACAAGTGGACTTATTGAGGCTTCATGACTACATATTCAAATAAAAATTCTAATGAGTTGAATTGGATGAATATAATATTAATAGTATTTAAGTGATTATGTTATTTATAATTCTCATATTGAATTTCCGCTCGTCACTTAAATTAAGAAGTTACACATAAAGTTCTTGTGAAGAACAAATCTTAGTGCTGTTTCTCTGAAACTTGCATTTGTTGAATTGTAAGTGACCTACAGTTCAAATAGTATACAACAATTTCCTAGCAATGCATTAAATTAAGCTCCATAATATACATTACTCAAACTACACAGTTGTTCATGACATGGAAGTACATCAATGAAAAATAAATCAAGGTTTCCACAACCTCATCGTGCCGCCTTCACTAAAAGTTGCAACTAGATTTCTATGTGGATGATGAGTAACACCAATAATTTCCTTTTCATGGACCTGCCATTAGTCAAGAGATTATTTTATTACACAGAAGAATACGACTGTATTTCTAGAAAATAAGACTAGATTGAGAGGAATCTATCGATCTAATCTCATGCTTAATCGACAAACATACCTTCATTAGATGCTCCAATTTGCCAGATTGGTAGCTGAAGCAGTACATATTCCTGCATTTATTTGAAGATTTCAAATTATAAGCACAGAGGAAAAGAAAGATTATAATTTGTTAGTAAAAAAGAGAGGCTACCAACCTGTCTTCACCAACACAGTAAATCCATTCCCCCTTAGGTGAAATACAGGCTGCAACAAAGTCACCACCTTCTCTTTTACCAGATGAGAAACTCTTTACAACCTACACCAATAGAAAAAGAAATGCAGGCTCAGACAGTGATGAAACTTATTAGACATACATCAAAAAAACAAAGTTTGGTCTCTCTTAGAATGACACAACACTATATTTGAAGTTTACCTGTCCTTGAAGTGTCATGATGTATATTGATGAGGTTTTGTTACAAACAACAATGTGCTCAGTACTTTTGGGGAAAATGTAAACTGAGTTAACTGAAGCATCTCCTCCCTATCAGTCCAACGAACCAGAAATTACAGAAAATAAAATTAGGAAAAATGATTTCACAAAACACAATAAAAAAGAAAAACCAAAATGGAAATTTTTTGAAGACACACCCTTAAAGGAGGAGGTGGCTTAAATGTTTGTATGCAGTCTGTAGTCTTCAAATCCCAAACCTGCAGTAAGGAGGAAAAAATACATGTCTCATGAACATGAGTGAAAACAAGATACTTGCCACATGTATATTGTCAAGTAACTGACCTTGACTGTACAATCACTGGATGCAGTAATAACACGACTCCCATCATGAGTGAAAGTTGCATCGTTCACATAAGATGTATGGCCACGGAACTCTTTCAACATTTTTCCAGATTTAAGTCCGTGGATTCTATATTACAAAAAGAACCATTACACTTGGCAGTTGCTAAATATTTGATTAAATATGTAAGATTAACATACACTGTAAAACCATTACACATTTAAGGCCACTCTAATGCTTAAAATTAAAACAACGGATTGTGCTTTTTATAAAAGGATTGCACAGAAATCAGTAATTTGATTTGCAATCTGTCTAGTGCTTTTCATACTCAACTCATAATAAGACATTAGTGTTTATTTGGTCTGCAGTTCAATACTTGTTAGTTGCATTTTTCTAAATAAATATTACATGTCAGAATTAGTTGGACACCATATGTGGGTCCATGCAAGTCAGAATTAGTTTGATTGCAAATAAATGTGTCCATGCATGTCTGAATTAGTTTGATTGCAAATAAATGAGTGTGTTAAATATAAAAAATCTTTTTTTTCATTCAACCGTTAAAACTTTTCAGGACAGTAAGTTCTGTATGATTGAATCTGCAGTTTTGTGGGAAGGAGCAAGGCCTGTGAAATGGTTATATGGAACAGAGATATAGAATAAGTAAAATTAACTTAACAAAACCTTGCAGTGCTGTCAAATGAAGTACTTAATAACTGGCTCCCATCACGAGAAAAGGAAAGACTTGTAACACCTTGGGAATGTGCACGCTCAAGACGCCGCAAGCATTGACCGGTCCTAATACGCCACACCTAAAATGAGATGTGAATTATACCATTTAAAGTTTACACATAGTTTTCGTGAAAACAAAAATACTTTTACAATTGTAACATACACAAGAACTGCAATCAACAGAGAAATTTATAAATATCATTTAAAGATAAAAAAATCACAAAGATTACATTACTGTACATTGATGCATTGGGCATTTAATAGCCAGCTTTCAAAAAAACATCCAGTTAGATAAAATTCAAGCAAAAGACACAAAATATAAGTATCATAGCATCACTAAATAACAAAGCAAGAAGCAACCATACAGAAACCATTTCCACTGGAGCAATGGATTTCATCCATGAGAATTAAATATGCCTACCATAATAGTATTGGAAAAGAAATAATTGTTCTATTGACAATTTAGAGTTCAGTACAAAACAAACTTAATTTTTTCCTCCTAAGAATAGAACCTATGTTTACGTAAGCTGAATGACGAATATATGTTTTCAAATGGATGGGGTGAGTAGGTTCGTATGCATCATTATCATATTTGCACACATACTGATAGAATTGTTGTGTAGGGTCTAGGCACACATAAACAAGTCAATAACAAAAACAAAAAAATCAAGAGCACAATGGACGAAGAAGACAATGGACATTGTGACTAATAAGGAAAAACATGGCTATGTGACATCTGGAAATGACTATTCAGTGTGAAGCAAAGGACACGTGTAGCTTAAACCAGAGAACTAGATGGTGGAATAAAAAAGGATATAGTCAGAAAACACATGTCTTCTATTTGTACTGCAGGAAATAGTCAGAAACACTGCAGTGCCAATAGATGACAAAGTTGCTGAGTATTTTATTTTCACGATGAAGGGATGCTAACTCAAAAACCACAACACAATGGGTGAAAAAATATCATAACTCTCCCTAAAATTGAGTACAAAATGACACACAAAGCAGACAAAACTGAGATTTTTGCCCTGTTCAGTGTTGTTGCTGCTTCAAAATTTCATCACAAAAGACCAAAATCTCTGGAGCAATCAGCAACAAGCAAAACCAATACGATAGAGAACTTTGAGCAGCCATAAGCCACCCGCCCCACACCACTGTGGTTGCATAGTTTCCTTAGATGATTTGTTTTGATTGTCAAACTTACGTTTATTCTTTTAGTCATATTGTAATTCCTTTAATAACCACAAGCACTTTGAACTCAGAACTTAGTTGATACAATTGGTTTAAAATTGTGTATTAGGAAAGAATTATGTTAGAACTGCATCTACATCCCAAACCATACGTTAAACACACATTTGGGGCATACTTGAATTCTAGGAATAGATGATAGATTCATATATATGTGAATCAGCTCATAGTCCGCTATATGTAGAAATTGAACTGGGAAGTTATGTATGTAATTGATTCATGCACAATCGCAGTTCCTGTGAATTAAAGCATCAGATCATGAATTGATTCATACTGAATAAATGTGTCTTTGAATAGATTCATGAAGTCTATGAATTAACTCATACGTGTAATCGCGCATAACCAATTTTCCAAAATTTCTAGAACTGCACAAGACCATTCATGGGAATAAAAATAAGATTTCAAAGTATTTGAGCCTTGTTTTCATTGAAACCCAGTTCATATAAATTCTAAACTCTTAGTGATTTCTTATAACATTCATAGCATTCATTACACCCAGAGAGAAACTTCAAACTACTAATATTCTCTTAATCCATTATCTTGATGGGGTATTGAGAGATAAATAATGAACTAGTGTGAGTAAAATCTCCTTTAGGTGGTGTATAATTAATCTTTGTATATTGAACTAGTCTAAGTAAAATCACCATATAAGTTCAATCAATTTTATTAAGAAATAGAATTTCCTTCAGAAATCTCTTTCACAAGTTAAGAAAAAGTGTTGATTTTTCAAAAGGATATTCTATTCAATTCAAACCCCTTTTTCTAGAATCTTTGGAGCCGTTTAACTTATAACTACCACTAATAGAGTGACACAATTTGCCACTCTTTGACAACTCCACCATGCTTTACTAGTGTACAGGATCAGATTCACTAACCAAGTGCTATTCTATATCTAGGTTCAATTTCGCAGAAATGTTGAACAATCATATGTACAAATTTTGAAAAGATAAAATGCGAGACTATAAGATTCTTAAAAAAGGCTAGCTCCTAACACTTTCAATAATAGTACTCACTTTAATCTTTCCATCTTGTGACCCAGATGCAATCATCTCTGAATCTCTGCTAAAGTCTACACAGAGCACGGGATCATCATGCATCATGAATACTTCCTGCAAGTTCTTACAATTAAAAAAATGTATACAGAAAAATGACAAGATTTATATATAACATGTGAACCACAAATCATACTTAATGTTGCATCAAAAATCTACATCTTGTGATAAAGTTTAAATTAATCCCAAATTAGCAACAGAGATCTAATAACATGAAGTCTATTTTCTATGGTTTTGAATGTACCTATAAAAGTAAAGATGCAGGGAAAAACCAAGTGCTTTGAAGGCTAATAGGGCAAAAAAAAGTTCCCGGGAAGTTCATCACATACAAGACATTGATTTGTGAAACATAAAACAGTTCAAATAAAAACTATCTTACATCTGCTTGGTACTGGAGGTCTTTCTTCAGTTTTCCACTTATGTAATCCCAGACCTAGAAAATGACCACAATCAGGGGGGAAAACAGCCAATAATTAAAGTTTCAAATTCAACTATGCATACCTCAATAAACCCATCAACCGAACATGATACGAGAAACTGCCCGTCTGGGGAAAAACGAGCACATTCTGCATGACTTTTTGCCCCAAACTAGAAGCACATGTGCAGACATGAGAAAATGGTCAGACTGTATTTGTCAACTTTAAAGGGTGATCAATGATGACTAATAAATTTTATAGAAAATAACAGTGGAGAAATAATAAAGGATAGAATAAGACAACCGCTAGAAGGTAACATAAATAGGGGTCAGATTAACTCTATTGTTCAACTGATAACTAATGACCCAGTATGATATGATCACAGAATATCACATTCTGCAATCATTATCACGTACCAACGTAATCCAGAGTGTTGTGATAAGAGATAATCTTCTAACCATGATCACTTCAAGCCATCGATTTCAATGTCCATACAATCACGCCAAAGCCTTGTCCAAATTTGCATTATTCTTATAACCCCATAAACAGGAATAGAAAACAGCAGCCCTCCGGAGCTTAAATTATAAAATCCATTGAACCAAATAATCATCCTGCTTCCTAGTCATCGGACTAAAGGTAATATCTCATTCTAATAATTTTCTCAGACTCTTTGACCTTCCCGACAAAAATTTGTTAAAACATCCTAAAGAAAAGATGCAAGGCCACCCACCTAAAGAGATAAAGCCGGCCATCTTCTTTCTAATAATCCACTTTAACAACAACAGAGAACAAGCAAGTAAAATTGAGAAACATAACAACAACGACCCAATGGCCAACCATAATAGTAAAGCTAAACAACCTAGTTCTACTGTACACACACTAATGCTAGCCAACATGCTACCAAAAACAATTTCAAAGACTAGTAGCTAAAAATATATATTCAAAGAAACATCCTATTTCTTAGTCACGTGAGATGCAAACGAGATACCACAATAACCTTATATATTCATAACCTCTATTAAACCCCAGATTCATAACCTTTGTATATTTGTTGTTGTTGCCTCATTAAGTATTTGATCATATGTCATTATCCCTTAAAATGTAACAAAAACAATGCCTTGAGAGAGGTATAAAAAATATACCTTTATAGTGTGAGAAAGAGTGGTTGGAAACATGTCGTCAACATCTTGTTTCATAGCAGCTGTTCCACGAAACAAATCAAACTGCGTGCCAGGAGGAAGTAAACCTGCAAGATCCCAAACGAAAGCATTGCCATCAAGATATAAAATTATCCTCCAAGTAGCATGGTAGCAACATATGATGACGGTGATACAGCATTTCTTAAATTAAAAGAGTATACAAAAACGTAAATAAAGAATTACAAAACATTAATAAATTGCAAATTACTGTCATCCAACAATCCAAACTCTACATATTACGTCTACAATCTAAGTAAAAATTTCACTCACCCAATAAATACAACATATTTCCACGGTGCACATCAAAGAAACCACTATTTTGCTTTTGTGGTTGCGGTGCACACCATTTTGATTTACTAGACATTTGATTAATTGAATAGACATAATTTTAATAAATTAGCCAGTGGGCATGTAAAGCCAGAGAATGTAAATGAAGTGAAGACTGAATCAGTGAATTAAAGTGCAATTAATTGGGAGTTTCAATTTTCAATGCAAAAAAGGGGAAGAGTCACAAAATCAAGCAAAAAGTCATAACATGTGTATCAACAAAGCATTTTACAGCATTTAAATGGTGTACTCTGATATGTAACCATATCAAATTGAATTCATATTAGATGGATATCTGATACAGGGTGGAAAACCATGTACCGGTTCTTCATAGGTGGCAGACAAGCATTTTATCATTTCCAGGCATGGAAAATTTAGCCGTGCCAAAATATAAACAAGAAATCTCTTCTTTGCTTACTAAACATGAGAAATAAAAGATGCATCCTTATAATTGAAAATTTAAAAACTGAATTCATTCTTAGGCATCAAAAAGATGCAAAAATATGAACAATGGTATACATTGCTCAGGTACTTGAACCAAAAGAATTACCTTGATGCTGCTGCCATTTCAAAGCCTGACCAATTAAAGCCATTAATCGAGAAGGTGGCACCACAGTCACTTCGGCTGCAATAGCTGAAAACACAAGGACAGATGTTCTATTGTTCAAAAACGTGAGATTTTATGTCCAAAAAAAATAACAGACCACTTCTTATAATCATTAAATTGGTATCATATCATAATAAGATGCAGTAAGAACAACAAAGGACAAGACAAAAAACCTTGGGCTATTAGCGCACGTCGCTTCTCTTTTGTTGACTCTTGATAAGCCTATCACATAGAACAGAAGTCACAAACCCATGTGCATTGAAACAACGCAAGAAGTTTAAACGATATGACCTCTAATCCACGACTAGTAAAAAGCTTTATAGTCGTTCCATTATCTGTAATACTCATTTTTCAAAGAGCGCATAAGAATATCAAATCAAATTTTGAGGTTTAAATGTACAGCCCATCAATGATGTATTTCTATGTAACTTAGCACTCCTTTGCAATAACTGTTGGAGTATCTTTCTACACTTATCCTTATCTAAACTACACTAGCTCAAATTGACATCCAAAAGAATTGATTGCTAAAATGAAAATTATCCAGTTAGCTGAGAATTTAATTGGTACTTGGACATATCCATATAAATACATATATATTAGTAGTTTTTATGAAGAACTACAGCTGTATGAAGACAGTTTTAGCAGTATGGAAACAAAATAGCAAGAACTGGAATAAGAGTTTTTAGTTAGAAAACATAAAATTGCGAAAAATACAGAGATTTAGAAAAAGGCCCTGACCTCATTTGGATCAAAATATATGTTCTAACTAGAAGATGCTCAAGACGAATATCTTTCAGCTTGCTCTTGTTTCATGACACCCATAACCTGTGTTTGTCTTAAAATAGAGCGCGCAGTATCAAGTTCTCTAAGTTCAATCATTTCTAATACAATCTGCAACCACAGCCACACCCTTATCAATAGATAATCTCAATTTCGGCGTAGTAACATACAATAGCCATAATACAATCATTTCTAAGTGTATGTTTAGTTTAACTTTTAGAAAAGCCAAAAGCAATTCTAGAGGTGAAGAATTGATTCTGCAATGATTTTGAGGTGTTCGGTCTTCAGTAGAATTGGTTTTGCCTTCAAAACTGATTTTACTTGAAGCTACAACTTGTACCATTTGAATTTAAACTGAATTTTACTATAAAATTTGTTGTTCAACTCATTTTTACATAAATAGATCCAGATATAAATCACTTAACATCCAACTAACTTTAAAACTGGAATCAATTCTACAAAACCAATTTACTCGGGATCAATCCTAGATGTGTAATTGATTTTGAAATGATGTTGAGTGGTTTGGTTCTTGAAAGTAGAATTAATTCTACCTCCAAAATTGATTTTAATTGAAACTAGAATTTGTAGCTTTTAAGTTTATGATTTTTAAATTGAAATTTAATATTCAACTGAATTTCGCATAAAGTTATCCAAACATAAATCATTTTACTTTCAACTCACTTCTTTTTACCAGAATCAATTTTACATAATCAATTCACACAAAATCAATTTTTTTCTCTAAACCAAACATACTCTTAGTTTGCAGCCTATATCATAAGTTGCTCATGCATAAGCTATTTCTATAACAACCAAAAGATAAAATAAACTCAAATTTTTATTTTTATTATGTATTTCCATAAACCATCTTGAAAAGCTTTAACAAAAGCTAAAACAGCTTATCAACATGTAGTAAACTACACTCACAACTCTTCCAAACAACCTAACAACTATTTATGCCAATAAACTTCAAATAAGCAAACCAAACCTGGCCCAACAACTCAAATGCAAAATACCTGCTCACATAAATCCTCCAACTTATTCCTGGGAAGCTTTTGTTGAGAACTTGCGGCAAAATCGCATCCCATCTTCCACTATTAATATCAGCCACAAACGTTTCAATGCTATCAACAGTATTCAGAGAAACCTGGCACTCATTCTGCAAAGGTTTTGACCATGGTGAATTTTTCTTTGCAGAACTGAAGCACGGTTTTAATCACACCAAACACAAACAATGCGTTAATGTAATGATGCAGTTCAATTGAATAGGTTAGGTAATAATAGGTTAGGGTTTGGTAAAGGGAACTCACTCGAGCTTCGATTTCTAAAGCGTGACATTGGTAGTGAGAAGAGGAATCTGTAGGTTTAAGGAGGTAATCTCAGTTTGGTTCCTAAAGGATTTGGGAGAAGAAAGAGAACTGAAAACGGGAAAAAGAGATACAGATTGAAAAACGGCAAAAGCATTGAAAGGTTT
>CM038794.1:103615341-103828880 GCA_021764765.1 Vicia sativa
ACCCACTCGCATGCAACTACAAAGCATGTCTATGGGTCGTGACGAAGTTCAAAGAGTATGCTTTCAGTGGAGAGATCTAGCGGTGAGTTCAACCACCCTTGTCGATAGGGAGTTGGTTGATATGTTCATGGGAACAGCGGGCCCGTTCTTGATCATCGATTGGAAATTCTTCATCCGGTTCACGGTGATATTGTGAGCGGCGCATTGAAGTTAGTATCAAAATTGGGAAGATCCATGTAGAGTCATCTTCAAATCTTTGCGAAGAGATCTTTTGGTGGTAAGAAAGAAGCTAATCTTGTGTATGGTCGGAAAAGCAAGCCAAGACCGACCGCTCTCAATCGTAGGGGGCGGTTGTGATCTCGATCCTACATCGGCCTGACCTCGGTGAGACAGCAGCGTGGCAGGCGCCCGCGAGGCAGTTCACGAAGATCAACATGCCTTTGTCATGAAGCCTTGCAACACATGTTGAGCGGGCGGTGCTGAGGATCCTCCTCGAATGTCAACACTTCCTCTCCAGTCTGATCCTAATGCTAAGTGTGCTTATCATTCCAACGACCCGAGGGCAGCGACGCGACAATTGTTGGGCTCGAAGAACAAGATTCAAGATATGATTGAAGCTAAGCAGTTGAGTTTGATCCTCTGTTGAGACTCGAATGTGATCAATGCGCGTATGCCTAACCATGACAAGAGTTCAATCTTTGTTGGTGGCGATACTTATGTTTTCAACATAGATGACTTGACCATTCCTCGATGGTGTTAAGAAGAATTTGTTGCAAGCGGTGTCAATCAGGATGCCCGGAGAATTGTCGTTGGTGCCCGTGCGCACTGATGGTTGTGCTTGGTTGAGAAGGCGTGTTCGGTGCATGATGGATAACCGTGAGATACTATTTACGAAACCACACCATGCGGTGTGTGAAGAAATGTCTAAGTTGAAGATTGACAATGCGAATGAAGCTTGTCATCATGTGGGATACCTTGGGGCAGCCAAGTGGAAAGTATGATTACATGGTGAAGTACAACATCACGATAGTTACAAGATTCCTATTGAAGATGTTAAGGTACCGGGATGGGGTGACGATTTCCGGAAGACTATCTTGATGTTAACACTGATAAGGTTTCCTCTGGCGATCACATGCCTAGAGTGGCACCTCTCATCATCACTTCTCCAAGACAGTTCCATATTCCTCGACAAAGCTATCCCTTGGAATTATGGGTGATGTTTACTATCATGGCGTCAAGCAAGACCCTCGACTATTGAAGATCTTACTGCTTGAAGTTTCTATTCACGACATTGACAACATCACGGATCGATGGGTGACGAGGCAGGAAGGGTATTCTCTCCGAGATCTCTCCTCAAAAGAGACACTGCGACTCCGGCTCGCATTCCGGCTACTCAACAATATCGGCTAGAGGAAAGAACCGTGACTCATCTGCTTTCAACCGAAGTACCAAGGAGATTCTTGAGACACCTCAAACGAGAAATGGAGAATTAAGAAGATTATCAAGAAGAGTGACTACAATGTTGTGGAGCAGTTAGGGACGAGACTCCGTCCAAATCTCCATGCTTGCTACGCTCTTGTGCTGAGGCTCGTACTAATGCCTTGGTGAAGTTTCGAAGAATGCTCATGTGCCCATGAGACACTACCAGTCGATTCGAAGTTTGTATTGCTAGCTTTGGCTGCCAACAACGGCCTAAGCTTCTACGATCTTGATTTGACTCTATCGGAAAGAAACACAACAAAGCCTTGCACATCTACATTGAATGCAAGGCGTTACCACATCTCATGTTTTGGTGAATCTGGGATTACGCTTTGAATATCCTACCAAAGGCTGCTTTTGATCGCTTGATGTCGAAGGGTTGATTACGAGACCCGTGACATTATCGTGAGAGCTTTTGATGGTTCTAAGCGCCGCAGTACTTGGAGAGCTCACTCTTCCGTTAAAGTCGGTTCCCGGACTTTTGACTCCACTTTCTTTGTCATGGACATCCGTCCACCTTACTCTGTCTACTCGGACGCCCTTGGATACATGGGGCGGTAGCTCTACCTCTTGCATGAGCTGATACCGGTGAAAGGGAAGGTTGTCACGGTATGTGGTGAAGAAGAATATATGGTCGGTCATCTACAATCATTCCGTTACCTCGAGATGGAGGTGAATTCTTGAGACTCCTGTCAAGCTTTTGAAACAATACCAGTCATGCTGTTGACTCTCCTGTCACTCTGAAGTTACACAGTTCCGCCTAGGATGGCCTCATTGAAGATGCTCAAGTCATGTTGAACAAGGAAGTAGTACTATTTGGGTCGACTCACGATCTTCCTTTCAAATTTGACAAGGCTGGTTTAGGCTTCACCATCAAAGTCGAGGAAGATGATACGCCCGTGAGCGTGCCGGCCAACTTCCTTTCCGCATCGGCCAGTGGAATCCATGCTATAGAAGGCGGCGACAACGACTCGACATCGACAAGTGGATCTTCGACTCCGGATCAAGGGCTCGGCAATTGGAAGGCCGAGCGTCATACCAATCTCCTTTAGTCGGGAGTAATTGCTCTTGTTTTGTTTGCTTTTATTATTTCTTTATGTTTTGAACAATAAACTTTGAAAGCCTAGTGCCTTGCAGGCATCATGGCTCGTTCGAGGGTTATTATCTGTTGTTTGCGTATTTTCATTCAATAAATTAGTTGGACTTTTGCATTCAATTGTTTGTTTTCTTTCTTTACTTTATCACCCTTCAAAAGCTATGTGTTCTTACACCATTAGTGCAACTGCAGAATCACTCCGAATCTCGTTAATATGACTATGCTAGTGCTAAATATGACTTCGATAATCCGATCTACCAAGAGGCGAAAGTGAGGAAGATTGTGAAGTGCCGGGAGAACTTGCAGGGCCCTACTGACAAGAAGAAGCGAGTTATCTGACCACAGAAACAAGTTGAGGTTGTGAATTTGGATCTAGCGAAGGCAGAAAAGAGATCAAGATAGGGCGGGTCTTGAGCGGTGTTAAAGAAAGGTTGATTCGGATGCTACTGAGACTATATTGAGGTTTTTGCTTGGTCATACGAAGACATGCAGGGTTTGAACATTGATATTGTGGTACACCGTTGCCAAGAAGGTTTTCTCCAGTGAAACGAGAAGGTTAAATCGTATCGTCACGAGATGTGCGAGAAAATCAAAGCGAAGTTATGATAGTTCAATGCGGGTTTCTTAGCCGTTACTTCTTATCCCGATGGGTTGCTAATGGTACTTGACCTAAGAAGGATGGTAAGATGCGAATGTGTGTGGATTACGAGATCGAACAAAGCAAGTCAGAAGATGATTTCCACTTCCTCATATTGATGTTACGGTTGACAACCTTGCTCGGCATAAGGTTTTCTCCTTCATGGATGGTTTCTCGGTTTAATCGGATCAAAATGGCTCCACGAAGACATGGAAAACTACTTTTGTTACGATGGGGCACTACGCTACAAGGTTATGCGTTCGGATGAAGAAGCAGGCGCCACTTATCGGTGATGCTATGGTGACATTATTTCATGACATGATTCATCACGAGATGAGGTCTCGTCGGCGACATGATAGCTCGATCCGCAGACGAGAAGAAGAACATCTTGATCATTTGAGCTGTTGGCGGAGTTGAAGAAGTCTGATTGAGTGAATCAACAAGTGCACCTTTGGGTGATCCGGAAAACTCTTAGGGTTTGTTGTCGTGGAAAGGTATTGAGGTTGACCTGAAGGTTAAAGCTATTCAAGAGATGCCGGCTCCGCCGGGAAGGAGTCGGAGGTTTCTTGGGCGATTGAACTACATTGCCGATTCATTGCACACTAGCGCTGCTTGTGAGCCAATCTTCAAGTTATTAAAGAAAGATCAAGTAGTGGAATGGAATGGCGATTGCCGGATCGCTTTTGACAAAATCAAGGGTACCTTGATCCTCTATCTGATGCCGCCTCTGAAGAAACCTCTTATCATGTACTTGGCGGTGTTAGAGAACTCAATGGGGTGTGTGTTGGGGCAACATGGCAAGTCAGTCGAAAAGAGCATGCAATATACTACCTTAGCAAAAGTTTACATTGTGAAACAAGATACTCGACTCGAGAAACTTGCAGCGCTTTAGCTTGGGCTGCTCGCCGACTAAGGCAGTATATGTTGACTCACACTACCTTGTTGATTTCTAAGATGGATCCGATAAAATACATCTTTGAGAAACAGCCTCTCGGGAAGAATAGCAAGATGGCAAATGATCTTGACGAATATGACATCCGGTACACTTCTCGAGCGATCAAAGGAAGTGTAGTAGCGATCATTTGGCTCATCAAGCCGTAGATGACTATCGATCTATCGGTTCGAATTTCGGATGAAGATGTTTTACTAGTTCTGATTGTGAAGAACCGGGGCCAGACGAAGGACCGAACAAGGATCCGATGGACCATGGTCTTTGATAGACCTCAACGCACTTGCAATGGCATTGGCGCCATCATTACATCCCTACGAGCGGACATCGCCTTTCACCGCTTGATTATGTTTGATTGCGAACAACATGGCGAATCTGACGTGCATCATGGGTCTTAAAGCGCTATTGACTAAGAATCAAGTTCTTACAAGTGTATGGAGACTCGGCTTTGGTGATCGTCAGATAAAGGCGAGTGGGATCGAGAACATCCGAATCTCATTCCGTATCGAGCATGTTCGAGTTTGATCCCTACTTGAAGAGATTTCAATCATATTCCACGAGAAGAGAATCGGTTGGCGGGCATTAGCTACTATGTCGTCTATGTTCAGGTCGGATGGGACAACGAGGCTCCCGGATCATCATTGAGAGTTCGACGAACCGGTATTGTTGTGAGCTTGTTAGAAGAGAAACCTTGGTACTATGATGTGAAAGGTATCTTGAGACTCGAGGAATATCCGAGGGGCATACATTAATGATAAAGTTCATAGGAAGATTTGCATTAAATTCTTCCTCGATGCGACATCTTATACAAAGCGCCACGACTTGTGCTTACTCATTTGTGTAGACCGAGCGACAATGCGTATCATGGAAGAGTTACGAAGGCGGGTACCCACTCCGATGGACACACTATGGCTAAGAAGATTTTGAGCGAGGTTACTATTGGTCCACCATGGGTGATTGTCACCGCTATGCTCGATCTTGTCACAAGTGCGGTTATGCCGACAAAGTACACGTACCTCGATTACCTGAATGTTTTAACTTCTCCTTGGCCTTTTGCAATGTGGGGCATTGACATGATTGGAGAATCAAGCCTGACTTCAATGGACATCGTTTCATCCTTGTGGCAATTGACTATTTACCAAGTGGGTAGAAGCGACCTCGTATCATCATTACCAAGAATGTTGTGGCTCGATTCATCAAACATAATCTTATCTGTCGGTATGGCACTCCGAAAGGATTATCACGAATAACGGTTCCAATCTCAACAACAAGATGATCACCGAACTACGCACCGATTCAAGATCAAGCATCACAATTCTTCTCCATATCGGCCTAAGATGAATGGTACATGATGAAGCCGCCAACAAGAACATTAAGAAGATTATCGAGAAAATAGCGGTGACATAAGGATTGGCATGAGATGTTACCATTTGCTCTTCATGGTTATATCGCTTGACTCGAAACATCAGCGAGGCGACCCTTCTCTCTTGTATATGGTATGGAAGCCGTCTTACCCATCGAGGTTCGAGATACCCTCGACGAGTCCTCCGGGAGGCAGAGTTAGGCGAAGGCGATTGGGTCGAACTGCCTTGACCAGATTAATTTGATTGATGAGAAGCGACTGCATCATCGCCATGGAGCATTTAGAAGCGAATGATCGAGCATTTAACAAGAAGGTCAAGCAAGAGTCTACCAAGTCGGTGATCTAGTAGTCAGCGCATCATTCTTCCACAGGTGATCCGGGGCAAATGGACTCCCCTTGAGGACCATTTGTAGTCAAGCGATATTTTCGTGAAGCTATGATACTTAGCACCATGGATGGTGAAGACTTCCCACACACACATGAGCGGAGACATAGTCAAAAATACTACATGAAATAGACCCAGCTAGGTCGGCGAACCTAGGCAAAAATAAGGGCATCTGGCGAACCAAAGTTCGGGCAAAAATTAAGGATATATACAAAACATGTACACGAGTCGAAAACACGAAAAGGCGGCTTGGGCAAAAGGTATCCGATGGTGAAAACCGAAAAGGCGGTCTAGGCAAAAGTTAGGGATTTAAGCGTCGACTATATGTCTCTTCGGATCACACCTTCGAGACTACTAGGCATTCAAGATTCAAATGGCGAAGATCGGTCTACTCACTTTCTCTTGTGAGATAGTGAAATATATGAGTACTAGCATAGTTGGAACTTAACGAGATTGTTTCCGCATAGCTTTTTACCTTTCTTGTGTACAAACTACTTGGCCATCGCCACCTTTCAAATAAATCAAAATTCTTTCTCTTTACAATTCTGTTGTTATTTGCAATAAGTCCAACGTTTGCTTTGAATGACTATCACGCATTTGACAATAAGAATCTAATCACAAACATACGAAAAGTGAACATACAAAAGTACTTACTCAGGGCTCGAGGAATTGGGATGACGACGAAAGTCACCAAATGGTCCCCAGAGCATGATCCCACAAAGGTGTCACTCACCACAAACCACCCAGTAGATGTATTAATCCACGCGATGATTCCACTCAATGAAACAACGTTACATCGATCTCAAGCGGTAACACTTCATCCCAGCGGATATTTCTCGATCCTCTCCCTTCTCCCGCAGCGGTATCGGTTCAAAACTTGGTGAGATAGTGCATCGGAGAAAACATACACCTTTATTCCCGACCGAGATTACAACGGACTCCAGACTCTTCTAGCCCGTCTCTCAACAACTATCAAATACTCTCCGGTGAGATCTACACTGGAATCCATGAGCATCTCTAAATTTCCTCGGCAAGATCTACATACAAGGTCCCCAGCAGATGTCTCCCAGGACTCTCCTAAAGGGGTCATAGATCTCCAACAACGAGCTTCTCAATCTCTACTTCCTCAGCAATATCTAGGCCCAAGACTTGGTCGGAGATAGTGCATCGGAGAATCCAGGATATCTTTCTTCTCCTTCAGCGGGGTTTCCATCACAATTCCCCAAGCGAAGTCGAAATCTTCAAACGAAGCATCGCATCTTCTTCAAGATGGATATGTTTTGAAATATCCAACATTCATCATTCATACATTTCATAAAATCATAATTCATGCATATGTCATTCATATACAACATGCATCATACTTTGCATAAAACTAACGAATACTATCAAAGTTTCTCTTGTTTTCTCCAAAGCAGTGTGATTACCGGCCTAAGCAGTCGGGATTAAGAATCGGGAAAACTAGAAAGGCACCTTTGGTTGTCCTCAAAGCAGGTCGAGGATTAAGCCCGACGGCAGGGAAAACTATCGAAAGACCACCTTGGTTGTCCTCCGACTAGTCGAGATTAAGCCCGAACCGGCGGAAAACTATCCAAAGACCTCTGGTTATCCTCCGATAACGGGCAATGGATCAACACCGATGCATCGGAAGCTATCCACATTTTGCCAACTGATCTCCTCGAGTAATCAGCACGAAGATTTATTAGGATTCTTATTATCAGACAACTCTGATTTGGCGTGCGACTCGGTTGCCTTGGATGGCATCTTAAGCCCGTCTCAGCTACTTATCAACATCTCTTCACTTTCGAGAATCTGTATGGTTAAAAATCAATACAAACCAATAAATTCAAAGTGAACAAGAAGTCTAACATCGACTCCTTAGGATGGCATCTTAGCCCATCTCTCTCCGTTCGGGAACATCTCAGTCCAACATCGACTCGCTCCCGGCATCACCTTCGGATGGCATCTTAAGCCCATCTCGTCAGCTCTCCTATTAACAACCTAGGGTCTAGCGTATGACTCGTTCCCCAGTGAAGTCTCAACTTCTCAAATGGCATCTGTAAGCCCATTCCGCATCATCCACCAGCGGTAGTGCAAATTTTAGTGTGTACTCGGTGTTCGATCATCTTCTACCTCGGTCACGAAAAGACAAGCATGTCAATCTAACCCTCGGTACGAAGATTGAGCAGGGCAGCTGTCATACCCAAAATTTGCCCTCCATCTACTCAAGATTTCATACATCTACTCGAGGATTCCTCGAGTTGATCGGCAAACTCTCTCCTGAGCAATCAACCCAAACTAGGGTTTGGTATCTCTCAAGTCAAGATGGATTCCAACATCTCAATGGCCTTCATGCCTCCTCATTATGCTTGATTCTCCATGTCAAGTTTCAAGCCTCATGAGTCAAGTTTCCTCGAACGATTGCTCGGATGGTTGAAAATGGGTGTGGACAAAAGTCAATTGTGGTCAACATACGGTCAAAACTTACGATTTTTGGTCAACATCCTTTTGAAGTTACATTCATCATTTGATCAAGGGTTGATCATGATTCATCAAGAAAACTCAAGATTTGCTCAAAAGTCGAACTTTCTAAATTAGGGTTTAGGGTGAAAAGTCAAGCTGAACTTTGGTGATCATAACTTTCTCATACTTTCTCAAAATTTTCCACCACCTCTTGTTTTGAAGAAATTCAATTCTCTACAACTTCATGTCTCACAAGAATGTCAAAAATGCTTCATTTGAGAGGTATAGCTCAAAAACATTCACAGGTCATTTCAAAGTCAACAAAAGTCAACTTTTGTTTGAAGATATATTGAGCATGGTAACTCAATTGAGATGAGACAAAAGACATTGTTTAGAGGACTCTTAGAGCTTTCAAAAGTCCAAGAACACTCAAAAATGTGGAAAATTGAGCAAGTTACACCATTCACAAGTTGGGCGATTTTGGAAGAATGCACAAGAGAGATACTTCAAAATCAAATCTTTTGCAAATGGGCCTTTTTTTCTTCATCCTAACTTGTTCCTCATGCAATTAGGAATATCAAGCCCAATGCCACGAATTTTTGATTTATTTTTCTATTTAATTTGTAATTTATTCATTTAAATGCAAATTAAATCTTAAAATAAATTATAAAATCAAAATTAATTGGAAGATTGATTTTATTGCTTTCTTGTGATCAATCAACCCATAAATGCCAGCAATTTCAAAATTAGATCAAATTTGGCAGATTGGATTGAAATTGGACAAAATTTGAAAATTTGATTTCATGAGAATATCAAATTTGATTTCCATTGAATATTGATCAATTCTTTCCAAAAACCATTCCAAATCCATCCGGTATAAATATATGATGCATACCTATCAAGAAAAAGGAAAAAATTGCTCCGAAACCCTAACTAAAATCAAAATTTAGTGTTCTTGAAGCAACTTGCATTCTAGTTCCGACCATCCAATGATTTTGAAGTTCCATTGCATTCCTTGGGTTGTTCGAGTCGATCGGACTCTTATATCATTCAAAACCATCAAGAATCATCAAACACGATTTCGGTTTGTTCAAGTTTTTTCAAAATCGATTTTCATCATTCATGCATTATTAACTGTTTTGATTGTTGTTCATGTTTAGAATCAAGTTTGCAAGCTTTCAGGTAAGCTGATTGTGTTTCCATGGCGAATCGTGATTACCACCATAGCTAGGGTTTACTGTCGATTTAGGGTTTCTTAAATGGAAAAATTGGACCATAAGACCATACATTGTGTTGAATGCTTCAAGGAATCGAACCATGGTCTTAGAATTTCATTTATATTATGTATCTTGCATTTTTTATTTTCCGAGTGCGTCGAACCAAAGCCCGGCCTTTCAAAAATTCAAAGGTTGAAGATTTGGATGGCTTAGAGGCGGGATGAAGGCGAGGGTAGCGTGTTATTTTCAATCGTCCGTTTCAAAGCGTGGCAGCGTTGGCTCAGTTGGTCAAGCATGTGGATCTTAAAGGTTTGAAAGGGATGTCCCCGATTCGATTCTGGTTGAGACAATCCCTTTTTCACTTTTACAAAACTCTATTTTCCTATTTTCTAATTATTTCAATATTTTCATTAATTTAATTCTTTTCATTTTTTATTACGCATTAAAAATTACCAAAAACATTTTTCTTTTTACATTATTTTCTAAAAACCTTTATTTAATTTAATAAATTAAAAATATAATTTTGCATGCATATTTATTTTATTTTATTTTAGCATTTAAATCATTATAAATTGCATTTTAATTATTAAATCTTTTCAAAATCCCAAAAATTATTTTAAGCTTATTTATCTTATTTCCAGCATATATTAATTTTCTCATATTAAAATTTGCATTTTCTAACATTTTTCTCTTATTTCGATTTTATCATATTTCAGATTTTCTTATTCTTTCACAGGTTGCTCCGATTCGGACGTTTTCTTTTATCATTCTATTTTCCAATAATGTAATTGCTCATGGGTTGTAATAGTTAATTAGGCTTTTATTTTCCATGAAGTTTAAATTATGTATACGCTGACCATGTAATAGCGTGGGATTTACCTTTCCGCATTTACATTCCGCATTTAATTTCGCGCACCTTATCAATTGCTAGTAACTAGGCGTGTATGGCAAGATAATAATTGAACATAGCTCACACTAATCTTCAAGATAAAATATACGAATTTGACACCTTCTCCACACCACCCATAGGGTAATTCTCTCTCGATGCCTTTCGATTCAAAATGGTCGTGTCCTCGAGCGTAGAGGTATTCTAGCACGTTGCCTTCCAACAAATCATCATAGTCCCTTCGATACAAAGATCATAAGACCCACGATGTCGCCTCCGAATACATGATCTTGACCCTCGATTGTCGCCTACGAAAAATGATGATAGTCCTTGAATGTGCTAGGATACTTCCTACTGAGTTGCCTTATGACCATCAGTGTCCCTTGAATGTCCCGCACATCCAGCGAATGGAGCTACCTACTAACTAATGGTATGGCTAGCGCTATTCTAAAGGAACATAGAAGTACAAAAAGCGACCAATTACGGTGGGTAAATAAGTCTTTTAGTTGCTTGCTCTATCAAATGCTTTTCACACCAGCACTTTTTCAAAGTTCAAATTCTTTTCAAAGCGAAAACATTTCCGAACACTTTGTATACACTCCTACATGAGTCATTACAAAGTCAAAGCGAAATGCCTTTTCAAAACATTTTGTCAAACACCGCGAAAAGCAATTTTAAAAGTGATCTAGAGCAACTAAGAGCCCGTAGATAACTACGGATGGAAAGGTGCTAATACCTTCCCTTTTCATAACCATTCTCGAACTCGAGAATCTAACGAAGGTCTTTTTACATACTTTTACCTTCCTTAATTGGATAAAAAATAAAAGTCGGTGGCGACTCTTGCTATCCGCACATTTGGATACAAAATCCTACAAAGTCGAGTTCAAGTATTCTGATTGGCTTCCAGAAAAGGCGGTCTAGGCAAAGTTAGGGATTTGCGTTATGTCTCTTCGGATCCACCTTCCGATTACTCGGCATTCAAGATTCAAATGGCGAAGATCAGTCTACTCACTTTCTCTGTGACAAGGAGATGAGATGATGAAATATGAGTACTAGCATAGTTGGAACTTAACGAGATTGTTCATAGCTTTTGCCTTTCATGTGCAAACTAGCAGCCCTCCTCCTATATCAATAATACGGATGACTATCGTTTGACAATAAATCTAATCACGAACATACGAAAGTGAACATACAAAGTACTTACTACGGGCTCCGGGAATTGGGGACGTGACAAAAGTCACAAGGACACTTCCCAGTGAGCAAAGGAATCATGACTGCCAATTCCCTCGACTAAGTAATGTTACATCGGTCTCAAGCGGTAACACCTCACCGATCAGTGTTTATCCCCGGCGGATATCTCTCGATCCTTCCCCTTTTCCCCGGTAGCGGTATCGGACCCAAGACTTGGTCGAGATAGTGCATCGGAGGAACCATCTTCATTCCCAGCCCAGAGATTACAGGATCACGACTCTTCAGCCGGTCTCGGTAACTATCAAATGCTCTCAGTGAGATGCACGAAGTCGGTGGGCGCCTCCCAAATTCCTCGGCGGGATCTACATACAAGGTCCCCAGCGGATCGCCTTCCAGTTCTCCTCGGTGGGGTCTATAGATCTCCAATACGAGTTTCTCGGTCTCTACCCTCCTCAACAATATCTAGGCCGAGACTTGGTCGAGATAGTGCATCGGAGGAATCCGGGTATCTTTCTTCTCCTTCAGCGAGGTTCTCACTACTCAATTCCCCAGCGGGGTCAATCCTCAAACAAAACATCCGCATCTTCTTCAAGATGGATATGTTTTGAAATATCTAACATCTATCATTCATACATTACTCATGAAGTCATAATTCATGCATATGTCATTCATATACAAGTACATCATACTTTGCATAAGACACTAACAAATATCTATCAAAGTTTCTCTTGTTTTTCCAAAAATAGTGTGATCATGATGCAAGAAAGGTCGAGTTAAGCCCGAATCGAGCGAGGAACTATCCGAAAGACCTCCCTTTGTTGTCCTCGTAGTCGAGGATTAAGCCCCGATCGAAGGAAAACTATCGAAAGACCGCCTTTGGTTGTCCTCCGACGGTGGTCAGGATTAAGCCCGAGCCAGTGGAAAACTATCGAAAGACCACCTGGTTATCCTCAGATGTGAGCAATGGATCGATACCGATACAACGAGAAGATATCCACATTTGGCCAACTACAACCTCCCTCGGAGTAATCGGCCGGATTTATTCGATCCTTATTATCAACAGCAACTCACGAGTCTAGCGTGCGACTCGGTTGCCTTGGATGGCATCTTAAGCCCGTCTCGACTACTTATCAACATTGCTTCACTTTGAGAATCACATATGGTTAAAAATCAATACAAACCAACTTCATTCAAAAATGAACACGAAGTCTAACGTATGACTCCCGGATGGCATCTTAAGCCCATCTCCATCTCCTTCGAGAGCGACTACGAGCCTAGTGTGTGGCTCACTCCCCGACATCGCTTTCTAGATGGCATCTTAAGCCCATCTCCGTCAATTCTCCTATCAACATTCTCGAGTCTAGCGTCGGCTCATCCTCCAATGAAGTATCCAAATGGCATCTGTAAGCCCATTCCGCATCATCCACCAGCGAGCGGTGCAAATTTTGGTGTACTCGAGTGTTCGATCATCTTACCTCGGTCACAAAACAAGCATGTCAATCTAACCCTCAGTACAAGAAGATTGAGCAGGGCAATTGTCATACCCAAATTTGCCCTCCATCTTCTCAAAAGATTTCATACATCTATCAAGGTTCCTCGAGAGTTGATCGGACAAACTCTCTGAGACAATCAACCCAACTAGGGTTTGGTATCTCTCAAGTCAAGATGGACTTCCAACATCTCAATGGTCCTCATGCCTCCTCATATGCTTCAAAGATTCTCCATGTCAAGTTTCAAGCTTCACAAGTCAAGTTTCCTCAGAATGATTGCTCGGATGGTTGAAAGTTGTATTGGACAAAAAGTCAATTGTGGTCAACATACAGGTCAAACTTCATAATTTTGGTCAACATCCTCATTTTGAAGTTACATTCATCATTTGATCAAGGGTTGATCATGATTCATCAAGAAAACTCAAGATTTGCTCAAAAGTCGAACTTTCTAAATTAGGGTTTAGGTGAAAAGTCAAGCGAACTTTGGTGATCATAACTTTCTCATACTTTCTCAGAAATTTTTCCACAACCTCTTGTTTTGAAGGAAATTCAATTCTCTACAACTTCATGTCTCACAAGAATGTCCAAAAAATGCTTCATTTGAGAGGTATAGCTCAAAACATTACAGGTCATTTTCAAAGTCAACAAAAAGTCAACTTTTGTTTTGAAGATATATTGAGCATGGTAACTCAATTGAGATGAAACCAAAGACATTGTTTAGAGGACTCTTAGAGCTTTCAAAAGTCCAAGAACACTCAAAATGTGGAAAATTGAGCAAGTTACACCATTCACAAGTTGGGCGATTTTGAAAGAATGCACAAGAGATACTTCAAAAATCAAATCTTTTGCAAATGGGCCTACTTTTCTTCATCCTAACTTATTCCTCATGCAATTAGGAATATCCAAGCCCAATGCCACGAATTTTTGATTTATTTTTCTATTTAATTTGTAATTTATTCATTTAAATGCAAATTAAATTTAAAATAAATTATAAAATCAAAATTAATTGAAAGATTGATTTTATTCTCTTCTTAAGATCAATCAATCCATTAAAAGCCAGCAATTTCGAAATTTGATCAAAAAGGCAAGATTGGATTGGAATTGAGCAAATTTGAAAATTTGATTTCATGAAAAATCAAATTTGATTATCATTGAATATTGATTGATTCTTGCCAAATGATCCCAAATCCATCCGGCATATACTTGATGCATACCAATCACAGAGGGGCGAAAAAATTGCCTTGAAACCCTATTCTCAAACTGAAAAAACCGTGCCTCTCAAGCAAAGTGCCCTACTTCCGGTAGTTTTCCATCGATTTTAAGGTGTCAGCATTCCTTGATATCTCTTGAGTCGATCAGACCACTCATTGCTCAAATCCATTCGAGAATCGTGAAATCCGTGTTTGGTTTGTTCTTGAAAATCTCAAATTCGATTTCTCATATTCATGCATTATTAACTTGTTTTGATTGTTTGTTTGTGTTTAGAATCAAGTTTGCAAGCTTTGGGCAAGCGATTGAATTTCCATGGCTGAATCGTGTTTCACCATGATTAGGGTTTACGTGGATGATTTAGGGTTTCTCTTAATAGGAAAAATTGGACAATAAGACCTATGCCATTGAACCGGAATGACACGAGGAATCGAATCATGGTCTTAGATATAATTTATATTATATCTGCGTTTTTGATTTGCAGGGAACCTTAGTGACGAACAATGGCCTTCTTTCAAATATTTGAAATGAAGAGGCGATGGTTGGCGCGAGTTAAGGCGAAGGAAAACAGCAGCGTGTAATTCCACTCGTCCGTTTCCAAGCGGTTGACACACTTGCTTGGCTCGATTGGTCGGTACGTTGGTTTTCAAGTTGAAGCGAGTCCACTGATTCGAATCCTCCCGAGCCGGTTTACGCTTCTTTTCCAAACTTGCATGTTTTCTATATTTTTCATATTTTTATATTTTCCATTCATTTTAATTTAATTTCCATATTTTATTTACGCATTAAAATTATCAAAAATATTTTTCTTTTTTATTTATATTCTAAAATCTTTATTTAATTTAATAAATTAAAAATATATTTTTGCATGCATATTTATTTTTATTTATAATTTAGCATTTAAATCATTATAAATTCATTTATATTATTAAATGCATTTAAAAATCCCAAAAATTATTTTAGCTTATTTATCTTATTTCCGGCATATATTAATTTTCCATATTAAAATTGCATTTTCTAACATTTTTCTCTTATTGATTTCATCATATTTCCGATTTTCTTATTCTTTCACAGTTGCTCAGATTCGGACGTTTTCTTTTTATCGTTTATTTTCCAATAATGTAGCTATTCATGGGATGTAATAGTTTAATTTAGGGTTTTATTTTCATTTTGAATTATGTATCGCCCCAAGCCATGTAATAGCGTAGGATTTACCTTTCCGCCTTTACATTCCGCATTTATTTTCGCACCATAAATTGCTAGTAATTAGGCGTGTATGGCAAGATTAAAATCAACATAGCCCACTCTTCAAGATAACATATTCCGAATTCAACACACTTCCACACACTTTTGCCAGGGTAATTCTCTCTCGATGCCTTTCGAATTCAAATGGTCATGTCCCTCGAGCGTAGGGGTATTCTGCACCGTTGCCTTCAAACAAATCATCATAGTCCCTTGATACAAAGATCATAAGACCCACGATGTAAGCTTCCGAATACATGATCTTGACCCTCGATTGTCGCCTACAAAAAATGATGATAGTCCGCCCGAATGTGCTAGGATACTTCCTACAAGTTCCTTCGATGACCATCCGATGTCCCTTTGAATGTCCCGCACATCCAGCGAATGGAGCTACCTACTAACTAATGGTATGGCTAGCGCTATTCTAAAGGAATGTAAGTATGAAAACGACCAATTACAGTGGGTAATAAGTCTTTTAGTTGCTTGCTCTATCAAATGCTTTTCACACCACACACTTTTTCAAAGTTCAAATTCTTTTCAAAACAACAAAACATTCCGAACACTTTGTATACACTCCTACATGAGTCATTACAAAGTCAAAGCGAAATGCCTTTCTTCAAAACATCTTTGTCAAACACGGAAAGCAATTTTAAAAGGTGATCTAGAGCAACTAAGAGCGTAGATAACTACGGATGGAAAGGGGTGCTAATACCTTCCCTTTTCATAACCATTCTCCCGAACTCGAGAATCTAAAGGTCTTTTACATTACTTTTACCTTCCTTAATTGGATAAAAATAAAAGTCGGTGGCGACTCTTGCTATCCGCACATTTGGATACAAAAATCCTACAAAGTCGAGTTCAAGTATCCATGATAACCTCTCATTTTTCAAGCAAACCCTAAATTGCTCGAGGAAAAAAAAACTTTTCATGTCCAACAATGTCTTCTTCATCGGTGCCGACCTCCGTATCAAAATCACAGGAAGTCAAAAGAAGTCTGCGATTCCAACTTTAAACCGGTAAGATTATCAATGCGAATGACGAGTTCATCTCGACTCCTAAACTTACCCCGAGCAGATATCTATGCTTCCCAGGTAATCATTCCCACTACTGTCTTTGATAAAACCTAGGGGTTATGGGTCCTTTGATATCCACAGAGCGTCTAGAAAAACAAAGGGATTCTTTCCCGCTTATTTCCAAACAAAACCTATTATCAACAAATACATTCGTCAAAACCCAAAAGCGAATCCATTTGTTAAGTTACCCAGAACCCTAGAGGAAACCAGTGGGGGTATAACATCAACACTTAGAAGGGATGCTTTTAACATGGATTATGTTACTATAAACTTCAAACCCTTTCGTTCATGCCCCACATCTGATCAGTTGTATCAAGATTGGCTTACTAAGGTTGAGAATAAAAAATCCCAGGAGTGGGAAAACCTAGGCATTCTTAACCTGATTCAAATGTCAAAACTAGGCTTTAGCTATAGTCACCCTTTTCTACTAGCCTCTTTGTATTTTTGGGATATCACCTATAACACTTTTCATCTCCCTTGTGGGATGTTGACACCTACTTTCTTCGATATAGCTGCTATTACTGGGCTCTCCCCTATTGGAGAGACTTTCGACCCTAATGAGGATGCAGAAAACCTCATCGATTTCGATGTTAAACATGCCAGTTTTTCAAAATACATTGCCTTCTACCACTCAGCTAAAGAAGAAGTTTCAGAAGTCGAACATATAGCGTTTCTGGCGCTATGGTTATCAAAATATGTTTTCTGCAGTAAATCACTACAAGTGGCAAGCAGATTCATTACTTTGGCAAATCAATTACACCACGGTCGAAGAGTCTGCATCAGCGAGTTGCTGCTGACCAGCTTGTATGAGAGCATATGCGCTGCAGTGTTGAAACTAAAAACCTACAAAGTTGGCACCAATCTTCTTCTTGCTGGGCCTTTTTGGTTATTGCAACTCTGGCTGAACGCCACTTTCGAACCGTCTCTATGAACTTCTGGGATAGTTAACGAAGAACACCCCGATGTTGCGAACCGCAGCATTGAGGGAACTAGATTGTTGAAGCTAACCCCCAATGATGAAAGAGAGAACTTCAAAACATGTTTTGTCAATTATATGATGATTTTTTCAAAGAAACATAAATTTGATCCTTCGATGGCCCCTTTTGCCACTCGAAACTGTGGACCATCCTGGTTCACCATGCCCCTGGAGCAAGCTGTTTCAGAACAAACTATAAGGGATATCTGGCGCGCCTTCCTAACTCCCAGACTAATTACCTCCAGAATCACTCTTGTAAGAAGCCAGGCACATATCCTTGCTTACCAGCCCAATTTTGTGGCTCGTTAGTTTGGTTTGTGCCAAATTTTACCTGAGCCTCTTTTCGACAGGAAAAGAGAGATATGTTTGGCAGGGGTGCCTTCCCCTTTTAAAGAGATCGAAGTTAGACAAAAACAACATGAGGGTTTTGTTGATTTTTCATTAGTTTACTTTACTCCCTCTTTCTACAAAACAAAAGATTTTTACACCTGGTGGACGAACTATTATTCAAATAATATGTTCAGCACCATCGAAATTCAACAGCAATTGACAACAGTTTTTTCCATTGTGCAGGAAAACGTCAAAAAGGTAGACTCACTCACGTCAAGGAAATTCGAACCTTTCAAAAATACTTTGAAATTGTCTGATCTATGGATATACATGTTGTTTGCGGCCTTGACAAAAACTTTGAAAGAAAAATTTGAAAAACAACTTTCAAAGGTTCGATGTCCTCCTTATGTAAAACCTGAAGATAGGTATTGGTGGGCTTTTAAACATCAACCACCTAAATTTCCAAATTTACCTACTTGAGTGGCTTTAGCCTTTTTCCCCACCTACAGGTGGTTATATTTTAGGGAGATTTTTCTGGCTGCGAAAATGATGCCAAAACACTGCCGAGAGGGTAATAATGGGCAAAACATGATTTATACAATTTAGGAGGGCACCTAGCTATGACTTCGACCATGTCTATTACGTCTCGAAAAGCGCGGGCGGAAAAGAAAAATCGAAGTTCCCTTATATATTTTGTGTTGTTTTAACTTAACTGTTTTCAAAATTCTTTTCAGCTGTTGATCTAAAATCTTTGAAGAAGGAAAAAGTTGTGCCTAAAGTAGGCTCAACTTCAACTTCGAAGGCAACAACCACCACCACTAAAAATCCTTCTGTCGAAGAAGACAATGCCTTAAAGAAGAAAAAGAAAAAGGTAATACTTCACTTACTTCTTTATTATTGTCGAAATTACTTTAACTTGACTAATTATCTTCTTCATATTTTTAGGCAAGTGGCTTGCCCCCAAAGTCTCCCAAGAAACGGAAGCATGATGATGCTAAACCAGAAAATGAATCAGAGAAGGACGAAGATGTTTCGCCTCTCGGCGAAAGAAAAGAAGAACCAAACACTGTGGTGAAGCTTCTCAAACCATCAATCCCACTGGAAGCGAAATTCCTACCACTGCTCCCCAATCCAAATCCAAAGGCCCTTCGAAATCTCCATCTTCGAAGGATATAGTCTCAGAACATATTGGCAGTAACGCAACTTCTGATGGGCAGAAGGTAAATTTTTCACTTTGATGATTTTTCTTGATAAACTATATAACGTTTTTCTATGTCGACTCTTTATCTTTGATGCAGAGTGCCCCTTCTGGTCCTGTTGATCCTCCCAATATCCAAAACCAAAAATCTACTACTTCTCCCCAACCAGAAGGCTCCAATGAGAATGCTTTAAATAAAGGCTCATCTGCGGCTACTCGAGTGAGGACTGCTTGAAGCGGATCGCAAGCAACTTAGCCTCCTTGGTGAAGTCCAGACCAGCAACCTCTCCTCCATTAGCAAAAGACCTTGAGGCTGATGAACCAAACACAGGGATCGAAATTCCCGTCATTAACATTCCCAATGACTCTTCTCCAAAAAAGGTACATTTATTGATCAATGAAGAAGGCGACAAAAATCTTGTGAGCCATTACTTTCAGGATGGTCTTTGAAGATGAGGGATGCAAGAAGATGAAAATGAGGAGGTGCAAGTAGAGGTGAGGATGATGGGATCTGATAAGTAGAGTTCCTATTCTGTTGGAACTATTTTTCCAAACCAACCCCTCCAACCTTATCTGAAGAACAAAAAGAGGAGATGAAGAAAAGCAATCCCCTAAAGTACCTCAAATTCCTCGAGCAAAACTCAATCTGAAGATTCGAACCATTCGAAAGAGGATGTCCCTCTCACTTCTCTTGACCAACTTCTTCAGGAAGTTAACAAAACTATCCTTGGTTTGATCTCTTCACCATCTTAAAAGATAATCCTGGGGCCTATTTTTTGATGAAGAGTTTGCTATCTCAAATAGACCTCAGTATTTGTCCATCTGACGTGGCTGAGACTATATATGATATGCAAATCTTGCTTGATGAAGTCAACACTGCATATATCAGGACACGTGGTATGAAGCTAAATTCGAACCAAGAAGCTTTATCTAAAGCGTGTGCCCGGACCGAAGCTTCTTGGCGAGAAGCTTTAGAGCTTGCAAAAACCAAGCCAAGATAGGCATGACATTTGGATCGATCTATCTTGTTTTGGGAATCTCAGATTGAGGAGCTCAAACAGAAGATTGAGGATGCGAGAAATGAACAAACAACTCTGAAAACAACTTTGAAGTCAGTTGATGACCAAGGGCTTGCAAGTCTAGTCACGCAAAGTCTCCAACAAATAGAGGTAGCTGAAGGGATAAACCAAGAAATTAAAGAGCTTGAAAGCATGCGAAATTCTTCTCAATGTAAAATCAATTTATGCAAAAGCAAACTCGCTAGGCTAATACGAGATGCTCCTTTCACTTCCTGGAAAAGTTAAAGATTCTTTTTATGTATTCCTGTAATTCAAACATAACTTATTTTGGTATTTATGTAATACTCTCTTGGCTCTATTTATCCCAGCATCTAATTATTCTGAAGTAATTCGAATCTCTTGCAAGTATGGTTTATACCTTTTTAAGTATTTCCCATTTACTTTTAAGATTCTCCATCTTACGCTAATTCCTCTATTTCATAAAGCGTTATTGAAATGTTTTTCAAAACACGAAAAGTCCTCCAATGGGGTGACCATTTACAAGAATCTGTTCTTTTTATCCATAGGTAAAATGACTTTCCATACGGATCATTAGTTGAGAATACCTTGTTTTTAACCCTTTATTATATACTACAACTCTTTTTTTTCTGTCTTCTCATAACTTCCAAAGCATGCCTTTGTCATCTACATCTACTAACTCATTCATCATCATTTCCCATATTGGTATTGGTATTTCGTTTTGTCTTTGGATTACGGTGATTGTAGATGTATTTCATTTGGTAACACGTCGTGTCAAAATGAAATCGAAGCGGAGTATATTACGTTGCCTCTTTAGGAGATGTTAAACCGCCCATAGAGCTTAGTCCAGGGTTTTATGCCAATTTTTGGTTTTAGACCTACATGCTTCTTTATCAAACATATTATGACTTTATTGGTACTTACTTGGCCATTTGCTTGGGCATAATAAGGTGTTAGCGTAAGCAATTTGAATCCCATTTCTTGTCGAAATCTTGCATTTTGATCACTGTTGAACCTTGATACATTGTGATGCTTTACGGTATCCCAAACTGTAAATTATTTGCTTCTAGATAAATTCTATAATAGCTTCTTGTGCTGCATTCACTAAAGGAATTGCTTCGACCCATTTGTGAAATAGTCTATACCCACAAGAATATATCTACATCCTTTGGATGATGTTGGTGAATTTCACCAATTAAATCTAATGCCCATCCTCTAAAGGCCAGGTTTAACATCGAATGTAATTACGCTTCTGAACATGTTGAATGCGCATGAATTTGGCATTCTTAGCAACCTTTGGCAAAATTCTATCCGATCTTTGAGCATAGTGGGCCAATACATTTCGTGTCTGAACAAAAGCCACTTCATTTTGTGACACTTGATGTGCCCCATGCCCCCTTGTGCACCTTTGGACAAGGCTAGATAAACCGTTTCCCCTAAGCATTTGTGTACTAGTCATACGGGGTTTCTTAAACAATTCATTTCCTATTAACACATAAGATAATGCTCTGTATTTGAATTTTCTCTATACTAGCGAAGGATCTCTCAAATAATTTACTATGGGATTAGCCAATCATATACGCTAAAGCATCTATGCTTAATACTTGAATTCTTCTGGCTGCATAACCCAATTTGAATTCTCTAGGTCTAATGGTGATAACTTAGTATCCATTATTCTACCTCTTGTTTCTCGAGGTATTGGAGTTTTTCTTTTGATATCCTATATCCACGAAGCTATTTGAGCCAAGTCATTTGCTTCTTTATTATCAACTCTAGGAATATGTTTTAAATCCACATATTCAAATTTCTTGATTAATCTATTAGCAATAACAAAATACATGATCAAATTTTCTTTGATACACTTGTATTCTTTGGTTATCAATTTAATGACTAACTTTGAGTCTCCTCTAATTTAGACTGGTTGCTAATTCCAACAAAGCTTCAAGTCCAACAATCAATGCTTCATACTCGACATTGTTAGAACAATGAGGGCCTTCCAACTTACTTGAACTTTGTTGGAATTCCTTCGAAGCGAAATGATACATACTCAACGCCAACTTCCATTTTATGTGTTGACCCATCGAAATATAATTTCCAGTGGATCTCAACATAATCTAATCACGAAGTTTTCATTCCGCAGTGTCAACAATAAATGCGAAACAACTTTGTCCTTTCATAGCACAGAGCTTGAAGGCCAATTATATTCGATGGCGCTAAAGCCCATTTACGATCCTGCTGTGCATAATTGGTTTCGACAACATGTGTTTAATAACATCAAAGTGAGATGAAACATAGACATCAACGAGGTTTAATATAATACTTGAGTTTTGTACAAAAAATACGAGGAGACATGGTTTTCTATACTATTGTACCTAGTCTACGCTTTATTTAAGACCCACTAATATAATAGATGGCTCTTCGGCGCCATCTTAGTTTTCTGAGCCAACATACCTATAGTTACATTAGAGGCGAGATATCACGGTCCATCGGCCTATCTTTAGAAGAGGTGCAAGGGTAGGAGGGTGCATCGAGGTAAATCTTGATCTTCTCGAATGCCTCTTGATCTTTGTTTAGTCCATTCGAAATTCCCTTGATTTATCTGCGAGTGGAGAAAAAGCTTGAGTTCGTCCGCTCAAATTGGATATGAATCTCCTTAAAAGTTGATTTTACCCAAGAGTTGACTCTCTTTCTTTGTAGAAGGAGCTTCGTCTATAATGGCCTTCGTTTTATTCAAGTTGATTTGATTCCTTCTTGTGGACCATGAAGCCAAGGAAATCCATTTGCACAAAGAAAGCACACTTAAGAGGATTCATTTTCAAGCCATGTTTCCTCATTCTTTGAATGATTGGCTCGGTGATTTAAATGATCCTCATCAAAAACAGAATTTGACCACTATGTCATCTATATAAATCTGTATAAATGACTCAATGAAATCCTGAAAAATAATGTTCATTGCTCTTTGATATGTTTCCCCAGCATTTTTTAAACCAAAGGGCATTAGTACCCATTCATAGGTGCCTAAAGCGCTTTGCAGGCATCAGCTTATTTGTTTGGGGACATCATCCTCGACAATGAAAATCGATTATATCGAATAACCATCTAGCATACTCAGTGTTCATAGCCTTGGTGAGAATCAATTAACATTCCGCTATAGGCATAGAGTATTCATCTTTTGAATGGCAGTGTTTGTCCTAAAGTCTATGCAAATACGTAAAGAACCATTTTTATTAATAACAGGTACGATATTAGCAAGCCATTCAACGTACCTTATGGTCTTGATAAACTTGCAACGGAGTAATCTTTCTACCTCTGCCTTTATCTTCGAAAGGATAGCTGGTGCGAATCTTCTAGGCGTCTGCTTGATGGGCTTCTTGCCATCCTTGATTGGAAGCCTATGTTCCACCAGTTCCCTTTTTAAATCAGGCATTTCATCGTAGTCCCAGGCGAAACAATCTTTATTTAATTTAAGCATTTCGATCACCTTGTGTTTCAAACTGGGATTGAGTTTCGCACTAATGTACGTCACTCTCTTTCATTCTATCGATATTAACTTCCTCCAAAGGGTCTTGAGCCAACATTTTAGCATTTGTTGATTCTGGATCCTTTTCAAACCCTAGAAGCTCTTGATCATAGATAGCGTCTAGCCGTTGATCCATTGGTGTGGAAGTTTGTCCATCATTGGGTGGGGATAAATTGTCTCCCTCAGGACTTGCTATTTCTGCTTTGTTTTTTTCTTTTGTACCTATGGCTCTAATAGCCATGTTTTGTATTTCGGCTTCGAGAGTCGTCTTTCTTTTATTCTCAGCCAGATAGGCCAAAATCTTCTGATAGTAATTTGACTCAGTCATAGTAACCTTCACTCCCCCAGCTAGTTGGCCGCATCGTCGAAGTCTCGCCCTCTTCCTCAACTTCCTATCCATCCGACATCAGTTCCCTATCCCATTGAAACCCATTGGGACGAAGTGTTAGAGAATAATAGGCATTTTCATTTGGTTAGTATTCCTCGAATTGGATTGCATGACCCAATGTTGGCCATGTTAAATTGAAATTTTTATCAACATTATTGACCTCTGTCATATAATAACTCTGGTCAGCTTCTATATTTTCAACTATTCCATCTTCTCTCCATAATACCAATCTTTGATGCATTGAAGAGGACTTCCCAATTAGTGGATCCATTCCACCTTAGTAGTAAATTATAGTTGGCCTTTTGACTATAACCATGAACATGGTTGATGCGGTGAGGAACCAACTGTTAGATTCACATGTATCACCCCGAGGTCTTACTTTTACCTTCATAATTTGGGAGCACCATGTTATGAGGTCGACGTCCAGATCCTGCGTCCATATCCTTTTCGGCATGAATCGGGCATCAAGTTAACGGCTCCACCATCAACTAGCACTTTGTTGCCACGTGTTGCTCTACTTTAGCCCTAATGAATACGGGTTTAAGGTGATTTTCATTCAACCGTCTGTTTTGAAGAAGAAGGCATTTTGCTTTTCATTGCTCGTTATTCATCACGTGGTAACAACGCTTATTAAGCCATTTCTTCTTCGTTAGTTTCTTCTCCACACACCTTTGTATCCTGATTATATTCACAAGGTAATACTGACACAACATTACAGTTAGCATTAAAGAAAGACTCCTACGATTCAAAATCATGGTCATTAAATCTTCTTCGTTTGCAACCTCCTTTTGTGCTTTATTTTCTTCAGTTTCCTTCTTTGGTGAGAATAACTTCCTGGACACTGGGAGTTTGCCCCCAGGCTGAGTCACTGATTTTGGGTTGTTAGTGCTAGATTCTTCAATTTCCATAGGCTCCGATTCCTTTTCATCCTTCTTATTTACGTTGGTGTATACTGCATCATTGAGGAGCGCGACATTGGGTTTTACCTTTGTAGTTTCAATCGATTTCCTCTCTTCTGTTGATTAAATTGTCTCACATGCGCCATTGCGGTCATTCGCCTTGATCATAGCTTCGCCATTTACCCTTTCCGCCATCGACTTTTACTTGCAACCACCTATCAGTAGGAATTTCTGCAGGTAATTTGAAAGACACTCTCTTCGCTCCCCTGGGATAGGGACTATCTGGCCTCCTCAGCATGGTTCTGCCAGCATCAGCGTGATTTGAAGGCATTCCACCTTGGCGCCCTCAACCTGAAGCGAATGGGACTTTTTCGAACGCTTCAGACATCTCTTTATCATAAACTGTTGCGCATCTTGGACAAATCAAACATTCTGTGCCAATCTTATGACAATAAACTAGGAACTCCAGCAGACTCTCATCAGCTTTTGGATAGACTCTGCACAATTGATTATCTTGCCTTGATTGACCCTGTTCGCTCACGCGCTGGGCCCTCTCGAATTCAGCGACAATTACGGGATTCTGATGATCTTGCACCTTGGAAACACGCAACAACTTGTCACAGTTCTTCTTGTGACGATGGAGCAGTATTACAGACTCGCATCCTTCTTTAGCAAGCTTTCTCTTCTTTGTGGCTTTCACTGGGCGTGCCAATTTGTTCTGATGATTTACGGTAAACAACCACTAGTCTTCAATTTTTACTAATTACTATTGGTTACTTGGGGATGACTAGATTGATCCTAGGACACATGTCATATTTGATTCTATGTTCAAACCCATTATCTCAATTAACTCTTAAGAGACTTCTCTAAGATTGTCTATGGAAATGTACTGACTGTATAAAGAAAGACTTCGAATTTAAACTTGAATGTTGATAATTGATTGTAAGGATAAAGATAAAAGTTTCTGGAATGTAAAATGCTTTGAACGAAAAGATAAAAGTAAAAGTGCAGTTTCTGAAGAAATAAATGTGTTTAAAAGCAAGTACAATAAGGACATGGAAGGAAATCGAAAGGCTCTAAGAATAAAAGTGCAGTAAACTGGAAATGAATATAAAAGAACTTGTATTTAAATTGTAAAAGATCATGATGTTCATAACGTACATTTCGTCTCCTTGACTCGTTTCCCTTTCTTTCTCCAAGCATCACTCCACTTCTTCCATCTCAGCGTGGGGCTGTTCAAAATCTACCATGTTTACTCCCAGCATTTGATCATCAGCAATTTTGACTCTTTCGAATTTCACCCTGAGACCTTCAGTAGCCTCAGTCAAGCTTTTGTCAGCAACACTTTGGCCTTCAGCAGCCTGCATTGCCTCCCTTAGTAACTTTTCTTTGAGCACTTTTGGAAGGCCATCAGTAACCTCCTTCTTGCTCTTAACCAACACGAAGTCCCCATCTTCTTCGAATTCCACCTTCGATTGAACCTTGCTCTCATGACTTCCACCGTTGATATCAAAGGCTCGGTATGGTGGTCTCCGCCATCGACCAACGGATCCGTATCCACTTTCATGGGGTTCTTCCCTTTGTCTGAAAACTTTAGCCTGCCATCCTTGATTGCAATTTGTATTAGATCCCTGAAAAGAAAATATTGTGAGGTTTTATGGCCTAGAAAGTTGTGGTATTCTGAGAACCCTCTTCTTTCTTTGTTCAATGGAGGAATCTTAAGGTTGGGAGGAACTATTAGCGGCCATCCTTAACAAGCGGTCAAAGATTTCATCACATTTAGTTATATCGAAATTATATATTTTCTTAGGGATTTATCATTCCTCTCATTTCGACGAGTCTTTTCCGTTAGAAGGAAGCAAAACTTTGCAAGCGTAAAGGGGTGCTTCTTTAATTACGCAAGATCTATTTGGTGATCGAAATCATATGGGTCTTGAGAGTCATCTATGTTTTCCCATACGCCTCTATATAAGCTTTCTTTCTTTCTTATGATTTTTACTAGCCAGCCTTTCATCTTTTAGCCTTTTGACTTGTCGAACTCTATCGCTAGTTGGACCATGTCCACGAGTCTTGTGTATCGGTTTCTTTGAATGGAATAATCCGGACCTCCTGCGACCATTTCGACCAACTGTGTTGGGCTCCTTGTAAAACATCTAGATTTTAACAATCGGAACCTATTCAAATAATCATCTATTGGATTACGTGAATTTTCTTTTAATACTTGCTAACTCCTTCAAACTAATTTTAGATTGACCATGTAAAATTGTTCATGAAGAGCCTTTCAAGTAGAACCAGTGTCCACGGATCCGGGGATAAGGTAGTGAACCAAGTAAAAGCGTTCTTTGTTAGAGAACTTGGAAAATATTTTATCCTAAGATTTTCATTATTGGATATATCTCGCTTCGGTTAAATATCTTGCTATGTGCTCTACCGTCGATTCACTACATTATCACCGGCAAATTTAAGTGAATTTAGGGACTTTGAAGCCTGGGTAATTACATTTGCGAGCGTAACCTCGATGGGAGATGTGTAATTTGGCCTTCTAAACGATTTAAACCATTACAGGCCATTATTCTCTCTATCATAGTAGTTAGATTATTTTCGCCACCAAATTGTCATTTCTAACCACAGCGGACAATTTAAATACGCGTTTGGTCTCTGTTAACAACCACTATGGGTCTAGAACATTCGATCGATCTTCTTGAGCGTCTTGTTGCCTTAATCTTGCCCTATGTTTCTCTCTTCGACCACTTCGTATGAGGGGTCCGAATCATTCAATCGTGGGTTCTTCATTTCGAATCACCAGGTTACGCCTACGTCTCATAAGTAGCATCGGGGCACCAAAGAAATCCGCTATTCTAGACATCGGAATGCATTTTCTTGGTTTGTTCTATTTATATTACGAATTAATGGACCAAAAATAGCATTCATTTCACGGGCTAAGACTCATACATATCATGGTTACTATCATCCATCTGTTGTGCTTAGTTGCTTGATTATTAGTTGTAAGGGTAGGCAGATTGTAATTTCCTAAGTTTTGGGAGTTTGTACCCAAATGGTTCATTCTGAACGGACCCTTGGGCCCAGGGACCAAGTGGATGCATTGTGCAATCACGCCATAAGCGAGTTGGCATTCAATAGGGGATTCACGGGCACGAAGGTTCCAGACACAGAGCCTAGTAGGAGTTGAATACAATTGACTCCCAGTGTGGCGGATTGCCACGATGAAATGATAGGTGGTATTTCTAATGTACCAGTGGGACCCGTATTCAAACTACCCACATGGATGGTCTTGGGCATCGATCGAACTTGAAGCGATTGTTGAAGCCCGCGTGGGGATTTTGACCCCTATCTTGGTTGGTTGTGTTAGTCATTGTTTTGGTACGTTGTCTTCTGGGTATATGTAGATTATTGTCTTTTATTTTACCACTTCGAAGGTTCATATACCAATTCGAATTCTACAATTTTCACACAGTTTTGATAAACGGTTTCTAATATGACACGGTCCCACTGGGCGTGCCAATTTGTTTACAGTGATTTCTGGTAAACAATCGCTAGTCTTCCAATTTTTACTAATTACTATTGGTTACTTGCAGGATCGACTAGATTGATCCTAGGACACATGTGTCATATTTGATTCCTATGTTCAAACCCATTATCTCAATTAACTCTTAAGAGACTTCTCTAAGATTGTCTATGGAAATGTACTGACTGTATAAAGAAAGACTTCGAATTTAAACTTGAATGTTGATAATTGAATGTAAGGATAAAGATTCTTTAAAAGATAAAAGTTTCTGGAACGTAAAATGCTTTGAACGAAAAGATAAAAGTAAAAGTGCAGTTTTTGAAGAAATAAATGTGTTTAAAAGCAAGTACAATAAGGACATGGAAGGAAATCGAAAGGCTCTAAGAATAAAAGTGCAGTAAACTGGAAATGAATATAAAAGAACTTGTATTTAAATTGTAAAAGATCATGATGTTCATAATGTACATTTCGTCTCCTTGACTCGTTTCCCCTCAGTTACGGTAGTTTGAGTGTTTGAGAATTTTTAGTACATAAAACGAACACACCAAAATCTAACATAAAAACACCTATTTATAGTGCATTGACCCTAACGGTCTTACTTTAACATTGCCCGTTTGACACATGCAAACCTCCTTCGTTCAACGGCTTCCACGTCCTCCAAAATGGCGCTTCTATTTAAAATTCGAATCCTTAATCTTATTCGAAATTCGAACTCTATATTCACTTGAAATTTGACTTAATCCTCTATTTGGACCGTTCCAACACAGGCATTCGAAGAACCCCTCTTTTCAGAAAAATGTCTTCATATTTCACCAACATTTATTATTAATAAAAGCTTCTTCTCCCAGATTAATTCGAAATATCACTTACTCCTTCCAATTTTATCCAATCGAAATTGCCAGCTAACACATACGACTTCAAAAAACAGTTGAGCTGAAAAAATATGTAAAATAAGTAAATCAAATTAATAAAACAAGTGAAATAAGTAAATCAAATTAATAAAACAAATATACCTCCATATTTTTCAAACCTGACCGAAGGTTGTGCATTTGAGATTGAAGATCTTCCTCTTGTTGCAGAAGAAATTTCGTCGAACTCTGAAATAGTGGAAAAAAAGTTATTCAAAAGATATAACATTAAAACATCATATTTATTTAAAATAAAGTAATAATTTTACCTGCGATAATATCTTCAGAAAGCTCAAAATCTTCCACGAGGTTCATGTCTTTGAAATAGGTAAAAGACGGGTTTAACCAATTAGGTGCAAATTAATGCCTCCGCCATTTGATTTTAGGAGCTCCTATAGGTTTCTAAGATCTTCCTCCCGTCTTTGAGCACTTTCGATCTGGCTAGAACCTTGGTATGGAAAATATGTCCTTAACTATTGTAGCTAAAATAGGATATTCAGTTGAATTGTGTTTCCACCACACAAGAATGTCAAAATTAGGATCCTTTTTGACACATTTAGCAGTATAAAAACCCTTAAGCTCATTTTCTTGATCAATTGAGTCTTGTTTCTCTAAATGCTTCTCAAAAGCTTGACTCTAGCCATTGTTGAATCGGACAGATCGTTTCATCATTTGAAACACTGTTTTCACAATAACCAAGAGGCTGACTGATATGCTTTTGGTCATAAGCTTGCTTATACCAATCATAAAATTTTTGTAATCTCTCTTTTATAGAACCGTTCAACGCGGTAGCAAAGGAAGATCCAACTCCATACATATCCTTAAAAGCCCACTCAATATATCTCAACTTGAATCTTGGATCCAAAATAATTCCAAAATAAATCAACTTGTTCATCCTAGCAGCACAACCCCAATATCTATTGTACTTTTCCATCATTTCTCCACCCACACTTGCAAAAACACCATTCAAGTTCATAGAAGCATTCTTCAACTCACAATAGATCGCATACGCTTGGTGAAAAGCAGTATGCAAACTCACACTTTGAGAGGTTGAAAAAATATTGGTTGCAACATAGAATAACTTTAGAAAAGAGATAAAGCCTCTAACAATTTCCCAATCATCATTACTAGGGGGACTACCATTTCCAAAGAACTCTCTATAGCTCGACTCTTCATCCTCAAGCTTATCAAAAGCAGCTTGAAACTTCTCTGCAGCCTCAATCATCAAATATGTTGTGTTCCAACGAGTTGAAACATCTAGGTATACTAGTTTTTTACAAGTTATTCCAGCAAATTCAATGCATTATTTAAACTTTGCTGCCCTATGAGATGAGGACTTGACAAATCTAACAACATCCCTAACACTAGTTATAGACAAATGCTTGTCTTTCAAACCCTCATTTACCACCAAGTTCAATATGTGAGAAGCACATCTCATATGAAAACACTTACCATCCCCATCATCCCATTCATAGTTGATATTTTTCTCTGCAGATATGCTACAGCTACATCATTTGAAGTTGCATTATCAACAGTAATGGTAGACATACTTCATGAATTACATTTTGGGTATGTTACATAAACAAATTTGCACACTTAGCATTTAACATTCAACATTTAGACCAAAAGTCACATGAGCAGAACATAATCAAAAACTTACTGTTAGATTGCTCGCCACTTTCATCTTGATCCATTTATCCAAATCACAACACCTGTCCAAATCAAAAACACAAATCTGAAAATAATAAAATTAGTGGTTGAGCTTAATCTAACAAGTTACTCACTATAAACACGTTACGAAACATGTTACTCACTATAAACTCAAACTAATTTTAGATCCATTTTCATTAAACATGAATAATTCCAAACTTGAGCTTGATACATATACATGAACATATTACTCACTATATGAGAAATCACTTTTTATTCATGTTGGAATTATTCATGTTTAAGGAGTATACATATACTCAAACCATAAACTCAAACCAATTCACTTATGAGAAATCACTTTTTATAATTAAAGTTTCAAAATCATAAATAACCATTGATGAGAATTAATGAAAAACAAAAAAAAATTTGAAAAGTCAGAATCATAACCTTAATCACTCTTGAAGAGCCTAAATCAACCTTGAAACAAAACAACAAAATCAGAACCAACGTTAGAATTAGCATTTGAAACAAGTACAACAGAGTCAGAATTCAAAACAAAGAAAAACTCAGAAATTAAATAGGTTACCTTGCATATGAATGTGGACCAATGCTAGTATGAAAAATACAACCTTAGAATAAAAAAAACCAAGTCAGAATTTGAAACCCTTACAAAAGAAACAATAACTTGTGTTTTGTGTTTTAAATACTTATGACTCCTGCCTTTGAATACCGAGCTTACTCATTGACGAAAGAAACAATAACACTAGAATAAATATCAGAACAATGAAACATCAGAACAATGAACTTATGCTACAAATACTTACTGAAATATTTGATAGGCTATTATGAAAGAAAAGAACTATAATACTATGTTGATAAAATTTAGATAAAAAACTATACGACGGTATATACAAAAGTATTATCAACAATTAGTTGAAATATTTCTAAAACAATAATTTTGACAATAATTTGACAATAATTTTGTTTCATGTCAATACACTGGAAGTTACCACAGCCAATTCAAAACAAAATGTCACATCCATATTCAAAGTAATATGGACAAACATAATGACAAAGTTAAAATCTTAACCTGTAAAAAACAAGAATCAACACTTGAGAGAACTAGCCTTTAATCACCTGTAAAAAACAAGAATCAACATAATATTAAAAACTTTAAACTTAGAAACCCTAAATTAAAAACTTTAAACTCAGAAACCCTAATTAAAAATCCTAAATAACAAAACCCTAACTAATAAACCTGAGAGATAGAATGAGGGCATTTGATTTTTGAGTGAGAACCTTCGAGCCTTCGAACCTTCGAACCTTCGAACAAGTGAGTGAAGAACGAGAGATTGAGATAATGATTAACGAAATAGTGTTTAACAATAATTAACAGAAAAATAAACATGCTTTGTAATGATGGCATCTGATTTCTGAGTGAGAAAACTGAGAGAGAGAGAGAGAGAGAGAGAGAGAGAGAGAGAAGATTGCAAACCCGACAGTGAAAAGAAAAAAGCCCTAAGAGCAGCGAGGGTGAGCGATTGAGAGAAATGAGAGGCGGCACAGTGGCATTGAGTAAATGTGAAAGTGAAACAATGAAATCAGAAAGTAGTATTACCCCTCCCCAACTTGACAAAACGCTGCGTTTTGCTTCGGGCGGGTGTGGGTACCCGAGGGTCAGTTTTTGTTACCCAGATCCGCCCATATAAACCCCTTCTAACCCGATTATTTCACCCGTTTCACCGATCCAAACTGCCCAAATGCATATATATTTTTCGATTTCCCCGGATTGGGTCGGTTGAGCGGGTCTTGTCCAGCCCTATACCACACCCTAAAACAGTATTTCCAAATCTGCCACAGTTGAAAGGAAAATTTCCAAAATGCCACAACAGTGGTACCTTTTTGCCATTTGGAATGGTGACATGTCCCACAACTTTTTTCTTCACCTTTTCGCCATTTGAAATGGAGAAAAGGGTATTTTTATTTTTTTTCTTCTTTTAATTCTGAAAAATAAATAAATGTTTTTTAATATTTTTATTACTTAATTAATTAAAATTTAATTAAACATACTTTTAAATAATAATAATTAATTAAAATTTAATTAAACATACTTTTAAATAATAATAATTAATTAAAATTTAATTGAATATAATTTTAAATAATAATTAATTAAAACTTAATTAAACATAATATAAAATTAAATATAAAAATTATAAATAAAAATTTCATTCATTAACTAATAACTAAAAATACAATTAATAATTAAAAAATACAAATTATTCTAAATATTAAAATTAAAAGCTAAGTCGCTGTAACTAATTAGAAGGCCCTGCAATATTGGGGCGATGCAAACATTTTTTCCGCATATGGAGTCCTTGACATATACCACATCTTCTTTTGATTTTATCAACCGTGTCCATTTACATTCTAATGCGAGTACTCTTCGGACGACCTTTTTGTTTAAATATCCTTTCATCATGTATGATCGCGGGCCTAGATATTCAGTCATTTTCTTCTTTGGGAAGACAGGAGAAGCTCATCTTGTAAACTTTGAAGATTGATAGAATCATTATATACTGGGAGGGATCAACAAAGTATAATCGTGGTTGATGTTAGAACAAGCTGCAATAGCGTGGGAGCAAGGCATGTGAAATGTTTGTAATTTCCCACAGTCACATGTTTGTTTTTGGAGGTCGACATGGAAATAACTAGGTGGTGACCATATTTGTATAAACGGTCTCTTGTACCACAGTAGTGTCTTTCACGGTCAGCTCGAGACATTATAGCTGGATTCTTCTCTTCTTGTGCAACCCTTTCATGCGTTATCATGAACTCCTTCCCGTAATAACATTTTTGTCTCATCATGTCCTCACTTCCCAAACAACGTTCAATCAAGAGGGTTGCTCTAACTAGGGCCATAATAGGTAAATTAAGTTTCCTTCACACAGATTCAACGATTCAACAAGGTTGGTTGTCATGTGGCCCCATCTTGCTCCTCCGTCATAAGCTCGCGACCATTTTTCTTTTGGTATTGAAAGCTTCTGGGTTTGCTTTGCGGATCTCATCCCGATAGTATGCGTAGATAGACTCATTCAATGCATAACATGTGCAAATGTATTAAAAACATTAGCATAAAAGAATTACAACAAACGTAATAGTAGAATGGTAATTGTAAAAAATAGAGAAACACTTACCCTTGTTTACAACTTTCTCGCGGAGGATTTTTTCCTTGATTGCTCGCATAAAGTTTTGGGCGATGTGTCTGATGCAATACACATGAGAAGTTGGAGGGTTTTTCCAGCCATTTTCGGGGTTATTATAGGCACTTTTGATGGACTCATGTCAGTCAAATATCAAACATATGTTTGGTTGAGGTGTGACATGTAGCCTCAAATTTTTCAGAAAGAAGCTATAAGCCCCTCCCGTCTCACCTTCAACCAATGCATATGCGATTGGGAAAATGTTACCATTCCCATCTTGCGCAACAGCCAGAAGCAACGTGCCTTTATATCTTCCGTACAACTATGTTCCATCTACCTGTACAATTGGTTTGCAATACGCGTAACCCCTAATACAGGGCTGAAAGGCCTAAAACAGGCGATGAAATATTCTTTGGCCAGATAGTTGTGTTCCATCATCTGAAAACACGGGGAGTGTTTCGAGATCTATGACGGTGCCAAGAAGAAACTCTTTCATGACCATCAACCATTACAGGAGGGAATTGTATGAGCCCTCCCAATTTCCGTAGATAACTTCAATTGCCTTGTGCTTTGCTAACCACGCCTTCTTGTATGATATTGTAATTTTATTTTTAGTAAATATTCTATTTTTTTATATTATAATTTTTATTTTTATTTTACATCTATTACTTTTTAGGTGGTGCATCAAGAATCTTGATTACAAAAATAACCTGCAGCACCATCTCCAAGGATATCGTTTTAGGATAGACCACATGCAACCATTACAGGTTTTTATTCCTCGCTCAACTAATTCACATTTTTTTATTATATTTTTTTGGGAAGACACTTACAAATCTCTTATGTATTATTATTAGTTCTTGCGGAGGCCGTATATTGGTTTCGAACCGCAAAGTGAAGAGGATAGATCAATTTGGAGTTCAACAACATTTCTAATATGTTTTATCTTGTTGATATGCATCAAACAAATAGGGTCAAGCTACAATTTGGCATTCCCCAAGATATACCTCAAGATCCTCGATGCCTCGCAGAACACCACAAAATAAACACGAACAAATCACGTAAGTATCCATGGGCCGAACTTTACACCACAGAGCAAGCCTATTGGATGAATCGCCAATTATGGAAATTGGATGAAGATCAAGTGCTTGAAAATATTGAAGACCTTAAACATTCAGATGAGTACATGCAATGGTATAAACAACTGCCACATAGATTTGCATCGTACGAACATTTTCTCATTGATCCTCGTCAAAATCCTAATCCTAACTTTTCCCAACAACCCGTCCAACAACAAAATCCTGAGCCAAACTTTCCACAACAACCATTCCATCAACAACATCCTAATCCCCAACCCTTCCAACAACAAACCTACTTTATTCTTTACACACGAACCCCACTATTCCCCCCAACAAACTCCTAACCCCCACTATTCCCAACAACAAACTCCTAACCCACATTATTCCCCACTACAAACTCCTTCCCCATACTATTTTCAATAACAAACCTTAAACACAAAAAACACCCCATCTCACTACCAATCAAACTATTCATATGAAACCCAACATCCTCAAACATACAATCGTCCAACCATGCAATTCACACTTGTTCATCCACCAAACTTTGATTCCCCTACCATCGAACCACTCATCAACCTCTAACATCGAACCAGCCACGACCTCTTATATTCCTACCATCTGCAGAGCCGCCCACAACCAATCCCATACACCCAAACCAATCTCAATTTTGACGTGGATCTTAATGTTAGTGATTTTGAATTTCAAGAATCTATTTGGGCTCATCTTCCACCTGCGACTCCAACACAAGATAATGCTCCTACACAAGAAAATCCACTGCCCCCAGATCCAACACAAGGGACTCAACCAACACAACAATATGGTTTTGGTTTTTCGTGTTCCAGTACCACGTCATTGTCATTCCGGTTCTCGTTTGCATCATCAACATCAACAATAATTTGTATTTTTTTAATTATTAATTGTATTTTAATTATTAGTTAATGAATAAAATTTTTATTTATAATTTTTATATTTAATTTTATATTATGTTTAATTAAATTTTAATTAACTATTATTATTTAAAATTATGTTTAATGAAATTTTAATTAATTATTATTATTTAAAAGTATGTTTAATTAATTATTATTATTTAAAAGTATGTTTAATTAAATTTTAATTAATTAAGTAATAAAAAATATTAAAAAACATTTACTTATTTTTTAGAATTAAAAAATAAAAAATAAGTAAAAATACCCTTTTCTCCATTTCAAATGGCGAAAAGGTGAAGAAAAAAAAAGTTGTGGGCCATGATGCCATTCCAAATGGTGAAAATGTACTATTACTGTGGCATTCTGAGAATTTTCATTTCAGCTGTGGCAGATTGAGAAATACTGTTTAAAGGTGTGGCAATTTGGGAAAAAATTCCCACGTCAATGCTAAATAAGAATTTTTTCTCAAACTACCACACCTCAATGTTCCAAATCGCCACAAGCTGAAATGAAATTTCAGAATGCCACTCTGATAGTACCTTTTAGCCATTTGGAATATTTGACACAATTTTTCTTCATCTTTTCGCCATTTGAAATGGAGAAAAGGGTATTTTATTTTTTTTCATTTTTTAATTATGAAAAATAAATAAATATTTTTTTAATTTTTTATTACTTAATTAATTAAAATTTAACTAAGCATACTTTTAAATAATAATAATAATTAATTAAAATTTATTTAAACATACTTTTAAATAATAATAATTAATTAAAATTTAATTGAACATAATTTTAAATGATAATTAATTAAAACTTAATTAAACATAATATAAAATTAAATATAAAAATTATAAATAAAAATTTCATTCATTAACTAATAATTAAAAATACAATTAATTGTCAACGCCTATCAAAAAATTTTAATAATAAAATAATTCGAATATCGACACAATGAAGTCACCACCGAGATTTATTTATTCCAAGAAGGAAAAGAGAAATATTTTGAATAAAACTCACGAGAGACGAATAAGACGGTCTACGAGATTAAGAGATGCAGGTTCGGGAGTCGGTTATGCAAGGGGAAGGTATTAACACCCATCACATTCATCGTACTCGATGGTACCCATTTAGTTCAAAGTGTGTTTGTGTGTTAATGTGAAAACTTACGATCTTCTAAGGTGGAAAGGAGAAAATAAGAGAGAAGAAATGTTTTTATTATTTTTGCTCGCCTTTGATCGTAAGACTTAGTGCCTACGTACTCCCTCGTGCAATGGGAAAGTCAGAGCACCGTAGTTTGGCTAGAAAATGATTGTTTGTTGATTGATTTTAAATGAAAAGACAAGTCAACATTTTTAAAGGAGAAGACTCGTCTAAATGCCCACAAGGTGTGATAAAGAATAAAAGACTACACATCAACATGAGGGAGGGTTTGAGAACGCCTCTTGTACTCAAGTGGAGAAGTCGAAAACCATGGGGATAGAGGAAGAACATCTCAATTATAAATGAATCATGTCTAATCTTGAAAATGTTTTAAAGGTAAAAGGTGCTTGGGCGCACAAAATATTTGAATGAGTTAAAATTGATTTTAAGTGTGGGTGAAAAGTACCGAACAATAGGGCTAACGTCCTATGATTCAAATACTAGAAACCTGAGGATCTCAATGCTCAACGAGTCTTCTATCATCCCAAAAAGTTTTATTATGAAAAAGGTGAAGTGAAACGAGGTTCACATTATTAAGAGTCTTAAACAATTGGTCTAGCAACCAACGATTTGAAGACTCAGAGTTCATTTGACACAAGTTTTTAAAGAATTGGTCTAGCAACCAACGATTTAAATACTCATAATTTATTATGAAAAAGTTTTTGAAAAGTCACTCGATGTTGGATCGAGGTTTGAAAAGAAGACTCGATGTTGGATCGAGTTTAAAATTTATTAAAAGTGTTTTAAATGCTTGGTGAATGGAGAAAGAATGAATCAGATTATGATCGACCAAGCCAAAAGACTTGATCGATCTCGAGAGAATAGCCAAGCCTAATCTCTACTATGGAACCCTTATGGAAATGAGAAACTTGGTATGTGGACCAAGGCGCGGGAGATGAAGGAGAAATGAAGAAATTGCAAACAAATCAATAATATAAAAATCGAGAAAAGCCCATGCATGGTGGCCAACACAAACATAAAGCGATTAAATTACATGTGTACTAGCAAAGTGGGCTAGTCTACTAAGATGACCAATTGGAACAATTGATCGAAATAGGCTCACTGTAGGAAGGCCAAGGATCAAGCGTACATGTGTGCCTATGTGGTCATCGCGACGCTTCTAAGCTTTGTCGACTTACGGGTTTAAAATGATTCACAATTGAATATTAGTATAAAAATGTTTTTTTTTTTGGTTTTGTGTAAGTGATGATTAAATTAAAACAAAATAAATGCGAACTAAATAATTATTACAAGCCTTTGGGGAGAGGGATAAATCAATTACAAATGGGGATTTAAGAAATGAAAATAAAATAGAAAGTGATTAGTTACAATGCAACAAAGGAGCTGGATACATTTTTCTGAATGAGGATGAAAATAAAATAAAGTGAAAATAATAAATTAATTACATTACCACGGGATAAAAACAAAAATCAATGCGGAGAAGCAAGCATCGATTATTGACCATTGCATTTTATTGGACTCCCACCTATGAGGGACCATTTGTAGTCAAGACAGTATTCTTCGGCGGAGCTATGATATTGAGCACTATGGATGGAGAAGACTTCCCACACCCTGTGAACGCAGGCATAGTCAAAAAATACTATGCATCGAGACCTGCTAGGTCGATTGGTCTAGGCAAAAATAAGGGCATCCCGGCGAACCAATAAGGTTCGGGCAAAAATTAAGGATATATAAAAAAAATGTACACCCAACAAGTCGAAAACCTGCAAAGGCGACTTGGGCAAAAAAGGGTATCCCGGTAGACTGAAAACCCGAAAGGGAGGCTTAGGCAAAAGTTAGGGATTTAAGCGTACGACTATGTCTCGTCTAGATCACCTATCAGCATTCAAGATTCGAATAGCGAAAATCAGTTCAATCAGTTTCTTCTAACAACAAGGAGATGAGATAATCGAAAATATATGAGCAATAGCATAGTTGAAACTCGACAAGATTGTTTCCACATAGCTTTTTTACTATTATGACAATTTCCTCTTACTAGGATATTCGTCTCTTGTATACAAACTTCCTGAATATAGGCCACTTTTCAAATTCAATACAAATTACTCTTTCCAATTCCAATTTTATTGTTTTGTTTGCATAAAGTCCAATGATTGCTTTGAATGATTATATGCATCTGACAATAAACATCTGTTCACAAACATATGAAAAGAGAACAGAAACAGTAATTACTACAGGCTCTAGGAATTGAGATGACGACTAAAGTCACCAATACATCCCCACAGAGTCACTTTCACAAGAAATACATCAGCAGGATCATCAATCCCCACAGAAACATCGCTCTCCCTACAAAGGCAAATCTTCTCCAACAAAGTACTACATTATCATCTCCTCCCAACAATGTTCCAACACTTTCAACTCCATCACTTTAGTCCCCGAGTAGTGATCCTCTACATTGATCACATTAGTCCCCGAGCAGTGATACTATCAGCTACATCAGCTACAAACTTCATCACATTGGTCCCCGAGCAGTGATCCTCTACATTCATCACATTAGTCCCCGAGCAGTGATCCTATCAGCTACATCAGCTTCAACTTCATCGCGTTAGTCCCCGAGAAGTGATCCTATCAACATCATCACATTGGTCCCCGAGCAGTGATCCTATCAGCATCATCACATTAGTCCCCGAGCAGTGATCCTATCAACATCATCACATTAGTCCCCGAGCAGTGATCCTATCAAGTCTATCACATTAGTCCCCGAGCAGTGATCCTATCAACTTCACCACATTACGTCAGTCTCCAAGCAGTAACAGGTTATGAAATATCGCATCATCCTCAGCAAGGTCTATAAATAAGATATTAATCCCCGGCTGAGTATCTCTCAATCATTATTATTCTCCCAACAGCAGTAATATCCAGACTTGAAACTTGGTCAGATAGTGCATCAGAGGAATTCACATTTCTCTTATTCCCCAGCCAGGGTTTTCAACAACCTCATCCCCAAGCAGACATCAGAAATCTCCAGCAGAACGTTCCTATCTTCTTCAAGATGGATATGTTTTGAAATACCACAACATCTACATTCATACATTATTCATAAAAGTCATAACATGTGCATGTATCATAACAACATTGTTCATGACTTTGTCATATACTTGCATGCATCATAATCTGCATAGGACTAACCATATCCTGTCAAGATTTTATTCCCCCAGCAGGTAACATCTATTTTCCAAATGAAAGGTCAAAGATTAATACCCGAAACAAGACGGGTAAACTATCTACATTCTGACAAATATTCATCCCAGAAATAGTCAAGACGAAGGTTTATTCTGACTCTCTCTTATTATCAACCGCCCCAGATGGCATCTTAAGCCCATCTCCAATTTCTCTTTCATCCAAAAGACGAATACAGAGTCTAGCATACGACTCACTCTCCAGCATCGACTTTTCCAAATGGCATCTATAAGCCCATTCCAATGCATCGTCAACTAACAATACCATTCCATACAACAGCGAGTGCAAATTTTCAAGTGTACTCGAGTGTTCAATCATCTTCTACCTTCAGGTCACGAAAGGCAAGCATACCAATCTAAAACTTTCGGTACAAGAAGATTGAACTGGGGAAACTGTTATACCCCAAAATTTGCCTTCCTACTTCTCAAGACAATCCACAACTCCATACTCAAGGTTTCACAAGGGTTGACCAGAAAAATCCTCTCCTAAGCAATCAATCTAAGCTAGGGTTCTGCTCCTCTCAAGTCAAGATGGATTTCCAGTGATTTAAGTGGTCATCATACCCCATCATATGCTTCAAGGGATCACCATATCAAGTTTCAAGCCTTACAAGTCAAAATTGCTCATCCAATTGCTCAGATGGCTGAAAATCAACTGTATTGGACAAAAATTCAACTGTGGTCAACATGCAGTCAAACTTCATAATTTTTGGTCAACATCAATATTTTGAAGTGATATTCATCATTTGATCAAGGGTTGATCATGATTCATCAAGAAAGTCAAGATCTGATCAAAAGTCAAAGTTTATAAATTAGGGTTTTTCAGACAAAAGTCAACAGAACTTTGACTAGGCATAACTTTCACATACTTTATCAGAAATTTTTCCACCAAATCTCATTTTAAATGGAATTCAATTATCTACATTTTCATGTCTCACAAGCTTGGGCTAGAAATGCTTCATTTGGAAGTTATGGATCAAAACATTATAGGTCCTTTTAAAAGTCAACAAAAAGTCATCTTTTTGAAAAGAAGTGATCATGAACATGGAAACTTAAATGAAGATGAAACCAAAAGGGATTTTTAGAAAACATCTTGAGCTTTCTAAAAAGTCCAAGAACACTGAAAAAGGTTAAAAATTGAGCAAGATACAAGTTGTGCAAGTTGAGCATTTTTGAGGGGATGCATAAAGGAAAATACTTGACAAATGAAAATATTTTCCAAATGGGCTTAGAATTTTATGCTCCAAGCTGGATCTTAACATTGTCCACGATCTCTATGCACCTTGCCATGCCTCCTTCCCAATTTATTTGATTTATTTTGGAATTAAAGCATTAAATCCAATTTTAATTAAAAAAATACAAAAGCAAGGTCTAAGACAAGTTGGGCTTGATTTCCACTTGTCTTGAGGAAGGAAGCCCAGGAGAGTTGTCAAATTCGTGCAAGAAGATTTAAGGAAAGATTGAGCCAAATTTGGAAAGACTTCATACAAATTTCAAATCAAATATTCTCCATTGAAAGAATATATTTTCTCTTAAAGTCTTGACCTATTTCCACTCCTCTATATATACTTAACACAACCACAAGCGAAGGACACGGATTGCTAGCCTCTTACAAACCCTAAAATTCTCCAAAATTTTCATACAAACTTGCATTTTCGAGTTTCAAAGTTCCCGCCACTTTCAACCACTTCCAAGCACTCCAACGTGCTCCTGAGGTAACATAGGGTAAGTATGGATCCATAACCATGGTTAGAATTCCCTGAATTGCTTACATCATGAACTCCATTTGCTTTAAACTTTTGATTTTCGTATTTTAAATATTATCGTGCTTCTGATTGAACTAATGCTATTAATGTCTTCCTGAGATGCTATGGAACAGTTTAGAATGATCGCATAAGGTTTTTAAAGGCTAGAACGCAACCTGCCATTTTTAGGGCATAAGCCATCTGAAGTTTCGTATCCATGGTTACAGTCGGTTTCAGGGAAAGATAATGCCACCATTGGATTCGTATCATCCTATTTAGTGGATCTGAGTTGTTTTTGTTTGCATTTTCATCGATTTTTGCAGGTGTGGCGCTTATAGTAGTCGGAGAAGACAACCGGAAGTCACCTCCGGCGCCTCTGACTTTGGGTCAACCGACGAGGAAAAGAAGAAATACACATATATTAATCCATGTAACATACTTCATGGATGTATCACCGCCCCAACGGTTCACCTTGCGCGCACTAAGTCATTCCCTCCCCAAAGGCACGGGTTCGAACCCTGCCTTTTGCCAGATTTCCTAATATTTGTATAATTAATACAGGTTCCAAAGGCATCATCTCTAGAAGCTCCAACTTATGGACCCTCAGGAGTATCATCTTCAGAAGCTGCAGCTTCTGGACCCTCAGTATCATCTCCAGAAGCTCCAGCTTTTGGACCTTTAGAAGTATCACCTCCAGAAGCTCAAGCTTCTAGATGCCCAGAAGTATCATCTCCAGAAGCTCCAGCTTTTGGACCCTCGATATCACCTCCGAGCTCCGACGGATGCCCAAGTGCTACCCGTAGAAGGAACTTCCGTGCGGAAGGAGCGACTTAGTGCCGACCTCCGAAGCTTTGGAAAATAGGTTTCCAGAGGTTCTGGAGGGAACCTCTGTCAGAAGCTCTAACAAAAACCTTTATTTTTTGTTATTTATTTTTCTGCTGATTAATTTTCTTTTTCTATTTTTCTTAATTATTTCAATTAATTAATTAATTAGTAATTAGGTTAAACAATTAGCTTAATTAGGATTAATTTCACAATTAATTTTATTTTTCTATTTTTTTCTTAATTAAATTAATTAATTTAATTAGTTTAGTTTAGGTTAATCATTTAATTTAAATTAAATTTCTTTTATTAATTAAAATTAATTAGAATTAGGGTTTCCGATTCACCCGATTTTCACTTAGTAATTAGGTTAACTAAAATCAAACCTTTTTTTACTAACCAAAAACTTTTTACTAACTATTCTTCAAGCCTCTCCCGATTCTATTTTTCGTTCGATTATCTGTTTTCGCGCATATTATTGTAATTGCTTCCAGGATGTACAATTTTTCGCGCGCGTTCCTTTTATCATTATGTATCTGCTTATGGAATGTAATAGATAATTAGGACATTTACTTTCCGTACTCCTCAATTATGTAACTTCCCCAAAGCCATGTAATAGCGTAGGACATTTACTTTCCGCACTTTACATTTCTGCAATTTATTTTTCGCACCTATTAACTGCTAGTAACTAGGCGTGTATGGCAAGATTAAAATCAACTTAGATCGCCCTAATTCAAGATAAAATATCTGAATACAACACACTTTCTTCACACGTGCACCCACACCTTAGGTATCCTCTCTTGTTGCCTTTCGAATAATGGTCATGTCCCTCGAACGTATAGATATCTTAGCTTAGACGCTTACAAACATATCATCATAGTCCCTTCGAATTAAAGATCATAGTCCCTCGATGACTCTCGATGTTGCCTACGAATACATGATCTCGTCCCTCGATTATTGCCTATGAATAGTGATGGTCGTCCCTACGAATATGCTAAGATATCCTTACATGCTGCCTTCTATGACCATCCGATGTCCCTTCGAACACCCCTTTACATACAACGAATAAGGTTACCTATCAACCAATGGTATGGATAGCCTTATTCTAAAGGAAAGCAAAATAACACGGAAATGACCGTTCTGGGTAGGTAATAGACTCTTAATTGCTTGCTCTATCAAAACACTTTTCACACCTCACACTTTCAAAAACATTTTCAAACACTTTGTATACATTCCAGCGTGAATCATTACAAAGTCCTTTTCCAAAACAAAACATTTCCAAACACTTTGTATACATTCCAGCGTGAATCATTATGAAGTCAAAGTGAAATGCCCTTTTTCAAAAATCTTTTCAAACACACACAAAAAGCAATTAAAGTGAGCTAAGCAATTAAGAGCCCGTAGATAACTAAGGATGGAAAGGGTGCTAATACCTTCCCCTTTCATAACCGCCTCCCTTACTCAGAATCTAACAAAGGTCTTTTCCTGTTCTTTTCGCCTTCCCTTAATTGGATAAAAGAAAAGTCGGTGACGACTCTTGCGATCAAACACAAAACAAACAAGTCGTTTCTTCCACCGTATTACAGAACTGGAGACTCTACTGAGGATACTACCTAAAGAGAGGCTACCTTAGGGCTAGAAGATCACTTTATTGATTTCTGTTTGCTTTGTCTACTTTATTTTTAAGGGTTGCGTGGTTATTATATCTGTGGGGGATCCTACACCCGGATCCAAGTTTCCTTGGGTAAGTAGCAATAAATCATCGCGACTATTAGGCGTAAACCGAAATGGTCAAAATGATGGCTATGGTTAGTGTGACACTTTGGATATCCTGATGCTCCTCATGTTTAGTTGAGGAAGTATTTGGCGTCTACGTGGTGTCATAAGCACTAACTAAGTTTTAGAACCATAATTGACCCGTCTTGGCCATTAGAAGGTAGTGAGATGCGGGCTTCGGTGCAGACTGAGGTTGGTTGATACTCGATGCTACGCTCATTGAGATTCGACTTTTGGGATGTTTCAGTCGACCATTTGGTAGTCGTATGGAAATAAATCCTGTGAGAAAGATCGATGATATGAGATTCCTAGAACCCGGTTACTATTATAGGATAGGTTGAACCAAATTAATCTCCGGCGAAGGGTAAACACCTATACCTCATGCAAGCCTTAAACCTAGGGCTATGGTGTGAATTGCATGTGCTTGCTATTTAAACATGACATCATGGCATCATGACACCATAACATCATATCATCTTTAACTATTTCAAGGACCTAGGGATTTATCTTTGCTCTGTGTTGTAGGGTTATAGCTTCCAGGAAGACTATCCGAATCAACTTTGTGGGTATACCTTCTCAACTCAAGGAGTTCGTCTCAGAAATTGCTGATCACTCTCAGTTCATCAAAAGACATGGTTATCTACTCGACTTGGTTACCTCCGGTTTTGAAGAAGATATGATGAGCATCATATTCCAGTTCTTTGATCCGAAGCATCACTGCTTTACTTTCTCAGACTATCAGTTGGTACCTACATTGGATACCCATTCTTGATAAAATACCATTCACTGGTTCAGAAAAAGTTCCGAAGTTCGAAGACATCGCATCAGCGTTACATCTAAAGCGATCAGACGTTGAAGACAATTGGGAGACGAGAAGTGGAGTTAAGGGCTTGCTTGCTAAGTTTCTGCTAAAGAAAGCTCGAGAATTCCTAAAGGCTATAAGTTTCCATGCTTTCGAAGACATTTTGGCTTTGTAATCTATGGTTTGGTGATATTTCCTAATCCAGGTCAATTCATAGTCGTGAACGCCATCAAGATTTTCCTCACTCAAAATCCTGTGCCTACTTTGCTTGGAGATATTATGCATTTTCTCCACACTCGTACTATGAAAAGACAAGGGACTCTCATGTGTTTCATACCTTTATTATCCAGATATGGTGGACCTACGGGTCAATCTCATTCCATATCTAATTGAAGGTCTGATTATCTATTATCAATGAGTACCTCATGAATCTCGTGCACGACCAGTGTGTCCAGAAGATTATTTCCAACAATTGTTGCCTATTACAGGTCTTGATAATCAGATGATTAATTAGGATGAGTATCACCCGTATGCTCAGTTAGGTATCAAGAGCCAAGTGAATCATAAAAAGAGTTTGGCACAGTGCCCATGACTCTAAATTCGTTGTTTCCCTCCCTTGCTCAAGTTTTCATCGAAGGAAACCAAACAAATAGATCATGTCATCTCTTATTTTATGAGGGATTTGATCCCTATGTCAGTCTGATTACCACGCAGGGGAACCTGACCATACAGTTAAAAATAATATGTCATCCTAAGACAAGATTCAAGGCTTGATCAATTCAGAAACGGTTGTGTTTATGTCAGATTAAAAGGGGAATCTATGCCTCAGCGGTGTCTAGACTATAAAGTGTATCATCAAAACCAACAAGTCCATACTGAGTCAAGCCTCCTCAACATGGCAATTTCAAATTTCATTTGCATTCTCATTTGTAGATTTTCTTGTTTGTTCTGTACTTACTTGTATGCAAAACTTTTTTTATCTTCTGAATGTTAATCATAATGCATTGAATATGTTTGTCTTGAATTAATCCATTCATATTCACTCTTAATTGTTTTATTATGCTTTTGATACTCAAATATTGTTAATAAGGGAGATAGACCCTCTCTAACCCCTTTGAGCCTTGAAGTAGGAGTTTTATTTTCTATTCAGAAAAATACCCTCATTTTTAACCCGGGGTAGGGTAGTGTTTAGTTAAACTAATCCAGCGTTCAAAACTCATCAAGAGTGCACAATTAAAGGATACACCTATGGTTATCCTCCGAAAGGTTGAGAAACTGTAATAGTCAAGCTTTGTCTATCAATGGTGTGCGTCAAAGGAAGATGATACCCCAATGGGTATTCCTCATCTACCAAGGACTCAGGCAGTCACAATCACTTCCAATTAATCAAAGTCTCGAGATCACACGATTTGTTCAAAAAGTGTGAATATATAAAATATTGTGAAAGCAAATTGGAAAGCCAGAAATGCGAGGATAATCAAATGAGATCCTAAGTGAAGAACAAAGTTGTGTGATCAGACACCAAAGAAAAAAGGGTGAGTGACTCTCGTGTCCCAGAAGCCTCTCTCTTGGTAAAGTCAAAGCTGTATGACCAAGAAATAGCGGTGGGCCCTCAACTATCAAATTCCTCTTGTGGGAGATGATTGCTCGTATCGAGTTAACTGAACTTAGGGTTGGATAACATCATGAAGGGGGTGGGCACCAAATATTTTGAGCCTAAAAATCCTTTTTTCTAAAAACCGTGAACCAGACCACGTTACAACCCTTAAAAGTCCTAACTGAAGCAGGGTTAATTCGAAAGCGAAACCGTAACGAGAGCATGGTAACCTGACCCCTAGGAGGTCTGCTATAACTTTTGAGTTGGTATCACTCCATATTTTGTTATCTTTTGCACAGAAAAATACGATGTTTCGACATCTTTTCAAAAGCTTTTATTTCAAGACAAGCATAGGATTTGCATTAGAATTATCATTCTTAGGATAAAAGATTCTTTGCATATGAAGAAGTGCTTAAACATCAAGGAATCTTGCATAATGAGCGTCAGATGAACATTCTGATTGTCCCGAGGGGAAAATTTCTTCAAGAATCTGTTGAATGGACTTTTGAAATAATCATCTTAATCTAGGGTATCCGTCTAGTGACTGTGTTGAGTAAAAGGTGATCTGAAACAAGTTGTGTGGGAATTTTGATTGCCCATAAATCCCTGTTGAGCAGTGGTGTATTACTCCCAGTTGGTTCAAAGGGACCAATCACTTCAAGTATTCGCAAATCTGGGGCAATTATGTCGAGATTTGAAGAATCTCTTAAAGCACCGAGTAATCATGATTCATCATCTCAATATGGTTGAAACCACATCAAAGTTCTTGATATTTGGGAAAGTTATCTTGATGGTACATATCTCAGAAAGCCATCTTGAATCGAATTTCTTCAAAGTCTCAACAAACTGGGGCAAGGCATTATGAATGGGCACACCCTACTTTATAGTTGATTAAGCTAAGTTCGTTCGTAGGCTAACTGATTTATGAATCTGAAGAGTGTCTCAGGAAGTCAGGATGGTTATCCTCAGCTTGTCAGAAATTCAAGTCCAGAGTGATGGTCTTTCTTCTTCAGAGGTTCAAGATCATTATCTCCAAGAGAAGTCGGGATGGTTATCCTCAGCTCGTCAAAAATTTAAGTCCAAACTGTCAGTCTTTCTTCATCAGAAGTTCAAGATCATTATCTCTAAGTGCAGTCAGGATCGTTATCCTCAACACAGACTCGCATGAAGTCCTCTCGGGGAGAATACTTTCAAAAGTCAATCAATCTGAAGTAGTTACATCGAGATTCGAAAAATCTCTATGTGGACCCGTTATGTTGCTACACTTGGGGCATTCCACTAGCAGCGTGTTGCAAGAATTTTTGCTTGTTTGCAGGTAGTCGATGTACCAGCGCAAAACTCGAAAACATTTATTCCCCAGTAAGCACTGATGAGGCATCCCCAAGTGAAGCTCTACCTTCCGAAAAGGTCAGATTCAAAGGTCATCATCAACATGGTACCCTTGTTGAAATCCCCAGTGCAAGTTGTTAGTGCCTATTCCGGACAAAATTACCCAGTGAAGACAACGTTTAAACCCGTGGCAGAATATGTTTATCCCTAGTGAATTACTGATGAACGAATACTACTTCAACAAAGTTCCCCATGAAGTGCATGCCTAGGAGGTTTCTTGCATGTTCCTGATAATAGAATTATCTTCTCCAATAAGTCAGTTTGTCAATTGACCCTTCATCAGAATCTCTCTTGAAATTCCCAGTGAGGTTGTATCTCTCGGTATCCCCAGCTGAAGCCATGTTATGGATCTGATATTACCGACGGATGTAATGGTGGAAGCTCTTCCTCAAGTTTTTTCTGATCATTCCCCAATGGATCATTGTTTAGCGAATGATTCCCCCAGTCAGTCATCATGTAGTGATTGATTTTCCCTAGGAGGTAATTTCTCTAGTGTAGCCATTTTGCAATGGTTAACTTATCTAGGAAATCATATTCCTAGGAAGTTTGTTATTGAATTTCCCCGGTGATCGCCAAATCAATGGTGGTATTCCTACTTCGATAACACACTTATGTGTTCTTCCCCTAGTAAAGTTTACTAATCTGAGCCTGATTGTGATCTGAACTGTGGTCATCGGTTACTATTGAAAAGTATATTTCCGGCAAATATTTTTATATCGTATCCACAGAGATTGGGTGATGTTACCGCCGTTCTATAGTTAAAATTGCTTTAAGTTTACAAATTGAAAATGGTTTGTTTATGTTTGGAATTGTATCATGCACTTGTGACATAACTTGAAAATACTAAAAATATGGTTTTTATCAATTAAAAGGAATTTGTCAAGACTTGGTTTCACTATTTCATTTCCATATATTTTCTTATAATTAGTATGTGAACTCAATTTGTTTGAACATAATCTAATATCCTCTCAACAACATTTATTTCTAAATGATATTGTGATATTCATTAAATTAATCCTTTAGATAATTTCTTCATCTAAAATCTTAATCCAACAATCATTAGTATTTGATATAAAAGCAAGAAATGAATCTATTTCTACAATCCACTTTTACTTGAGAAAATTCTTGAAGAACATAAACTAAATTATCTTTTTCAACAATAACTTAATTTGACATATTCAATAAATCACACAAGAATTTCTCTACATTCAACCTCAAATTGTTCACATACAAAGGATTACAAGAGATACATAATGGATTCGGAATAGCTACTACCTTAGTCTTGACAAAATTTGGGAAGTTAGCTCCTTATCACCATTGTTGACATTCAAGAAGCTTTTTGTTCTTCTCCAAAGTTCTATATTTCTCAAAATCGATTGTGAATAATACAAACAACCTAGCAAAAACTATGTTTTCTCTTTCCTTTTCTCTCTCCTTGTTTTGCCTTTTCCTAAGTCATCATTGCAATTGATATGACTCTTTTCATGCAACCACACAACTCTCTTGGCTCAAAAGTGGCTGAAAGTAAGTCTTCACGCCCCAAGGCGTGACCAAAGATACTTCTAATCATCTCAAAGCAATTGCGACCACGCGAGTTCGCGCGCCAACCAAGGCGGCGCGAACTAAACAAATAAGGTTGGCGGCCAGAAGGGCATAGCCTTGGCGAAAGCTTCATGCTCCTTTGACTTTTCCTTGCCTCCCTTTGTCTTATCTTGATCTTTCTTTGACTTGGTTGCTTCTTCCAACTCCATTGAATCCAAGTAATTCTTTTCTCAAAAATGCTACAAAACTAACAATTAAGGTGAAATATCTATTCTACTAAAATAAAAACAATGATAATGGCATATTTGTGAATTGTGTGAATAAAAGGATAAAAATTAAATAAAACTTGGTTAAAAGGACCATAAAAATGTATGAAAATTAGTGCAATTTGGTCATAACAACTCTCCAACTTACCATTTGTTTGTCCCTAAACAAAGTTTTTTCAAGTTATCAAAGTAATATGAAACAAGATAAGGAATGAGAATTAATTAGAGACACTTGGTTGGTTCAAAAGTATACGGCTTCCATGATTCACTTACCTCAATACTAGAACAAAACGTGAACAACATAATGGTTAGGTGCAAAGTACATACCAAGGAATTCAAAGCGATACATGTCAAAATTGAATCAAACCTACACACAATTTATAATAATTAAACACGAGGTGTTCTTTCACTCATCCGAACAATTAAATCAACAACAAATCGAATCATGCGGCCATCAAAACAAATACCAATGAGAATCAAGAGGTCTTCCATGGGTTGTAATGCGGTTTGGGTTACAAAGAAAGGTTAATATCAAGGGGAATCAAACAAAATACTTATCCTAAGGGAGCACTTTTATCAATTCAACTCAATAGCACTTCTTCTTTGATCCAATTTTTTTTTCTTCTATTTTTTCCACAACATACAACCGGGAGCTCTTTGATATTTTTCATTCTATTTACTCCATGGTTTCCAACAGTATCCACTTGTTCTCAATAAGGATCACTTATTTTCTTTTCTTTTGATCAACTTTTTGTTCTCTCCCCAACTTTAGTTTTCAACACAATTATTAATACAAATAATGCTCCCCTTAGGAAAAACAATTTTTGCAACCAAATTGGTTGAGGGTTAAAATGAAACCAAAAACAAATTTCTAAGATTCATTCATTCACACGATTTTTGCAATTTTCAATTGAATGAATCCTAAAGCAAGCCCAAAAGGGGTTAACTAGGGATCACTCCTCACAAGGTTAGTTGATTCAAACTTTTTGGCCAAGTGGTTTTCTGATAACAAACAATGCCTCTATCATTTTCACAATTTTCACAAAAATGGACTAATGCATGATTTGGCATGATAAGAATGAGTTGAAATAAGATTCGGTATCCCGCATTTAGTGTACAATGGAAAGTTACCTCACAATTGGTTAAGTTCTACTTTGATTCAACATGGACATGTATCTCAAGGAATTCATGATATGTAATTTGCACAAACCATCACCTATTCATGTTAATTCTAGAAATCGGTAAAAGTGTACCTTGAAATGCCGAGTACCAATCTTATCATCACCATCCAAAGTGTCTTGCGTTCCTCTCTTGAAACCGTTACTTTGTTACTTCAAGCTTAGCTTAATGAACAAACAATTAAACAAACTTTTTGAAAAAGTGGGGTGTCCTAAATTCCATAAATTCAACTAATAACTTTTTAAAACACACAATTAAACAACTATGCAATTAACGAGAAAAGTTTAAACGGTGAACTAGAGCCACCAAAAGTACATCATAAAAAAAACTAAACGGTGAACTAGAGCCACCAAAAGTACAATTAACAACAAATAAAAAAAACTGAAAACTAAAATAAATCTACTTCTACCACTAGTCTTTTAACTTTCCTCATCATCACCACCACCCACTGGACCAATGGCTTCCTCCATCTCTTCATCCACTTGTGCACCACTAGTCTGTCCACTGCTGCCAGCACCCCCCATAAAACTTGGCCTGCCCTCAGGCCAATTAGCATAAGACACATACTCAGCCTGAGTGGGGAAAGTGCGATCCTCGGGTGCCAACAAAGTATTTTGAAATTGTTGTTGCATGGCATCAAAAAGGAAGGCTTGAGATCTCCTCGAAGCCTCAAAGTTTTCACAACAATAGCTAGCAAAAGCCATCTGATCAAAAGCGGGAGCACGGCGAGGTTTAGGTCGGGAAGATGAAGTACCTGCTCCTTCAGCTTTATCCAATGGTACCTGACAAAACCTGTTCACAAAATAATCATTAATAGTACTTGTAATGGTGTAATGTACCTCATTAGGGAGGAGCACATTTGCTTTCTTGCAAAGTCCCATAATTAGGCCCGAGTAAATGAGAACACCGGCCTTTCCACCATGCTTCGTCCCACTTGTGGCTACTTTCCACATTTCTCCCGCAATGATGGAAGCTACATCCACAGATTTTCCAGACAAAATATAAGAGAGCAGGCAACCAACATCCAGTGGAGAACCAAGACGGCTCGAGCTTCCAAGGTGAGGTCCTCTCGCTTCCAATGCTTGGGCATCCCTTGATCATTAAGGAGATAGCTCCTTCCTTGAAGGCACAACTGCTCATTAACCTCATTAAAATCCCATTCTTGTGTCGCCATTTTTTTGCGATATTGACATCGCTCTCCGTCTCGCAAGGTGAGAGGGTTCCCCAAAAAATTGTTCAACGCATCTCTATTAAAGATGATGACCTTGCCTCTCACTTGCGTCTTGTAGTGATACGCTATTCCTTCCTCCATTTGAATGGCATTGGCATAAAACTCTCGGACAATGTCATAATTAATCTCCTCTCCGGTTCGCACAACTTATGCCACTTCCGATCCTCGATAAAATTGCGATCTTCTTGTATTTCCCATTAGGAGCGAAATTCACAAGTCGCTCGGCTTGGATTATTCGTCGCACAGGGGCCTCATATCTTTCTTCGCATTCATCGTTTGAGAACCGTCATGCGCCTCTTAAAGGTCCGGAGCGGGTGGATTTACGCGCTTAGTGCAAAACCATACCAAACCAACACACACACAAAACATCGATATCATGAGCAATTTGCTTTCTTTGGAATTCTTGGGTTCATGGCTAGACCTTCGCGGTAGCGTCTGGTGAAAAACCGAAAACAAGCTCACGAGCGATCATATCAATCATTCGAACATCCTTCTAACAATCAGTATTGACACAAGATTCCCTAATTCTATTCCTTAATCATTCTAACAATTTCCAACACTAATTTCCTAACACATGCAATTGAAATCCCTAACCCTAACAATGCAATTTTCAGAATTTTAAAATCAAAGAGGAGAAGATTTGATTTCATACCTTGGTACCTTGATTGAGATTTGGGTTAGGAAATTAGAGAGGAAGTGAGTAGGGTTTGCTTGAATTAAGAAGGAATGTAATTGATTTTGAGTGTGGGAGAAGAGGAAAAAGGGTTTTAAAAAAAACTAACTAAAAGTAAGCAAAATAAAGAAAATAGGAAGCGAACCCTTTGGTCGCGGCAGCATCTTGAATGAAAAATTGATTACGGAAAGTTCTTGTCCAACGGTTCGGCAAACACCTCACGTCTTGAATGAAATCTGAAAACAAAGTTTACGCACCTTTGACGTCAACTTGGTACTCGCGCACCTAGTTTTGCAGCGGACCGCGCGAACATCTCACTGGCGCCAGATTTTGAAAAATCTTTGCGATTTTCAATTTTCCACCAAACTTAAGCGAGAAGGGTATTGCTCTAGAAAGCTAAAATTACTCTAAAATGAAAAATTACTTACTCGTTGGGTTGCCTCCCAACAAGCGCTTTGTTTAACGTCGTTCGAGCTCGGCGTTTCATTGGTGCTTCACGGCTCGGCGAAATGCCGCGGTTGAAATCACCACCTTGGTAAATTTTCGATCGCTGCCCATTTACCGTCCAACTTGCTTTTGTTTTAGGATCCTCCACCACAATGGCTCCATAACTTTTTACTTCTTTAATCACAAACGGCCCCGACCATTTTGACTTCAATTTACCCAGAAAAAGCTTAAGTCTTGAGTTGAATAAAAGTACCATTTGTCCCACTTGGAATTCTTTCAACTTGATCTTACCATCATGATATGCTTTTATTTTTTCTTTGTAGAGTTTGTTTGAATGATAAGCATTGTTCCTTAACTCTTCAACTTCATGAAGTTGATCTTTGCGCTTTTCTCCGGCTAGATTATGGTCGAAATTTAGGAATTTGAGAGCCCAAAGTGCTTTATGTTCCAATTCCACCGGGAGGTGACAAGTCTTACCGTAGACCATTTGAAATGGAGTCAATCCGATGGGAGCTTTGTATGCGATCTGTGTGCCCACATGCTTCATCCAACTTTGTGGACCACTCTTTTCTTGAACTTGCTGTTTTCTCAAGAATCCTTTTAATTTCTCTGTTAGATACCTCGGTTTGACCATTTGCTTGGGGATGGTAAGGGTGGTGACTTTATGCTTGACACCATAATGTTCTAAAACTTTTCTAATTGCATTGCAAAAATGCGAGCCACCATCACTTACCAACACCCTTGGCATACCAAAATGTGAAAAGATGTTTTTCTTTAAAAATTTTATCACCGTTTTGGAATCAGCCTTGGGTGAAGCAATCGCTTCTACCCATTTTGATACATAGTCAACCGCAACCAGAATATACTCATTGGAAAAGATGGAAGCAGGCCATGAAATCAATGCCCCAACAATCAAAGACCTCAACTTCTAACATATTGGTTAGGGGCATTTCATCTCGTTTACCTATTCCACCACTTCTTTGACATTGATCACAACTTTTTGAATGCTCATGAGCATCTTTGAAGCGACGGTAATAAAATCCCGATTGTAGGATTTTAGTGGCTGTTATAAACCGCTATAGTGTCCTCCGTGGGAGAGTTGTGACAATGCCAAAGAATGTCTTTGGACTCTTGGTTGTTACACACGCCTCAATATCTGTCCACCCTACTTTAAATAAGTATGGATCATCCCAAACATATTGCTTGACATCAGACAAGAATTTCTTCTTTTGGTTACTAGTGAGGTCTTAGTATTAACCGGTTGCTTTAAATTTGCAAAATCAGCAAACCAAGGCCTCACTTGTATCATATAAAGTTTCTCATCAGAATTCTTCCCTCACTTCCGTTTCTTTCTTTGTAACTTCTTGACCAATCGGGACAAGTGATCCGCTACCAAATTTTCGGAACCTTTTTATCCGGTTCCAAATCAAATTCTTGTAACAATAGAATCCAGGATTAATATTTGTTTGGAATCCGGTTTGGTTAACAAATACTTGATAGCCGAATGGTCAGTGTAAATTACAACTCTTGAACCGATCAAATAAGCTCTAAATTTTTCCAATGCATACACTATAGCTAGTAATTCCTTTTCGGTAGTTGCATAATTAATTTGTGCCTCATTTAAGACCTTACTAGCATAATGTATAGCATGAAAAACCTTTGCTTTTCTTTGACCCAAAACAGCACCAACCGCATAATCGCTTGCATCACACATAAGTTCAAAGTCTAGTTTCCAATTAGGTGCAACGATTACGGGTGTGGTGATCAAATTTTCTTTTAACTCGAGAAAAGCTTTTAGACACGACTCATCAAAATTAAATTGCGTACCTTTGTTGAGTAAGTTACTCAAAGGTTTAGCTATCTTTGAAAAATCCTTGATGAACCTTCTATAAAATCCCGCGTGGCCAAGAAAGCTTCTCACTCCTTTGATGTTGATTGGTGGGGGCAGCTTTTCGATCACTTCAACTTTAGCTTTATCCACTTCAAGCCCCTTTGAGGAAATTTTATGACCAAGGACTACACCTTCGGTGACCATGAAATTACACTTCTCCCAATTGAGCACAAGATTTGTCTCAACACATCTCTCCAACACCACATCCAGATTTTCAAACATAGATCAAAGGATGCACCATACGGAAAAATCATCCATAAACACTTGATGCATTCTTCAATCAAGTCGTGAAAATCGCTTGCATACCGTTGAAATGTTGCTGGGCGTTACATAACCGAATGGCATCCTCAGATAAGCAAAAACACCAAAAGGACAAGTAAAGGCTGTTTTTCATGATCGTCAGTTCAGAAATTTGATTGTATCCGAATAGCCATCCAAGAAACAATAGAAATTTTTACTAATCTTTCCAACATTTGATCCATGAAAGGTAGCGGGAAATGATCTTTTCTTGTTGCTTGATTCAACCTCCGATAGTCGATACACATCCTCCACCCGGTCACCGTTCTTGTTGGAATTAATTCATTCTTATCATTACGGATGACCGTCATACCACCTTTTTTCGGAACCACTTGTACGGACTCACCCATTCACTATCGAAATAAGATAAATCATCCCGGCCTCTAGCATCTTCACTACTTCTTTTCCGACTTCCTTCATTGATGGATTCAAGCGTCTTTGGGGTGTACAGCGGGTTTGAAATCATCTTCCATCATATCTTGTGCATGCATGGTGTGGACTAATTCCCTTTAGATCGGACAGCACCAACCTAATGCTCCTTCATTCTTCTTTAGGACTTGAATTAACTTGTGTTCCTCCTTCGGTGATAAAGTGTTGCTAATGATTCTGGTTTGTGGCATTATCACCAAGAAAACATACTTTAAATCTTGGGGCAGCATCTTTAATTCTAACTTCACCTCTTCAACTTCCTTGTTCTCATTCAAGTCTTCCATTTTCTCCTCCTTGTGATCGATTTCTTTACAAGCTTCCAATTCATCCAAGATTTCCTCAATCTCTTTGTCTTCATTTCGGATGAAATGGTATGAACTCAATGAGAGATCTTTCTAATGGACTAGAAATATGCACTTGATTTACAACTCCATTACTTCTTCTTGATAACATCGATGTGGAAAATGTCATGCTTGTCTTTGGGATGCTTCATGGCTTCAAAAGATTAAAGTCACCTCTTCATCTTGCACTGTACTTTCATAAGCCCATCATCAATGTCAATCATCATACGGGCTGTTTTCATGAAAGGTCGACCAAGAATCAATGGAACATCTCTATCTTCTTCCATATCAACTACCACGAAATCAACAGGAACAAGAATTTGTCTACTTTCACTAACATGTCTTGAGCAACCCCATATGGTGAAGTGGTAGATTTATCGACTAGTTGCAAAGTCATCCTAGTAGCTTTCATCTCGATGTTCCCCAATCTCTTAATAATGGATAAAGGAATCAAATTTATGCTAGACCCCAAATCAATTAGACCATTTCCGATGTAGGTATCCCCAATAGTTACGGTAGGATAACTTGTCCGGATCGGCTTCCTTTCTTGGGAGAGTTCTTTGGATTATAGCACTACGGGCATCAAGCAAAATTGTTTCATTATCCTCATATCTCTTTTCTTGGTGAGGATGTCCTTCATGAACTTGGCATATTTTGGCATTTGCTCAATGCTTGACAAATGGAATATTTATTTGAAGTTACTTAAATATATCCATAAACCTAGCATAATGCCTTGCATTTTCCTTCTTTGATGGTGCATGTGGATATGGTAGATGTTGGAGAGAATTTTGCTCACTCCTTTATCTCCTCTCTTATTTCTCCTTGTATTTTCTCCTTTTCTCATTTTTTCCTCATCTTCTTTTCTTTTTCAACTAAGTCATCCTCCTTTTTCTAACTCCTCTTTTCACTACTTCTTCATCATCCTTATTTTCAATCATCACTTCATTATCATCTTCAACTACAATTTCATCACTTATTCCGTTGCTCACCTTTACCGCTTCTAGTAACAATTGCCTTGCAATGCTCCTTGGGTTGGTGTGAGTATTGGCGGAAAAGGATGGTCCGTTGTTGCTCGGCTAATTGCTTAGCAAGCTGCCCCATGATTCTCTAAATTCTTTATGGCAGCCACATTGCTCTTTTGATTCTCCATAGAAACTTGCATAAATTGGTTGAGTGTTTCTTCCAATTTTGAGCTTCCACCTTGAGATTGTTGGCCTTGAGCATTTGTGCTTTGGTATGGACTTTGATGTTGATAATGTTGATTATTGAATCTTGATGGTTGGTAGCCTTGGTTATTTCTTTGATAAGAGTTGTTGTGATGTGGAGGTTGCCTTTGGTAGCCTTGATTTTGATTGTTCACATAATTCACTTCTTCGCCTTCGGGAGGTGGACAATAACCGGTAGGATGATCACCTTGACAAAGTTCACAACATGCCACTTGATGCTTGATTTGAGCTCCTTGCATTTCTTTCATTTGTTGTGGAAGTTTGGACATTTGTTGAGTAAGTAACTCCACTTGTTGTGAAAGTAGCTTGTTTTGAGCGAATTGCATCATTGGTGTTTAATTCAAGAACACCCGGTCTCCTTTGTGAAGGGTTCCGATCATGTTGACTTTGAAGATCATTAAGTGCCATTCGATCAATAATCACTATAGCATCTTCCGCACTTTTAGACATCAAAGAACCACCCGCGGTAGCATCTAAAAGTGTTTTGTGCACCGGTTGGAGTCCATTCCGGAATATATGGATTTGAGTGAGTTCATCAAAACCATGACCTTTGCATTTTCGTAACATAGACTTGAATCTTTCCCAAGCCTCATTTAGAGACTCGTTGCTTCCTTGAGTGAATACCGCAATTGCCGTTTTGGCTTCCATGAATCGAGATTGTGGAAAATACCTTTCTAAGAACTTTTCTTCTAATAAATTCCAATCCGTCATCACTCTTGGTAATTGATCGAGATACTGTGATACGGTGAACTGACTTTGTAGGATTTTTGTATCCAAATGTGCGGATAGCAAGAGTCGCCACCGACTTTTATTTTTATCCAATTAAGGGAAGGTAAAAGTAACAGAAAAAGACTTTCGTTAGATTACGAGTTCGGGAGAATGGTTATGAAAAGGAAGGTATTAGCACCCTTTCCATCCGTAGTTATCTACGGGCTCTTAGTTGCTCTAGATCACTTTTAAAATTGCTTTCTGTGTGTTTGACAAAAATGTTTTGAAAAGGCATTTCGCTTTGACTTTGTAATGACTCATGTAGGAGTGTATACAAAGTGTTCGGAAATGTTTTGTTTTGAAAAGAATTTGAACTTTGAAAAAAAGTGTGTGGTGTGAAAAGCATTTGATAGAGCAAGCAACTAAAATACTTATTTACCCACTCAGAATTGGTCGTTTTGTTGTACTTCTACATTCCTTTAGAATAGCGCTAGCCATACCATTAGTTAGTAGGTAGCTCCATTCGTTGGATGTAAGCGGGACATTCGAAGGGACATCGGATGGTCATAGAAGGCAACTTGTAGGAAGTATCCTAGCACATTCGAAGGGACTATCATCATTTTCGTGGCGACAATCGAGGGTCAAGATCATGTATTCGGAGGCGACGTCGTGGGTCTATGATCTTTGTATCGAAGGGACTATGATGATTTTTTTGAAAGGCAACGGTGCTAGAATACCTCTACGTTCGAGGGACATGACCATTTTGAATCGAAAGGCATCGAGAGAGAATTACCCTAAGGGGTGCATGTGTGAAAAGAGTGTGTTGATTTCAGATATTTTTATCTTGAAAATTAGTGGGCTATATTGATTTTAGTCTTGCCATACACGCCTAGTTACTAGCAATTGATAAGGGTGCGGAATTTAAAATGCGGAATGTAAAAGCGGAAATGTAAAAGGTGCGGAAAGATAAACCTACGCTATTACATGGCTTTGGGGCAGATACATAATTTAAAATGCGGAAAATAAAGTCCTAAATTAAACTATTACAACCCATGAGCAATTACATTATTGGAAAAAATAGAATGATAAAAAGAAAAAGAGAAAATCGTCTGAATCGGATCAACCTGTACAAAAAGGAAAAATCGGAAAATGCAATATGAATCGAACAAGAGAAAAATGTTAGAAAAATGCAAATTTTAATATGGAAAAATTAATACATGCTGGAAATAAGATAAATATATTAAAATAATTTTTTGGGATTTTTTTTGGAAAAGATTTAATAATTAAAATGCAATTAAAAGTGAATTAAATGCAAAATTATGAATAAAAATAAATATGCATGCAAAAATATGTTTTTTAATTTAATAAATTAAATAAAGATTTTATGAAAATAATGTAAAAAGAAAATATTTTTTTGATAATTTTTTTAATGCTGAAATAAAAATTATGAAAACAATTAAAATAATATGAAAATATTGAAATATGGAAAATATGAAAAAATAATGAACTTGGAAAAGAAAATAGCAAAACTGGTCTCAGTGTGGATCGAACTCAGGACATGATGCTCAAACTTTGAAAACCAACGCGCTGACCAACTGAGCCAAGTGTGTCAACTGTTTGGAAACGGAATGATTTGAAAATAACACGTGTCGCCTCTTGATCTCCTCCCGCTCGCGCCATCCAGTCATCTTCAACCTTTTGAATTTTCAAAATCCTGCGTCGGCCTTCCTTCGACGCTATGTCCTAACTAATATCAAAATGCAGCACATAATATAAATTACGTTTGAAACCATGGTTCGATTCCTCGGTCATCCGAGTTTAATGGTATAGGTCTTGTTGGCCAATTTTTCTGTATAGAGAAAAAAAAATTCGATACCAGAAACCCTAATCATGGCATAACACGATTCAGGCCATGGAAATCTAATTGGCTTGCCCAGAAAGCTTGCAAACTCGATTCTAAACACAAACCAACAATCAAAACAAGTTAATGATGCATGAATATTGATAATCGAATTTGGAAAAATAAGAACAAACCGAGCTGGGATTGCTTGATTCTTGATGGTTTTGAGCGATGTAAGAGTCTGGATCGACTCTAAAGACCTCAAGGAATGTAATGGACGGCTTGGAATGGGTTGAATCGAAGCAAAACTAGGGTTACAGTTGCTTCAAACACACGGATTTTGAACTTTGGAATAGGGTTTGTAGAGCAATTTTTCGTCCCTTGCAATTGAGATGCATCAAGTATATATCTTTGGATGGATTTGGGATTGAATTTGGAAAGAATTAATCAATATTCAATGGAAATCAAATTTGATATTCTCATGAAATCAAATTTTCAAACTTTGTCCAATTTCAATCCAATCTTGCCAAATTTGATCTATTTTCGAAATTCTGGCATTTATGGGTTGATTGGATCACAAGAAAGCAATAAAAATCAATCTTCAATTAATTTTGATTTTATAATTTATTTTAAGATTTAATTTGCATTTAAATGAATAAATTACAAATTAAATAGAAAAATAAATCAAAAATTCGTGGCATTGGGCTTGGACATTCCTAATTGTATGAGGAACAAGTTAGGATGAAGAAAAAGTAGGCCCATTTGCAAAAGATTTGATTTTTTGAAGTATCTCTCTTTGTGCATTCTTTCAAAATTGCCCAACTTGTGGATGGTGTAACTTGCTCAATTTTCCACATTTTTTAGTGTTCTTGGACTTTTTGGAAAGCTCTAAGAGTCCTCTAAACAATGTCTTTGGTTTCATCTCAATTGGAGTTACCATGCTCAATATATCTTCAAATCAAAAAGTTGACTTTTTGTTGACTTTGAAAATGACCTGTAATGTTTTGAGCTATACCTCTCAAATGAAGCATTTTTTGGACATTCTTGTGAGACATGAAGTTGTAGAGAATTGAATTTCCTTCAAAATGAGCTTTGGTGGGAAAATTTTTGAGAAAGTATGAGAAAGTTATGATCAGTCAAAGTTCAGTTGACTTTTCATCTAGAAACCCTAATTTAGAAAGTTTGACTTTTGAGCAAATCTTGAGTTTTCTTGATGAATCATGATCAACCCTTGATCAAATGATGAATGTTACTTCAAAATGAGGATGTTGACCAAAAATCGAAGTTTTGACGTATGTTGACCACGTTGACTTTTGTCCAATACTGATTGATTTTCAACCATCGAGCAATTGCAGGAAACTTGACTTGTGAGGCTTGAAACTTGACATGGAGAATCTTTGAAGCATATGAGGAGGCATGAAGGCCATTGGAGATGTTGGAAATCCATCTTGACTTGAGAGATACCAAACCCTAGTTTGGGTTGATTGTCTAGGAGAGAGTTTGTCGATCGACTCTTGAGGAATCCTTGAGTATGGATGTATGAAATCTCTTGAGTAGATGGAGGGCAAATTTTGGGGTATGACAGCTGCCCTGTTCAATCTTCTTATCTTGGAGGTTAGATTGACACGCTTGTCTTCGTGACACGGAGGTAGAAGATGATTGAACACTCGATACACTTGAATTTTTCGCTATTGGCGATGCGGGAATGGGCTTACGGATGCCATTTGGAGAAGTTGGAGACTTAGGGGAACAGTCGTCGCTAGACTCGAGGTTGTTAATAGGAGAGCTTCCGGAGATGGGCTTAAGATGCCATCTGGAAAGGTCGATGCTGGGGGGTGAGTCGTATGTCAGACTCTGTAGATGTTCCTGGAACGGAGAGGAGATGGGCTTAAGATGCCATCCGAAGGGAGTCGTACGTTAGACTTCGTGTTCACTTTGAATGAGGTTATTGGTTTGTATTTATTTTTAACCATATAGGCAGCATTCTGAAAGTGAAGAGATGTTGACAAATAGTCGGAGATGGGCTTAAGATGCCATCCAAGGCAACTGAGTCGTACGCTAGACTTTGTAGTTGCTGTCAGAATAAATCTTCGTGTCGATTACTCTGAGGGAGATTGTAGTTGGCAAAAATGTGGATAGCTTCCCTGTTGTGCATCGGTGTTGATCCATTGCACATTATCGGAGGATAACCGGTGGTCTTCGGATAGTTTTCCGTCGGTTCGGGGCTTAATCTGGACCAGTCGTCGAGAGGACAACCAAGGCGGTCTTCGAGATAGTTTTCCGTCGGTTCGGGCTTAATCTGGACTGTTTGTGTAGTAGTATTTACATTTTGGAAAACAAGAGGAACTTTGACAGAATATTGGTTAGTTTTATGCAAAGTATGATGCATGACAATGTTTATGAATGGCATATGCATAAATTATGACTTTATGAGAAATGTATGGATGATGAATGTTGTGATATTTCAAAACATATCCATCTTGAAGAAGATCGGATGTTACCTTGAAGATTTCGACTTCCGCTTGAGATTTGTGTAGGTGAGAACCCGCTTTTGAAGGAGAAGAAAGATATCTGGATTCCTCCGATGCACTATCTGACCAAGTCTTGGGCCTAGATATTGTTGAGGAAGGTAGAGATTTGAGAAGCTCGTGGTTGGAGATCTCATAGACCCGGCTGAGGAGAGTCTGGGAAGCGATCTATTGGGGACCTTGTATGTAGATCCTGGCGAGGAATTTTAGGAGGCGCTCTCTGGGGATTCCGAGTGTAGATCTCATTGGAGAGCATTTGATGGTTGTTGAGACCGGGCTAGAAGAGTCAGTCCGTTGTAATCTCTGGCTGGGAATAAAGGTGTATGTTTCCTCCGATGCACTATCGACCAAGTTTCAGTCCGGATCTGCCGGGGAGAAGGGGGAGGATTGAGACACGTCCGCTGGGGATGAGTACCTTGATTGGGGATGAGGTGTTACTGCTTGGAGACTGATGTAACATTGCTCGGTTGAGTGGAATCACTGCTTAACATATACTCCGATGGGGATGGTGTGTTGTGGTGACACCTTTGTGGGATCATGCTCTGTGGGACTATTTGGTGACTTTCGTCGTCATCCCAATTCGGAACTGTAGTAAATACTTTTGTATGCTCACCTTCGTATGTTTGTGATTAGATTCTTATTGTCAAATGCGTATAGTCATTCAAAACAAGCGTTGGACTTATTGCAAATAACAACAACGAAATTGTAAAGAAAAGAAGCTTGCATTTATTTGAAAGGTGGCCAAGTAGTTTGTACACAAGAAAGGTAAAAGCTATCACGGAACCAATCTCGTTAAGTTCCAACTATGCTAGTACTCATATATTTCGACTATCTCATCTCCTTGCTGTCGTTAGAAAGTGAGTAGACTGATCTTCGCCATTTGAACCTTGAATCTTGATAGTAGTGCAGGCGGGTGATCTGGAAGAGACATAGTCGTGCGCTTAAATCTAACTTTTGCCTAGACCGCCCTTTCGGTTTCATCTGGGATACCCTTTTTGCCCAAGCCGCCTTTTCAGTTTTCGACTTGCGGGTGTACATGTTTTGCATATATCCTTTACTTTTGCCCGAACCTTTCGGTTCGCCAGATGCCCTATTTTTGCCTAGGTTCGTCGACCTAGCGGGTCTCTTTATCGTAGTATTTTTGACTATGTCTGCGTTTACGAGGTGTGGGAAGTCTTCACCATCCATGGTGCTAAGTATCATAGCTCCCGGAAAATCTTGTCTTGACTACAAACGGTCCCTCATAGGTGGGAGTCCATTTGCCCTGGATCACCTTGTGGAAGAATGATGCGCTTGACTACTAGATCACCGACTTGGTAGACTCGGTGTTTGACCTTCTTGTTAAATGCTCGATCATTCGCTTCGATAAATCATCCATGGCGGATAGGCGATCGTTTCTCATCGATCAAGTTAATCTGGTCAAGGCGATCGGACCCAATCGTCTTCGCCTAACTCTGCGTCTTGGAGAATGGGTTGAGGTATACGAACCTCGATGGGTAAGCGGCTTCCATACCGTATACAAGAGAGGGTTGCCCTGTTGATGTTCGCGTTGTAGTGCGATAACCATGAAGAGCAAACGGTAACATCTCATGCCAATCTTTGTAAGTCACTGTCATCTTCTGTATGATCTTCTTAATGTTCTTGTTGGCGGCTTCCACTGCGCCATTCATCTTAGGCCGGTAAGGAGATGAATTGTGATGCTTGATCTTGAACTGCGTGCAGAGCTCGGTGATCATCTTATTGTTGAGATTAGAGCCGTTATCTGTGATAATCCTTTCGGGGGTGCCATACCGACAGATAAGATTATGTTTGATGAATCGAGCCACAACATTCTTGGTAACAGATGCATACGAGGCTGCTTCTACCCACTTGGTAAAGTAATCGATTGCCACAAGGATGAAACGATGTCCATTGGAAGCTGTGGGCTTAATTTCTCCAATCATGTCAATGCCCCACATTGCAAAAGGCCAAGGAGAAGTTAAAACGTTCAGGTGGAGGTGCGTGCACTTTGTCGGCATAAATCGGCACTTGTGACAAGATCGAGCATAAGCGGTGACAATCGGCTTCCATGGTAGACCAATAGTAACTGTTCTCAAAATCTTCTTAGCCATGGTGTGTCCCTGGAGTGGGTACCAAATTAGCCATCGTGTAACTCCTCCATGATACGCATTCTTTGTTTCGGTCTACAGCAGTAGAGCACAAGTCGTGGTTGCGCTTGTATAAGATGTCGTTGCTGAGGAAGAATTTGGATGCGAATCTTCTCATGAATTTCTTATCATTGTGAGATGCCCTGCGGATATTCACGAGTCTCAAGATACCTCTTCACGTCATAGTACCAAGGTTTCTCTTCGTCAAGCTCACAACAATACGCTGGTTCGTCGAACTTCTCAATGATGATCTGGGGAGCCTCGTTGTCCCATCTGACCTTGAACATAGACGACATAGTAGTTAATGCGTCTGCCAACTGGTTCTCTTCTCGTGGAATATGATTAAAAGTGATCTCTTCAAAGTAGGGAATCAAACTCAGAACATGCTCTCGATATGGAATGAGATTCGGATGCTTCGTATCCCACTCGCCCTTTATCTGACTGATCACTAAAGCTGAGTCTCCATACACTCGTAAGAACTTGATTCTTAAGTCAATAGCAGCTTTGATACCCATGATGCACGCTTCGTACTCGGCCATGTTGTTCGTGCAACTGAAACATAATCTGGCGGTGAAAGGCGTATGTCCGCCTGTAGGGGATGTAATGATGGCGCCAATGCCATTGCCAAGTGCGTTTGAGGCTCCATCAAAAACCATGGTCCATCGGGATCCTTGTTCAGGTCCTTCGTTTGGGCCTGGTTCTTCACAATCTGTAACTAGTAGAACATCTTCATCGGAAATTGAAGCGCATAGGCGATAGTCATCTACGGCTTGATGAGCCAAATGATCGGCTACTACACTTCCTTTGATCGCTTTCGAGAAGTGTCTTGGATGTCGTATTCGGTCAAGATCATTTGCCATCTTGCTATTCTTCGGAGAGCTGGTTTCTCAAATATGTATTTTATCGGATCCATCTTGAAATCAACAAGGTAGTGTGAGTCAACATATCTGTCTTAGTCGGCGAGCCCGAGCCAAAGCGTTGCAAGTTTTCTCATTGTGAGTATCTTGTTTCACGATCGGTAAACTTTTGCTAAGGTAGTATATTGCATGCTCTTTTCGACCAGACTCGTCATGTTACCCCAACACACACCCATTGAGTTCTCTAACCTTTGTCAAGTACATGATAAGAGGTCTTCCTTGGTGGCGGCATCGGATAGGAGGATTACGAAGGTACTCTTTGATTTTGTCAAAGCGATCGGCAATCGTTCCATTCCACTACTTGATCTTTCTTTAATAACTTGAAGATTGGCTCACAAGTAGCGATTAAATGTGCAATGAATCGGAAATGTAGTTTAATCGGCCCAAAACCTCGACCTCCTTCTGCATGCGGGGAGCTGGCATTTCTTGAATAGCTTTAACCTTGGCGGGGCAACCTCAATACCTTTACCACGACAACAAACCCTAGGAGTTTTCGGATCGACTCAAAAGTGCACTTGTTAGGATTGAGTCTCAACTACTTCTTCAACCTATCAAAGCAGTTTACGCAAATGATCAAGATGTTCTTCTTCAGTCTGTGATCGAGCTATCATGTCGTCGACGTAGACCTCTATCTCGTGATGGATCATGTCATGAAACAATGTCACCATAGCGCGCTGATAAGTGGCGCCTGCATTCTTCAGCCCGAACGGCATAACCTTGTAGCAGAAAGTGCCCCATTGTGTAACAAAAGTAGTCTTCTCCATGTCTTGAGAGCCATTTTGATCGATTGTAACGGAGAAACCATCCATGAAGGAGAAACCTTATCTTGGCGGTGTTGTCAACCAGAACATCAATATGAGGAAGTGGGAAATCGTCTTTCGGACTCGCTTTGTTCAGATCTCTGTAATCCACACACATTCGTACCTTACCATCCTTCTTAGGCACGGGTACCACATTAGCAACCCACTGGGGATAGGAAGTGACAGCCAAGAAACCGGCGTTGAACTGCTTCGTAACTTCCGCTTTGATTTTCTCTGACATCTCAGGACGCATGCGACGACCCTTCTGTTTTACTGGGAGAAAACCCTCTTTTGTCGGCAATCGATGTACCACAATATCAATGTCCAACCCTGGCATGTATTCGTATGACCAAGCAAAAACCTCAACATAGTCTCGTAGCATCTGAACCAACCTTTCTTTAACACTGTTCTCAAGACCCGTTCCTATCTTGATCTCTTTTCTGTCTTCGTCAGTACCCAAATTCACAACCTCAACTTGCTCTTCGTGTGGTTGGATAACTCGCTCTTCTTCTGTGCGATCGGCAAGTTCTCCACGGCACTTCACAATCTTCCTCATTTTCGTCTTGGCTTGGTAGATCGGATTATCGAAGTCATATTTAGCAATAGCATAGCGTTATTAACGAGATTCGGAGTGATTGCGGTGTATCACGTGGGTGTGTAAGAAACACATAGCTTTTGAAGGGGTGGTAAAGCAAAGAAAAAAACAAACAATTGAATGCAAAAGTCCAACGATTTATTGAATGAAAATCGCAAACAGATAATAACCCTCATAAGCGAGCCATGATGCCCGGGCAAGGCACTAGGCTTTCAAAGTTTATTGTTCAAAACATAAAGAAATCGAAAAGCAAAACAAAACAAGAGCAATTACTCACGGCTAAAGGAGATTGGTATGCGTCTTGATCTTCCAATTCTTGAGCCCATGATCCGGTTGGAAGATCCACTTGCTAATGTCGAAGTTGTCGTCGTCTTCTATAGCATGGATTCCACTGGCTGATGCGGAAGGGAAGTTGGCGGCACGTTCGCGGCGTATCATCTTGACCCTTGATGGTGAAGCCTAAACCGGTCTTGTCGGTTGAAGGGAAGGTCGGAGCTGTCCCCAACATACTACCTCCTTGTTCAATAGCGGCTTGAGCATCTCTGAGGCCATCCTAGGCGGAGCTTTAGCAACTTCGGGAGTGGCGGGAGAGTCAGAGGCATGACTACGGGTATTGTTTCAAAAGCTTGACAGGAGTCTCAAAATTCACCTTCCATCTCGAGATATCGGAAGATGTAGATGACTAACCATATACTCTTCTTACCACACATCTGTAACCTTCCCTTTCACGGGTACTTCAACTTCGATGTAAGGTAGAGTACGCCTGCCCATGTATCCAAGGGCGTCCAAGTAGACAAGAGTAAGCGGGACGGATGTCCATGACAAAGAAAGTGGAATCAAAAGTCTGGGAACCGACTTTAACAGGCAGAGTGAGCTCTCCAATCACCGTTCGCTTAGAGCCATCAAAAGCTCTCACAATTATGTCACTGGGTCTCAGAACCAACCCTTCGACATCAAGCCGATCAAAAGCAGTCTTCGGAAGGATATTCAGAGCAGAACCGGTATCCACCAAAACATGAGATAGGGTAACGCCCTTGCATTCAACAGAGATGTGCAAGGCCTTGTTGTGTTTCCTTCGGAAGGAGTCAAATCAGCATCAGAGAAGCCTAGGCCGTTGTTGGCAGCCGGCTAGCAATACAAACTTCAAATTGATCGGTAGTAGTGTCTTGCGGTGAGCATTCTTGAAATTTCACCAAGCATGAGCCTCGAGCACAAGAGCGAGCAAGCATGGATATCTTGACGAGTCATCCCAATTGTTCCACAACATTGTAATCACTCTTCTTGATGATCTTAATTTCCTCCATTTCTTGTTTGGAGGTGTCTTTATAACTTCCTTTGGTACTTGGTGGCGGGATGAGTCAGGTTCTTTCCTCTAGTGGGGATATTGATTGAGTAGGCGGAATCGGTGGAGTCAGGTGTCTTTTGGAGGAGAGATCTCGAGAGAATACCCTTCGGTTCGGTCACTTTACTGGATCCGGTGATGTTGTCGATGTCAGGAATGGTAGCTTCAACTGTAAGATCTTCAATGGTCAGAGAGTCTTGCTTGACGCCATGATAGTAAGCATCAGCTCCATAGTTCCAAGGGATAGCCTTGTCAGAGGAATATGGAACAGGTCTTGGAGAAGTAATGATGAGAGGTGCCACTCTAGGCACAGCATCAGCAGAGGAAATCCTTATAATGTTAACATCAGCATAGTCTTCTGGGAAATCGTCACCCCATCCAGTCGCCTTAACATCTTCAATAGGAATCTTGTAACTATCAGGAACAGTGTACTTCACCATGTAATCATACTTTCCACTTGGTTGCCCCAAGGTATCCCACACAGATGGTGTTGTTTCGTTCGCATTGTCAATCTTCAACTTAGACATTTCTTCACACAACTTCTGCACAGGTGGTTTCAGAAATAGTATCTCACGGTTATCCATCATGCATTGAACACGTCTTCTCAACCAAGCACAACCATCAGGTGCAGATGGGCACCAACGACAATTCTCTGGGCATCCTGGATTGACACCGGCTTGCAACAAATTCTTCTTAACAATCATCAGAGGGATGATCAAGTCATCTATGTTGAAAACATAAGTATCATCACCGACAGCATTGGAATTCTTGTCATGGTTAGGCATAGGAGCGTTGATCACATTTGGGGTCTCAACAGGAGGATCAAATTCAATCTGCTTAGCTTCAATCATATCTTGAATCTTGTTCTTCAGAGCCCAACAATTGTCAGTGTCGTGCCCTGGGCTGTTGGAATGGTAAGCACACTTAGCATTAGGATTGTACTTCGGAGATGAGGTATTGACATTCTGAGGAGGATCCCTCAAAGTTATCAGCTCTGCGTTCAACATGTGTTGCAAGGCTTGCGACAAAGGCATGTTGATCTTCGTAAACTGTCTTCGTGGCGCATTCTGGCTACGTGCGTTGTCTCGCTGAGGTTGTGCTGATGTAGGATTGGAGATCACAACGCCCCCAGATTGCGCGGTCGGACTTGGCTCGGCTTTTCGACCATACAGCATTGGCTTCTTTCTTACCACCAAAAGATTTCTTGGCGTTTGAAGATGTCTCTATTTGAATCTTTCCACTCTTGATACCACTTCGATACTTTGTCAATATCAGCTCGGTGAATCCGTGAAGAGTTTCCAATCGATGATTGAAGAATGGGCCGGTCAGTGTCCCCATAAACATATCAGCCAACTCCCTATTGGACAAGGGTGGTTGAACTCTGCCTGCTAGGTCTCTCCATTTTTGAGCATATTCCTTGAACTTCTCGTCGCGACCCATAGACATGCTTTGTAGTTGCATGCGAGTGGGTGTCAATTCAGCATTGTACTCATATTGTCTGTAGAAAGCATCAGCTAAGTCACTCCAAGTACGGATACGGTCATTCTCTAGCTGATAGTACCATTCCAACTGGGTTCCGGACAAACTCTCTTGAAAATAGTGCATCCACAACTTTCTGTCATCAGTGTGGGGATTGATCTTCTGGACATAGGACTTCAAATGCAGCTTAGGGCAAGACATGCCATCATACTTGGCAAAAGTAGGAACTTTGAACTTGGGAGGAATCACAACACCAGGAACAAGACTCAGGTCATCAAAGTTCAGCCCGGACATCTTCAGGTTTTCCACAGCATTCAGACGGTCTTCGAGTTGCTTGTACTTGTCATCTTCATCAGAGTGTTGGCTATAATCAGAGTGGTCCTCTCCTCCTTTCTTTGGCTCAGCATCCTTCATCACCCTGGTACTCCCCTCGGTATGGACACTTCCTTCAGAGAGCTCAATACGGATGACCACCTTAGGACCCCCTTTGAAACGTCTACCCATGTTGAGGAGACCGACAACCTTCTTCTTGTTGATGAGCTTCTTCAGATCTTCTTGGCCTTGGACCAAGCTGGTGAACATCTGTTGAAACTGAGCATTCTGAGCTTGGAGATCTTTGTGATCTGTTCAAGAGCCATTTCTGCTAAAATAAATAGCGAGCAAATGAGAAAACCAATCTCCAATGTACCTGTGATGCGATGTTTATGCTATGCTATGCAATGTTTTCAAGGACCTTAGAGATTTAAATTTGTTAAACAAGCAATGAACAAACATTTATTAGTACTTCTTTTTATTATTCTTTTTTATTTTTAAGTACAAGAGATAATTCGAAACAAGAAAACATAAACATCCTAAAGCTCTAAGTCTCCCATGGGCGCTTCCTCTTGGTGCCGATGTAAGCGTTGATGTTCCGCTCCTCGTGAAGTAGCTTGGTCAACTCTAGCACTTTCTTCTCGCTTGCGTAACACTGAGCTTCAAAGGTATCCCTCTCTTCTTTAAGCTGAATCCAGGATCTTTTCAAGTCTTCAAAATCAGTAGGCATGTCAGGATGGAGAACAGCATAGGGTACGTCACCTATAGCAACAGGTTCCATAATTATTGGTAAAACAGGCGTGAATGGCATCATGAGGTTTTGAGCTCGAGCTCGCACCCATTTGAGGTAAGGTTCCCAAGGAATGGAGTTCGGGTGCCCCAAAGTCTTGGTATCGGTCTTCTTTACCATGCCCCAAGCATGTATAAACCTTCGTCGGTAATTCTAGAGATCGTGATTGTAATCGAACACAATGTCTTGGAGAAGCATATCATGTGGACCATCTCTTCGAGCAAAACCAAACTGACGTAGAGCTAGAGAAGGGTTGTAAGTAATACCTCCCCTTATACCAAGTAGTGGTACATTAGGGAATTCTCCACAACGCTCAATGAATGTGAAGTCTTTTTGAGAGAAAAGACTCCAACGGATATCTGAATGAGAGAGTGACATCAACCTTTGAGACCATCTCAACCTTTGTTCGTTCTTCAAAACTGATGGAGGAAGGTGCGAAATAAACCACCTTGAAAGTAATGGTATACAACACATGAGAGTTCCTTGTCTTTTGGTAGTACGAGTGTGGAGAGAATGTAGGATGTCTCCAAGTAAAGTAGGCACAGGATTGCGGGTAAGGAACAACTTGATGGCATTGATATCGATGAATTGATCCGAGTTAGGAAATAGAACCAAACCATAAATTAGCAAGGCCACAATGTTCTCAAATGCATGGAAACTCATAACTTTGAGGAACTCTCGGGCTTTCTTAATTAAGAACTTGGAAAGTAAACCCTTAACTCCACTTCTAGTTTCCCAATTGGCTTCAATATCTGAGCGCTTAAGGTGTAAGGCGGATGCGATGTCTTCGAACTTAGGAACCTTTTCCAAACCGGTAAATGGCATTTGGTCAAGAATAGGTACCCCAGTAGCTTAGAACTCTTCTAAGGTAGGAACCAACTGATAATCTGGAAATGTAAAGCAATGGTGTTTCGGATCAAAGAACTAGAATAGGACATGCATCATATCTTCTTCAAAACCGGAGATAACCAAATCAAGCAGATAACCATGTCTTTTGATGAACTGTGCATGATCGGGAATTTCTGAAACCAATTCTTTGAGTTGAGAAGGGATACCCATGAAGTTGATTCGGATAGTCTTTCTAGAAGCCATAATCCCTACAAAACAGAGCAAAGATAAATCCCTAGGTCCTTGAAATAGTTAGAAATGATATGCAATGCAAATGATGTCATGATGTCATGTTTAGCACACACAAACAATTCACACAATGAGCCTAGGTTTAAGGCTTGCATGAGGTATAGGTGATTACCCTACCAAAAGTTTGAGTTGGTTCATCCTGTCCTATAATAGTAACCGGGTTCTAGGAATCTCACATCACAGATCTTTCTCGTAGGCGCTTATTTCAATACGACGGCCAAGTGGTCGATCGAAAATGTCCCAAAAGTCTAATCTCAATGAGCGTAGCATCGAGTATCAACCAACCTCGGTCTACACCAAAGCCGGCCATCTCACTACTTTCTAATGGCCAAGATGGGTCAATTAAGGTTCTAAAAGTTTAGTTAGCGCTTGATGACACCACGCAGAAGCCAAATACTATCTTCAACTTAGGAATGAAGAGTATCGGGACAACCAAAGTGTCACGCTAACGTAGCCATCAGGTTGACCGTTTAGTTATACGTCTAGCGGTCGCGATGATCTAATGCCACTTACCTAAAAGGAAACCCGGATCCGGGTGTAGGATCCCCCAACAATATAATACCCAAGCAACCCTTAAAGATAAAGCATACAAGTCAAACAAAGAGCAGTAAAAATGAGCTAGAAATCCCTAAGGCAATTCTCTCTTTTAGGTGTGTTCCCAGTCGCCGATTCGTGATACGGTGAACCGACTTTGTAGGATTTTGTATCCAAATGTGCGGATAGCAAGAGTCGCCACCGACTTTTATTTTATCCAATTAAGGGAAGGTAAAAGTAACAGAAAAAGACCTTCGTTAGATTATGAGTTCGGGAGAATGGTTATGAAAAGGAAGGTATTAGCACCTTTCCATCCGTAGTTATCTCGGGCTCTTAGTTGCTCTAGATCACTTTTTAAAATTGCTTTCTGTGTGTTTGACAAAAAATGTTTTGAAAAGGCATTTCGCTTTGACTTTGTAATGACTCATGTAGGAGTGTATACAAAGTGTTCGGAAATGTTTTGTTTTGAAAAGAATTTGAACTTTGAAAAAAAAGTGTGTGGTGTGAAAAGCATTTGATAGAGCAAGCAACTAAAAGACTTATTTACCCACTCAGAATTGGTCGTTTTGTTGTACTTCTACATTCCTTTAAAATAGCGCTAGTCATACCATTAGTTAGTAGGTAGCTCCATTCGTTGGATGTAAGCGGGACATTCGAAGGGACATCGGATGGTCATAGAAGGCAACTTGTAGGAAGTATCCTAGCACATTCGAAGGACTATCATCATTTTCGTAGGCAATCGAGGGTCAAGATCATGTATTCGGAGGCGACATCGTGGGTCTATGATCTTTGTATCGAAGGGACTATGATGATTTGTTTGAAAACAGGTGCTAGAATACCTCTCGTTCGAGGACATGACCATTTTGAATCGAAAGGCATCGAGAGAGAATTACCTAAAGGGTGCATGTGTGAAAAGTGTGTTGATTTGATATTTTTATCTTGAAAATTAGTGGGCTATATTGATTTTAGTCTTGCCATACACGCCTAGTTACTAGCAATTGATAAGGGTGCGGAATTTAAAATGCGGAATGTAAAAGCGGAAATGTAAAAGGTGCGGAAAGATAAACCTACGCTATTACATGGCTTTAGGCGGATACATAATTTAAAATGCGGAAAATAAAGTCCTAAATTAAACTATTACAACCCATGAGCAATTACATTATTGGAAAAAATAGAATGATAAAAAGAAAAAGAGAAAATCGTCTGAATCGGATCAACCTGTACAAAAAGGAAAAATCGGAAAATGCAATATGAATCGAACAAGAGAAAAATGTTAGAAAAATGCAAATTTTAATATGGAAAAATTAATACATGCTGGAAATAAGATAAATATATTAAAATAATTTTTTAGGATTTTTTTTGGAAAAGATTTAATAAATAAAATGCAATTAAAAGTGAATTAAATGCAAAATTATGAATAAAAATAAATATGCATGCAAAAATATGTTTTTTAATTTAATAAATTAAATAAAGATTTTATGAAAATAATGTAAAAAGAAAATATTTTTTTGATAATTTTTTTAATGCTGAAATAAAAATTATGAAAACAATTAAAATAATATGAAAATATTGAAATATGGAAAATATGAAAAAATAATGAACTTGGAAAGAAAATAGCAAAAGCGGTCTCGGTGTGGATCGAACTCGGGACATGATGCTCAAACTTTGAAAACCAACGCGCTGACCAACTGAGCCAAGTGTGTCAACTGTTTGGAAACGGAATGATTTGAAAATAACACGTGTCGCCTCTTGATCTCCTCCCGCTCGCGCCATCCAGTCATCTTCAACCTTTTGAATTTTCAAAATCCTGCGTCGGCCTTCCTTCGACGCTATGTCCTACTAATATCAAAATGCGCACACATAATATAAATTACGTTTGAAACCATGGTTCGATTCCTCGGTCATCCAGTTTAATGGTATAGGTCTTGTTGGCCAATTTTTCTTGTATAGAGAAACCCTAATTCGATACCAGAAACCCTAATCATGGCATAACACGATTCGGGCCATGGAAATCTAATTGGCTTGCCCAGAAAGCTTGCAAACTCGATTCTAAACACAAACCAACAATCAAAACAAGTTAATGATGCATGAATATTGATAATCGAATTTGGAAAAATAAGAACAAACCGAAACGGGATTGCTTGATTCTTGATGGTTTTGAGCGATGTAAGAGTGGATCGACTCTAAAGACCTCAAGGAATGTAATGGACGGCTTGGAATGGGTTGAATCGAAGCAAAACTAGGGTTACCGGTTGCTTCAAACACGCGGATTTTGAACTTTGGAATAGGGTTTGTAGAGCAATTTTTCGTCCCTTGCAATTGAGATGCATCAAGTATATATCTTTGGATGGATTTGGGATTGAATTTGGAAAGAATTAATCAATATTCAATGGAAATCAAATTTGATATTCTCATGAAATCAAATTTTCAAACTTTGTCAATTTCAATCCAATCTTGCCAAATTTGATCTATTTTCGAAATTGCTGGCATTTATGGGTTGATTGGATCACAAGAAAGCAATAAAAATCAATCTTCCAATTAATTTTGATTTTATAATTTATTTTAAGATTTAATTTGCATTTAAATGAATAAATTACAAATTAAATAGAAAAATAAATCAAAAATTCGTGGCATTGGGCTTGGACATTCCTAATTGTATGAGGAACAAGTTAGGATGAAGAAAAAGTAGGCCCATTTGCAAAAGATTTGATTTTTTGAAGTATCTCTCTTTGTGCATTCTTTCAAAATTGCCCAACTTGTGGATGGTGTAACTTGCTCAATTTTCCACATTTTTGAGTGTTCTTGGACTTTTTGGAAAGCTCTAAGAGTCCTCTAAACAATGTCTTTGGTTTCATCTCAATTGGAGTTACCATGCTCAATATATCTTCAAATCAAAAAGTTGACTTTTTGTTGACTTTGAAAATGACCTGTAATGTTTTGGGCTATACCTCTCAAATGAAGCATTTTTTGGACATTCTTGTGAGACATGAAGTTGTAGAGAATTGAATTTCCTTCAAAATGAGCTTTGGTGGGAAAATTTCTGAGAAAGTATGAGAAAGTTATGATCAGTCAAAGTTCAGTTGACTTTTCATCTAGAAACCCTAATTTAGAAAGTTTGACTTTTGAGCAAATCTTGAGTTTTCTTGATGAATCATGATCAACCCTTGATCAAATGATGAATGTTACTTCAAAATGAGGATGTTGACCAAAAATCAGAAGTTTTGACTGTATGTTGACCACAGTTGACTTTTTGTCCAATACAATTGATTTTCAACCATCTGAGCAATTGCCTGAGGAAACTTGACTTGTGAGGCTTGAAACTTGACATGGAGAATCTTTGAAGCATATGAGGAGGCATGAAGGCCATTGGAGATGTTGGAAATCCATCTTGACTTGAGAGATACCAAACCCTAGTTTGGGTTGATTGTCTAGGAGAGAGTTTGTCTGATCAACTCTTGAGGAATCCTTGAGTATGGATGTATGAAATCTCTTGAGTAGATGGAGGGCAAATTTTGGGGTATGACAGATACCACTCTTTAGATTTTCCAATTAATGAATGTGGAAACAATCTCTTGAATAATGCCTCCTCACCCGCTTCATCTACCCCCGTTGCACCCGCAATCTCATAAAATTTGGTGAGATGCGTGAAAGGGTCTTCATGGTCCATTCCGGTGAACGGACTTGCATAAAGTAGTTGAAGGATTCCGGTCTTCATCTCCGAGTTCCTTCCACCTTGAGCATTACGAGCAAATTGAGCGGTGCGTCTTGGACTATTTGCGGACATTTCGGTACGAACTTCACCCGCCATGTTTCCTTCGAAAGTGTTGGCACCTACTTCCTCAATTTGAATTGTTGAAGAAATAGATGCTTCTTCTCTTAGTCTCCTATCTTTGGCCAATTTTTGTCTTCTTCTTGTTTTGCTATTGAGCTTCCGAATCGTCCTTTCAATTTCGGAATTGAAGGGAAATTGTTCTTCGGTGGCTTTTTCCCGCATACACAAAAATTCTACAAAACTAGCAAACCAAGTGAAACACAAGAGATATTAATAAAGTAACAAAACTTAAAACAATGAACTATTTCAATGCTTGTAATATCAAACGCCAATCACCGGCAACGGCGCCAATTTGTTGAAAAGTATATTTCCGGCAAATATTTTTATATCGTATCCACAGAGATTGGGTGATATTACCGCCGTTCTATAGTTAAAATTGCTTTAAGTTTACAAATTGAAAATGGTTTGTTTATGTTTGGAATTGTATCATGCACTTGTGACATAACTTGAAAATACTAAAAATATGGTTTTTATCAATTAAAAGGAATTTGTCAAGACTTGGTTTCACTATTTCATTTCCATATATTTTCTTATAATTAGTATGTGAACTCAATTTGTTTGAACATAATCTAATATCCTCTCAACAACATTTATTTCTAAATGATATTGTGATATTCATTAAATTAATCCTTTAGATAATTTCTTCATCTAAAATCTTAATCCAACAATCATTAGTATTTGATATAAAAGAAAAGCAAGAAATGAATCTATTTCTACAATCCACTTTTTACTTGAGAAAATTCTTGAAGAACATAAACTAAATTATCTTTTTCAACAATAACTTAATTTGACATATTCAATAAATCACACAAGAATTTCTCTACATTCAACCTCAAATTGTTCACATACAAAGGATTACAAGAGATACATAATGGATTCGGAATAGCTACTACCTTAGTCTTGACAAAATTTGGGAAGTTAGCTCCTTATCACCATTGTTGACATTCAAGAAGCTTTTTTTGTTCTTCTCCAAAAGTTCTATATTTCTCAAAATCTGATTGTGAATAATATAAACAACCTAGCAAAAACTATGTTTTTCTCTTTCCTTTTCTCTCTCCTTGTTTTGCCTTTTTCCTAAGTCATCATTGCAATTGATATGACTCTTTTCATGCAACCACACAACTCTCTTGGCTCAAAAAGTGGCTGAAAGTAAGTCTTCACGCCACCCTAAGACGGCTGACCCAAAGATACTTCTAATCATCTCAAAACAGAATTGCTGACCACGCACAGTTCGCGGCGCCAACCAAGGACGCGGCGCGAACTAAGGCAAATGAGGTTCGCGGCGCCACAGAAGGACGCAGCGCGAACTGAGCTGCTTCATGCTCCTTTGACTTTTCCTTGCCTCCCTTTGTCTTATCTTGATCTTTCTTTGACTTGGTTGCTTCTTCCAACTCCATTGAATCCAAGTAATTCTTTTTCTCAAAAAATGCTACAAAACTAACAATTAAGGTGAAATATCTATTCTACTAAAATAAAAACAATGATAATTGCATATTTGTGAATTGTGTGAATAAAAGGATAAAAATTAAATAAAACTTGGTTAAAAGGACCATAAAAAATGTATGAAAATTAGTGCAATTTGGTCCTTAACAGTTACTCATTTTTATCTTTCGCAAACATGCATCATCACATTGCATTACTCCATAACAAATTCATACATTGCATGAAATTATAAGCTAGGAATAATAATGTTTGTCCTCAGTGATACTCATGAAATCCTTTTGCAGGTCTGGTGTTGAAAATCCCAACGCGGATGAATTATATTGATACGTCTAAATACCCGTAGAGTCGGGTCAGCATTTCTAGTCTTCCTTATTGTTGCATTTCTAGTCGTTCCCTAGCGCAACATGCTTAGTTTCTTCTTTAGAATTCAGTGTTTGTTCTGAAGAATCCAGTTGTTACTGACATTTCCTCGTGAAGTCTGGCCAACGTTTCCAATCTTATTGATCGTTGTGTTCCAGTCGTTCCCTAGCGCAATATGTCTATTCTCTTCCTTATTGTTGCACTACCAGTCGTTCCCTGGTACACCATGTTTAGGACAAGTCGTTCCCCTGTGGCTCCTTGAAAGCATGCCCGACACTTGTTTTCTCCCTTAGAATACATAGTTTATTCTGAGAAGATCCTTTTTTCACAAGAGTTGAGTCGCTACGAATTCTAGAATAGGTTCGAGTATCACACTCATTCCTATGCACCTAGTGTAGTCGTTACCTGCACTATGTTTGAAGTCTGGTCAGCATTCCAGTCTTTGTTTTGTTGCACTACCAGTCGTTCCCTAGTACAACACCCATAGGTCAGGTCGTTCCCCTGTGCCTATGAGAGGCATGTATTACACTTGTTTCTCTCCTCGGAGTACAGCGTTCTGAGTTTGTAAAGTCTAATTGGCGTTTCTAGTCTTTACTACGCTAGCTCGTCCATTCGTTACTTGGTACAATGCGGTTAGTCTAGTCAGCGTTCCAAGTCTTTACTTCGTGACATGTCAGTCGTTCCTTGGCATAACGCGATCTGATAGCATGTTCAGTCGTTCCCTGATATAATGCGGTCGAATTGGGTCGAGGCCAATTATTTTTAGGTCAGGTTTTAACCTGTGCCTATCAAGAGCCAGTATTACGCTTGTTTCTCTTTGCAGAATTCAACGTTTATTCTACACATGCTTTTGTTGTGTTTCAGTAGTTCCCTGATACAATATTTTTAGTATATTCTCTTGGAGTCTGGGCAACGTTTTCAGTCTTTGCAATTCATAGTGTAAATTTTTGAGTCCATATTTTTATTCAATCACCTTCTACCTTGTCGCTTGGAAGGCGGGCTTGCCAACCTCGCTCTAGGTTAAAGGATGATTGAATAGAGGCAGCTGTTGTACCCCAAAATTTACCCTCTTCATTTCGGTATTTATGGCTTATAATTGCATCATCATAAATATACATGCATATAATCAATCATATGGTTACCAGGTTCTAAGTATTTCAATTTGCAAAGAAACTATGCGTTTCGGCTATCTCAGATCATTTCGAGACCAATATCGATATTTTTCGGTTCGTATGCTTGATGCAAGATTCTCTGGTTAGAAAGTTATTTTGGTTTGGTTACATAGGCATTGGGATCATATCAATATGTTCTCCAGTTCATCTGTTCAGATCGAATGCCGTTTCGTCAAGAAAAATATTTTATTTGTTCATTTTTTTATAAAGTGAATTTTGGGTTTTTGGTGCGTTTCGGGCGCTCCGAAAGGCATATCTCTCATCTCGTCATGTATTTTTTGATGATTTTCATCTGACAAGCCCCTCTCACTAATATCTACAACTTTTGTTCACAAGTCGGAAGCAAATTTTATGAAGAAAATCCTCAAATAAATTGATCTTTCAAGTGGAATAAATTGAATTTTAGTGTTGTACCGTGTTCTCGGTGCGCTAAAAAGTTCGTAACTTCTAGCTGGAACATCGAAACTGAGCGGGACTGGTGTCTAAAAATTCCTTATCAAAGTCCTCTCCGACTTTCATTCACAAGTCCAGAGCCAATTCTTTACCATTTAAGAGCATTTTTTTATTCTTTGGAATTGATTTTGAGACAAACCGAGCGTTTTTCATCTGATATGCAAAGTTCAAAAAATCATATCTCGCTTGATTTTTATCGAAATGAGGTGGGACAAGTGCCAAAATTTCACAAATTCCATTGTCTTCATTTGTTAGGAAATCTTCGTGTTCGAATTTTGATCAAAAGACCCTCGTTCGAGGCACTTTCTCCGAAGAGCGTAATAAAAATCCTTCACGTGTCAGATGCCTGAAAAGTGTGCTAAAACTTCAAAAATTCGTATCGCCTAGACTGTTCGTCTGATTGAGTCGAAATTTTGACTCACCCAAGCAATTTCATGTTCTGGGCATTTTAAGTTTACATTTCGACTTCAAATTTCGCTCGGATTTGGCTGTTTTGGACTGTGTACAAAAATATTTCGAATATCGCGATTTGGGCTTAATTGTGGATCCAAGGCACTCAAAGACCCAATTTCTCACACTATAAATATATTTTCCCCTTCACAAAATGAACACACAATTATTTGCTAGGTTTTGCTCTCAAATCTCAAATTTCTCCTCTTAATTCTCTCAATTCTCTCTCTCAAGACAAAAAGAAGAAAAATCAAGCCAAGCTTTCTCATCTCTCTCACTTAAGACCGAGCCACCCTTGCCTCCTCCACAAGAAACCGGACAGCCGCCACAAGGCCTCACCAGAGCTCCGACCTTCCGCCTACCTCCGGTCGATCTTCTCCCTTTCCAACCGGCCTCATTTCGTGCTGATCCTCCCTCGGCTCTAATCTCTCACTCCGACCGCTCCAAGCTCCAATCGAAGCATCCTCTCACCGGTCCCGCAGCGAACGACCTCTCCCTCCTCCGCCTCGGTCCGTTGGTCTTCCTCTCTTCTTATCAAGCAAACCAATTTGTTTGCTCCTCCTCATTCCTTCTCTCGCTCGGCCTTGCATTGGAAGAGGCCTTACTCTTCAATTTTTCTTCCAATCTTAAGAATCAAGGCTTATTTCTCCATCAATTCAAGTTTTCCTCATCAATTGGAACTTGACTTTGGTATTTTCTTCAACAATTCAAGTCAAACTTCAAGAACAAGTAAGTATCTTATTCAATTAAGTGCTTATTTTTAATTGATTTTCCGATTTTGACTTTTGTTGAAATTGAATATTGGAATTGATTGAATTATATGTGTTGATTCCGATTTTTGGATTTTTGTTTGAGAATTATTTGAATTGAATCCGATTTGTGAACGTTATTGTGTCGATGTGAAGGAAAATTGCACATAGAACACACATACACTTGTGTAGTTCTTTTTCTTTGCATTTAAGTCACTTTAATTGAACATTTGCATCATCTATCACATGCTCACGCATTAGATAGCATTTAGGTTGATGATTTGCATTGAGTTCTTGTGAAATAAGACTGGTTTTGCATACATAATTGTGTCGAAATGTAGTCCTAAGTGCATCTTGACTTGCAGGTTCATTTGCATTGTACATTATGCATTTAGGATTGCATTTGATCACATCTTGCACCTTCATGCATTGACCGACAAACATGTCAATTAATTGAATTGAATGCATGTGTCGATACTTGATTTTGATGACATTAAAATGTGCTGGTGTCTCATTTTCATGTACGTTTTCATGTGTTTATTGATGCATCTTTAATCATTTAATTCAGGCATCCAAACATGTTGAATTCTCAATTAGAATTGATTTTAATTCATGTTTAGCATAGTGTAGGTAAAGTAATCACCTCATTTGCACATTGTATGCCATACATCTACACTTCATTCATGAACATGTTGCATTTTCATTTATAAATACACATTAAATACATGTTTCAGTGTGAATTTTTTGCATCATTTTTTATTCAAACTTCAATCACTCTTGTATATAACTTGCATCTTATTTTGTTTTGATTTGGTTATCTCATGTAAATGAATTAAATTCCAATTCATTTCTCATTACAAACCAAAACAAAAGTGAATTGGAACTTAATTCAGTACATGAATGTTGGTGTTCCATAAGCATTTTTAGGCGATTTTATGCATCAGAACCTATTTTTCCTCAAAGGTCCAAGGTAACGATAGTTGTTCCCAATATTTTGGCACGTTTTAAAACCATTAGTGATGGTTTCAAAACCGAATTTCAAGTGCAATATGCCTAAAACACTATTGCTGCCCGTTCCTTTAAGGTCCAAAAAAATGTCGCTTTCACTCAGAATTAATTAAAACCGATCACGTTTTGGAATCTATTGACGTTTTTGCAAGCAACCATGCGATTCTTATTTAATTTCGAGAAGTTGACTTTTTCGCTCCGATTTCGAAAAAGTGCTTTCCCAAGCCGATTTTTGTGATTTTATTTCACTTCTTACATGCTTATACTAGTCTATCATCATATACACAATCGCTTTTGTATTCAATACTTTATTTCTAGCACTTGCTCTATTAATTTTGACACTTTATTTCATGTGCGAGGTACATTGAGCATGTTTACTTGAGATTTGGATTTGTAGCATCCATATCTCGTGTTTGCACATATGTGTGTGCTTCCTATTGTCTGCTTGCTTGCTTTTCACCTTTCTTGCAGATTTTGTGATTTGAATGTGTACGAAGGCACATTTTAACGCGTGTTTGCACACATGCGTGTCCATCCTATTTTTTGTTTGTTTGAATTTACACCTTTCTTGCAGGTTATCCAATTGTTTCTAATGTGTACAAACGCATATTCTATTGCTTGTTTGCGCACGAATGCGCATCCTATTGTCTGCTTGCTTGTGTTTTCACCTTTCTTACAGGTTTTGTGATTCGAATGTGTACGAACACACATTCTAATGCTTGTTTGCACACATGCGTGTGCATCATATTGTCTGTTTGTTTGGATTTACACCAATCTCTCGATCGTAAGACTGTGATTTTTTTCCCCTTCCAGGTTTACTCGATGTTTTCCTTTTTTTCCGCAGAATAAAAACGTTAGGTTTAAGTTTTGATAAATGTTGTGTTTGAGTGTTTAGGAGTATAGAGAAAATGAGGAGCTTCTCCCTCTTTCAAAATTATCAAAAAAATATAAATAACTAGTGCTTAAGCATGAAAACTCATCAAATAAAGAAACAATTACTTATCAATTAGAGAAGCATTTCTTAATTAAGATTTAAATCCTAGTTATCTTCGTAGAACACTAGTATGAGAAACCAAAATTAATTGGGCAAGTAGCTTATGCACGTTTATGCAAAAGTGGTGTTTAGCCAAAATAAGAATGTAAATGCTTGTTAGCATTCATTTAATAAAATTGGACAAGTAGATTGTGAACGTATGAAAATATATTTTGTTAGCTTCACCCCATAAACATTCTCTTTTGTCTATTTATAAATATTATCTTCTAACTCTGTCGACATACTTTCCGAAAAAAATGATATTCTATCGACGCAAAATGAGTTTCCAAATAAAATAGCGGTCTAACAATTTGAAGTTTTTTGGCAAGTAAGTTTGTCTTATGTTTGTTTCTAGTAGGATCTAAATTTGGAGTTATTCCATTTCTAAAGAAGTTTATTAATCCACGCTTTTTTGATTTGCAAGAAACAATTTTATATTCAATATTACTGTATCTTGATTAAATATACTTCAATAAACTAAAGATGCTTCAATATTACTATATTACAATTTTATATTCAATATTTATGATTATCGAGTTTATCTAAAATTTCAGTTGAACTATGAGACATCTAAATTGGTTTTTCTAGAATATAAAATAGAAATAAATTAAATTGAATGAGAGTTAATATGATGAAATATGTTGGGATTAGTCTCACCTTGAATATCTTAATTATCCTAAATTCACTTTGTTATTGGTACTTAATATTTGATGTGATTATTAATTGCCTAAATTATTTTTCCTTACTTCTTTAGTGAATAAACTTTTACTCTTATAAATTAATCTCATACGGCTATTAGTAAATTAAAATAAAGCTAACATTTAGATGATAACTAGCAAGAATATTTTTATCAAATATTATTAGTTGAAAATTCTTTCTAGCACATAATCATATATATATAACTCATCAATGACAGTAACACATCTCTAACACTAAAGAGTTTATCTACTCATAATCTTAACAAATAGATTCAAATTATTATAAACGTTACCATAAATTAGTGATGGGAAAGAATCAACCAACAATTCGTTGAAAGATGCTACTCATCACTTTGGTTGAGAATTAAGTGTGAAGAAAAAATCTTATTGATTAGAAAAAAATAATAAACATTATATAAGTAAGAGAACTCACAGACCTATCACCTTAATATTTTAAGTGGATATGTGGTGTGTCTCTCACAAAAATGTGTCTCAAGTAAATGCTACATCTTCGGAATTTTCCCCTAACAGTGGTATCATGAGTCTATGGTTTCGAGATAGAGACCGACTAACTTGTATTGAAACACTTCTCGTGGGCAGTGGGTAAAACACCTCCGTTGACAGAGAACTTTCACATGAGGGGGTGATACAGAACTTTCACATGAAGGGGAGCAATATAATTCACACTTGAGGGGGAGTGTTGAGAATCAAGTATGAGGAAAAAATTCTACATTAGTTAAAAAAATATATATAGTGTATCTCCCACAAATGTGTGTCTTAAATAAGTACTCCCTCCTCGAAATTTCCCCCTAACAACTCTTAATGTGTTTGCTCCGTTTAAGAATGGCAATGAGTATCCATGAGCACGAGTACTAGTCTCCAGCTATCCGTCCCATTTAGTAAATATGATATCTGTACCCTCCTCATACCCGTGCGGGTACCCATTAGATGGGTATCTGTTAATTTTGAGATATCCGCGGATATTAACGGGTATCTATGAATACTATTATTTAAATATATTTTAAAAATATGTATATTTAAATAACTATTTTTTAATCTCTTTTAAAATAAAAAAAAAATATTTTCAAAATTAACACATAATAAATATTAATAAAAATAAATTACTTTCATTTTATTTTCTTCTTTCATCCAAATAATAATAATAATAGTAATAATAATATCATATTTAAAAAAATAACAATAAAAATTTTGATCAAACAAATTAACATTTAAGTATTTTTTTTAATTATTAACGGATACAGATATCCACGGGTACGGGTATTATTAAATCCATATCCATATCTATAAATAACCGGATAATCAAATATCCGTTTATTTTACCCGTAGATATCCATTAAACCATCATATCCATATCTGTGACAGATTTTATCCGCAGATATTCACGGGTACAAATTTTTTTATCATCCCTGATACTTTCAATAATGCCTTTTTCTGTCAAAATCTAAGGTCCCTGCACAAACAAAACATTCCTAATAAATAGCCGTAAATGGGTGTCTAAATTTTTATTGGAGTGTTTGAAGGTTTTTTTCTATAAGTTAGTTTTGCATGCATACACCTTGGTAATGCTATGTCGATTTGTATATGCGTTTGTATTAGATCTGGTCGTCTGGACGCTTCTTCTTACCTTGGTTGTATTTGACATCTGGCTGCTAGGAGAATATATGGATACTTGTCCTTAGATCCCCATACGCGTGTGTAGGCTTGTATATGCGTGTGTAGGCTTTGACCTTTTTATGAAAGTTGTAGTCATAGATATTAACTTTTATTTTGTACACATGGTCAAAATATTGTATACATATTACTGTTGTGAATAATTCATGTTTTAAGGGTATTTTAGTAATTATTTGAATAATTAAGTATTTGTTATTTTATTGTTATTATCATATATTTTTATTTGTTTAAAAATAGAGTTAGGATTTATTTTTAGTTTGTTACTATTTTGTCTTATAAATAGGCACTAGTATTCCATTGTTTGTAATTCAATTCAATTCAATCAATACAATTAAGTCCTTGTTTTTACTCTCTCTCCTTTTATTATTACTATCTTCTATCCTTGCCCTAACAAATTGGTATCTAGAACTTCCGGTTTAGAATCCAGGGAAACAAGAATTGTGTTTATGTCTGTGGGTTATTTACGCAAAGGAAGAAGATGAATGGAAACGGAAACCTTAACACCAACCTCCCAGTCTTTGATGGCAAAAACTAGAATCGATGGATGATACAAATGCGTGTATTGTTTGGAGCTCAAGATGTTTTGGAGCTTGTTACTGATGGTTACGTTCTAGTTGCAGAAGATGCAACAGAAGAAGAAAGAGAAGTGCAGCGAAATAAAAGGAGGAGGGATCAGAAGGCGTTGTTCTACATTCATCAGTGTGTGGATGCGACTGTATTTGAGAAGATTGCAGATTCTATGACGTCAAATGAGGCGTGGGACACACTGGTCAGGTGTTACGGTGGTGACGCATAAGTGAAGAAGGTGAAGCTTTAGTCCTTGAGAAAGTAATACGAAAATCTCAACATGAAGAATAGTGAAAAGGTTTCTGAGTATATCTCAAGAGTGATTCTGATCACTAATGAAATGAAGGCTTGTGGAGAAACTCTTTCTGAACAAGTGATTATAGAGAAGGTTCTGAGGTCACTTATCCCTCTATTTGACTATATTGTGGTTGATATTGAACATAACAAAGATTTGGAGACCATGAAAATTGAAGAGCTGCAAAGCAGTCTAGAAGCACGTGAATTGCGCTTGGCTGACAGAACTTATGAGAGAGAAGTAGAGCAGGCTCTGAAAGCTTCTTTTGTCAAGAAGGACCAGAAGTAGAATAGACGTGGTGACAGATACCAGAAGCCAGAAGCTTCTGATTCTGATGAGAAGTATCAGAAGGGAAAGGACAGAAGGAAAGTTCAATGCAATTGCTGTAAGCAATTTGGCCGCTTTGCAAGAGATTGTCGGTCAAACAAAGAAAGTGAATCAGAAGAAACGAATATGGTCAGAGGAGACTCTGATGACGAACCTGTGCTATTGATGACTTACGAATCTGACGAGGAACCTATGAGGTTACCATTTTCTGAATCTGAAGGGGATGAAGATTCTGAAGGAGTGTCTCTTTATGAGTCAGAGTTAGAAAATGAAGATGAGTCAGAAGTTGAAACTTCTGAAGAAGAGTCAGAAGTTGAAACTTCTGAAGAACAACCAGAGAATGAATTTGTAGATTCTGAAGATGAGTCAGAATATGAGGTTCTAGAAGAAGAGTTAGTGTTAGAAGATGAGTTAGAATCTCAAGGGGATTCTGCTTCTGATGACGAGTCAGAACATAAAGGTTCTGAAGATGAGTCAGAACATGAAGATTCTGAAGATGAGTCAGAACATGAAGGTTCTGAAGATGAGTCAGAACATGAAGGTTCTAAAGGTGAGTCAGAACATGAAGGTTCTGAAGAAGAATTAGAATTAGAAGATGAAGAAGCTTCTAGAGACTCTAAGGATGAATCAGATGGTGAATCTGATTTTGATCCAGATTCTGATGATGATCCAGAATCTGGTGGTGATCATGCTTTTGGAAGGGAAAACTCTGAAGATGTAGGAGGACAAGCTTTTAGAGGTGATCAAGAAAGTGATCATGCTTCTGGAAGGGAAAACTCTGAAGATGTAGGTTCTGGAGGACAAGCTTCTGGAGGTGATCAAGAAAGTGATCATGCTTCTGGAAGGGAAAAGTCTAAAGACGTAGGTTCTGGAGGACAAGCTTCTAGAGGTGATCAAATTTTTTATGGTAATCATGACTCTGAAGGTGGAATTTCTAGTCCAGCCTCTGATGGTGATCAAGATTCTGAAGGTGGAACTTCTGAAGCAAGAGCTTCTAAAGGCGATCCAACTTCTGAAAGTGATGACTCTAGACAAGGTCCAGAAGTTAACAAAGATGGAACTTTTTGTGGAAGTTCTGAAGGTGATGGTTCTGGACAAGGTCCAGAAGTTAATAAAAGTGGAACTTCTGGTGGGAGGTCTGAAGATGATAATTCTGGACAAGGTCCAGAAGTTAACAAAAGTGGAACTTCTAGTGGAACTTCTGAAGGTGATGATTCTGCTGAAGATGATTCTGGACAAGGTCTAGAAGTTAACAAATGTGGAACTTCTGGTGGAAATAAAACTTCTGAAGAAAGAACTTCTGGAAAAGGTCCGAGTTAATCTGTGACACTGAAGATAGAACTTCGGACAAGGTCCAGTTATCTTATTCGACTACGGTGACACCGGCGATAGAGCTTCTAGACAAGGTCCACAAGCTCATTCTGTCCCAGGTTCTGGAGAACAAGTTCAAAGGTCACGACGAGTCAAAACCATACCCAAAAGGCTTGCAGATTGTGACATGTTGCAAGGCACTGAAGTTAACTCAGAGGGAGAAGTTATTCATTGTGCCATGCTAGTAGATTCTGAGCCATTGGGTAACGAAGAAGCTCTCAAGAAGAAAACGTGGTTGAATGCCATGAAAGAAGAACTTGAGGCTTCAGAACGAAACAAGACTTGGAAGTTTTCTGAGATTCCAAGGGAGAAGAAAGCCATCAGCGTCAGATGGGCTTTTAAAGTGAGATTTAAACCAGATGGATCAATTGGCAAGAACAAAGCAAGGGTATTGGCTAGATTTTTTATTCAGAAACCTGGAAGAGACTATTTTGAGGTGTTTGCTCATGTAGCGAGGCATGAAACAATCAGAAGTTGGTCGTTGATGCATTTGGATGAGAAGTCAGCATTTCTGAATGGTCCATTACAAGAGGAGTTATACGTGTCACAACATTCTGGCTTCGTGAAAAAGAATCAGGAAGGGATGACGTATAAGTTACACAAAGCTCTGTATGGATTGAAGAAAGCGCGCAGAGCTTGGACTCAGAAGATTGATTCTTTTGTTAAGAAGCAAGGGTTTCAGAAGCATGAGATGAAGTATGGTGTGTATGTGAAACATTCTGGAAGCAATATGACTCTAGTGTGTCTCTATGGTGATGACATATTACTTACGGGGAGTTGCAACCAGAAGCAAGCTGCATATGTTCTGATGAAGTCATATCCAGAACTTCTGAGAGGAGTCAGAAGTTCTGAGGTTCTGGAGCTGTCCAGAAGGTGGTTCTGGAGCTGTCTAGAAAGTGAAGTTCTAATACAATCAGTTTCTGATGAACATGAATTAAGGGATAGTGTTGTGAATAATTCATGTTCTAAGAGCACTTTAGTAATTATTAGAATAATTAAGTATTTGTTATTTTATTGTTATTATCATGTATCTTTATTTGCTTAAGAATAGGGTTAGAGTTTGTTTTTAGTTTGTTACTATTTTGTCTTATAAATAGACATAATATTCTATTATTTTAATTTAATTTAATCAATACAATTAAGTCCTTATTTTTACTCTCTCTCCTTTTATTATTATTATCTTCTATCCTTGTCCTAACAATTACAACCACACCGTATAAATATACTTTATGAATGCACTTTTGTTTTTTTAATAATTTTTCTATGCTCTTGATTTTCGTGCCAGTTAAAACAATCTGAAAATTGTTACGGTGTAGATATGGTATAGATACTATTTGGGGTCAATATATCACAGCTCTAGATATTATGATGTAAAATATGTTTGAGTTTGTAAGACCTACCACCTGAGATGATTTAGCAACATAAATAAATTTATTCATTATTTTCTTAGAAAAATTTTAAGATAAAATTTTCTGTTTTGTTGTACTTCTATAATAAAAAAAGGAAAAAATAATCATTTTTCCCTTTCTAAACTTGCAAACAAAATTGTAGCCTCGTCGGTGAAACTATATAGTAGACTCTTAATAAAACGTTAAGACTATATATGTTGACAAGACATAGACAATTTAAATATTTTTACTAAGTTTGAATAATATGTTGATCCCTCTAAAGGGTTTTTGGTTTTAATTATAATTTGTTTGTTTTTTAAAAATAGATCTTAAATGTTATTTTTAATTCTTAAAATTAAAATTTGCAAAAAAAATACAGAAAACTAATAAATTTTAAATTCACAAGAAAATCAACTGAAAAATACACTGAAAACCAATAAATTTGAATTTAAAAACTAAAATAAAAAAATAAATTCATTTTTAAAATATATACAAATTAATATTATAAGCAAAACACATCAATATAACATTTTTAATAAATTATGTATTTATACACATTATTGCAATGATTAATGTTTAGAATTGGATAAGAATTTAAAGCTGAAAATTATCCTCAATTTTCAACATTTTCGCATTACACACTTAAATTCTTCCCTATATTGCTTAATATGAATATACATATTTGTCACACCACCGTTTTATATGAAAACAGAATAACACACTCTAAATTATCTACTATTTTGTATGGTCAAAATAGTCACTATTCTTGCATGTATCTTTGCTCCATTATTTCATAGTAACCAAAAATTCTTGTTTCCACACATATCTTTTACACTTTGTCCTCATTTCTTCTTCTATAAATATCTTATACCAAGCATTCACAAACTCCACACACACTAGAAAGAAAAAAACAAATTCCAAAATAGATATTTATTTCCTTAGTTATATGATGAGGAATTCCTTTCTTTTTATCTCTTTTTTAATATTGAATTTAGGATTGTTGGAAGCTCAAAAAGTTCCTTCTGTTTATGTGTTTGGAGATTCACTAGTTGATGTTGGAAACAACAATTACTTGACTCTTTCTTTTGTAAAGGCAGTTCTTCCTCACTATGGCATTGATTTTCCAACTAAGTTACCAACTGGAAGGTTTAGCAATGGCAAAAATGCTGCTGATTTGATTGGTAACTTTTCCTAAATTCTATGCCATTTTTTATTATAATAAATTACTTATTCTTTATCAGAAGTATAAACATAAATTTTTTTTTATTTTATTGAATAATTAATATATTGATATATAATAATGACGGAATATATTATTTATTTAATTAATCTAAAAAACAATTTATTTCTTATAATAGTGATTGCATTTTTTTTAATTCTTTTTTCCTGAAGACAACATTTAATGCAATATTGACTTATTTGATGTTTTTTGTTTTGCTAACATTTGTATGAAATGAATGGTTGGTTGCAGCTGAAAAATTAGGCCTTGCCACATCACCACCATACCTATCCTTAGTGTCAAAGTTCAACAACAACAAAAATGTATCATTCTTGAATGGTGTTAACTTTGCTTCTGGAGGTGCTGGAATTTTTAATGGCAATGATGAAAACTTTGTAAGTATATTTCCAAAATTTATTCTTTCCTTCTTCAGTTATATGTCGTACAGAATCTATACATATCAGTTTCTCAAAATTTCGATGAAAAAAATCTTAAACGTGTGATAGCGGTGACAAACAGAGACTATGTTTTATATTTTGTACAATAAAAATACTTCATTTTTCTTGTAGAGACAATCAATTCCTTTGACAAAGCAAGTGGAATACTATTCACAAGTGTATGAACAATTGACACAACAAGTTGAAGCATCTAAACTGAAGAAACACCTTTCAAAATCTATCTTCATTATTGTGATTGGAAGCAATGATATATTTGGTTATTATAATTCCATGGATCTTCAAAAGAAAAACACTCCTCAACAATATGCGAATTCCATGGTTTATTCGCTAAAAATTCAACTTCAGGTATGCAATTAAATGTTGCGTAATTATCAACTGAACTGAAATAATGGATATGCAATTAGATGTTACGTAATAATCAACTGAATTGAAATAATAGATCGACTTAATTTTAATTTTGGATTGTTATGTTTTGGCAGAGATTATACAACAATGGTGCAAGGAAATTTGAGATTATTGGTCTTAGTCCAATTGGATGCTGTCCAATAAGTAGGCTTAAGAACAACACAGAATGTTTCTCAGCAGCTAATTTATTGTCAAATAAATATAATGAATTCCTTCAAATTATGTTGAAGGAATTGAAATTGAATTACAAGAACTTAAGTTATTCATACTTTGATACTTATGCTGCCATCCAAGACCTCACTCAGAATCCAACTTCTTATGGTATATATCCTATGTTTTTTCATTATTTAAATAGAAATTGATAAATAGATTTTTTTAAAAAAAATTAAAATGACTCGTATATTTCATAATTTTTTTTCAGGATTTGTAGATGTGAAAGGCGCTTGTTGTGGACTTGGTGAGCTTAATGCTCAATTTCTATGTACACCAATTTCAATCATTTGTGCAAATAGACAAGACCATATATTTTGGGATCAAGTTCATCCCACTGAGGCAGCTACTAGAATCATTGTGGATAAACTTTATAGTGGACTTTCAAAATATACATATCCTATCAATATGGAACAACTAATTGCTCTTTAAAATTGTCAAATCAAATAGTCCCTTCGATTAATTTTTTTTATTGTTTGATAACTATTTGTTATTAAACAATAATATAAATTTCAAAGGAATTAGTTTATGCAGTTGTTTGAAGATAGTCTTAGAAAAAAAATTAAAGAGAAGAAAGACACTTGTAGTGCTACTAGCTCGAAGAAAAACGTGGCTTTTAATTTAGAGCATGGAAGTATGCTATTGTTTTATGTCAACTAATTCTTTGACAATTTTATTTATCTTTCTTTTTGGTACAACTTTTATTCATATTTTAATTCTATCCGAGGTCATTTTTTTTAATGAAAATATATAATAAGAATGAAAATAATGATTAATATGTAATTAGTTTTTGTTTGCCCTTATAAATAGCTGGAATGACTGCCATCTATTTGTCTATAGTTGGTATGACTACCATCTATTTGTATGTTATTTTCTGCCTTATTTTTTGGCGGACATCAGTGGACGAGGAGTTCAATGAGACGAATATAATTTTTGTCATTTTTAGATCTTAAGACTTATGTTGGGACAAGTGTGCTAGGTATGTAGTTATGATATGTCATTTTACACCAATTAATTGGGTTTAGAGTCATCTTCTTCAGTAATTTCCAAACAGCACTAAAGTCCTTCATCCAAGGATATTTTTGTTCATTACAGTTCACGAATATGATGGAAGCTTGTTTAAAGCATCTTTTAATTTCAGATTTGGAAATGTTTCATGTGTTGAGGAATCAAAGTCCAATCTTATCTCACAAAATAGTCCAACTCAGTCGTGTTAGCATCAGCATTGCATAGAGCATTTATGTATCATGCATAGAAAATTTATTTACCATGCATTCTCATGTGCATTTTCTTAGGTCTTCTTGTTTTTAACATCTTACCTTATGGTTTAAGTCCAACTTACTTGAAATTTATAAAAAAAATTCTCATCCTTTCAATTCATATATCAATATTCTTTATCTTATTTTTAAAAAAAATATTAGATGGAGAATGATGTAAGTAAAATACCTAAATGTTGTTGAAATATGCTTTTGAATAAACTTAGTTGATGATGTAAGATATTGTTTCATTTCTCAAATACTAAAGAGTTAAGGAAGTTGAATTCCTAGTCACCGCCTTTGAACTTGGAAGTTGTGATTCTTTCTTTATTAAAACCTTTAATCTTGACCCAGAGTAAGGTCATTTTCCAATTAGTTTGACCATGTATTCAAATTTCAAGAGAACCATTACATTTATACATTCCAAACACCTTTTAATAAAAGATTCAACCTCATCTTTCTCCTCGCACACATAGGAGTGTAATCGGATCGATTTGGATTAGTTTTTGGTCAAAAAAAGGTCCGAACCAATGATATTTCCATCAGTTTAGTTTGGTTCAGTATTTAATATTTTTCAAAAATATAACTGAACCAAATTAATAAGTTTGGTTCAGTTTGGTTAATTGGTTTACAATTTGTTTTCAAATATAATATTCATCAGTATATTCTCCACTATTGTGTTGTTCGGTGTATTTTAAGATATTATTTTTTAAAAGGATACATTTCACGTAATTTATTTCATGCTTTATTTCAAACAAATTAAAAATGGCTATTAATACATACAAAACTGTGACATGATTTCTATTGCATCATGAAATAAGTTCACTTTCAAATATAAAAGTTAACACTTGGCATCTGATTGTTGAAAAGAGATTTAAAACTTTAACATGTAGAATATAGTAAAACACACATCTGTTAATTCTCTATTTTTATGATTGGCTTTATCTTTGGTAAAAATAATATAGCAGCAATAGGTTAAATAGGATTTATAACTTGTAAGGAGAAAACAGGTTGAAGTTCTATTTAATGAAGAAATATGTTGTGTTGAAGTGTTTCAACATCTGAAACAACATGTCGAAGAAGATGTCACGACATCGCGCCTGAGCTGACAGATTAGATTCTGTTATGTTTTTAACAAAAGCTGAATATTCCTAAGGAGAATCTTTTGCATAATTGTAACAACTTATTTGTTGTTACTTGGAGCCCAAATTATGGAGATATATTAGGAGAGATTTTATAGGAGAATCCGTTGCAGATTTATAACAGCTTACTTGTTGTTATAACTATATGGAGATATTTTAGGAGAATATCTTGGAGTAGTTTTAGCAACTATTTTGGAGAATATCTTTGAGTGTTTTTAGAAGCTGTTTTGTTATGATTTGAAGGCCCAAATCCAGTTGGATAATAGGTTATAAGTAGAAGCTTTGTATCCCAAGTTTTGTAACAGCCGAGAAATGTAACTTTCATATTATTAGGGCTGAGTCTTTGTCATTCTCTTGGAGATTTGTTTTGTGTCTGAACCACCCGAATTGTGGGATGGTCACTAAGTTGTACCTCGAATCCCGTAGGCAAGAGGATTGTTGTTCTCACTCAGAAGCTATGAAGCAATGAGTTGAATTATAGTCCTTGGAGGAAGCTTTGAAGCAACTCTAAGGTGTGTCCTAAGTTAGAAGCAAGAAGCTTTAACTCTAAGGTAGTTTGTGAGAGAAGTGTGTCTTCTACGTTTCAGGTGTTGAAGAGTTATTGGAAATCAAGTTGTTGATGTAGTGGCTAAGATGTTGACTACTATACATTGTAACGCCCTGTTTTAATTAAGATTATATTATATTAATATTTTCGAGTTACCGATCGATATTTATTTTACGACGAGAATATTTATATTAATCGTTATATCTATTAATATATTTGGCGACGTTTTGATTCGGTCCAGTAAAATATTATTCGGATCCGATATTTAATTCCCCGGAATTATTTAATTAATTGAATTAATAATATTAGTAAGTTAGGGGTGTGGGGAGCAATTGCTGAGGATTGGGTTTTCACCCTTGGATTACTAGAAGAAACAACATTATAAAACCATTTTCTTTCCCTTTTCCTTCCATTTCCTACACCAAGCAAACATAGAGGCATGGAGAGAAAAGAAAGGGTTTTGGGAGAAGAAGAGCTAGAGAAGAACAAGAGGAGAGCAAGAGCTTGGTGTTGGAGTTGTTGAATCTTCATGGATCATCCAATATCTAGAGGTAAGGGGTTTGATTCTCCATCTCATATTGTTAGGTTTTGATAGTTATATTTTGGATTTGGGGAAAAAATTGATAGGTTGATTTATGAGTTGTATGGGTGATTGTTGAATGATTTAGAAAGTTTGAATTAGGAGGATGGATTGTGGGTGTATTAGATGCTAGTTTGTAGAAATTAGGAGTATTGAAATGGAAAAGAGAAACTAACAGAAAACCCAAAACCAGAAAATGGAAGTTCACTGTCTGTTTGCAAAGAATGGGGAAGAAGACGAGTTGCTTAATGCAACAAGGGGGAGACGCCCACCTCAGGAGAAGGGGCGGCCGTCCCCCATCCAAGGCCCCTGCCTCCAAGGCCCCTTATGGATGGGACGAACGTCCCCTGTACCAGGAGGAAGGGAAACAAATTTTTCTGCATTTTTGTGTTTTCTGTATGCAGGTTGTTTTCTGTTTTGCTGGTTTGCTGGTTTTCAGCATAATTTTACCAATGGCCTCTGTTTGTTTCAAATTCATTATTTCCACATACTACTATTTAGTATTAATAAAATATAACTAGGGCATAAGTTAGCCGATTAAATTTGAGACCCGATTATGTTCCGATTTTCCGATTCCGGTAAATTCGACAACGGAGCAAGTTGCTCCGAATTCAACGAAAATTGACGTGCTAGCTAAGTTTGACGTGTAGAACGTAGTGGTGATGTTAGTTTTTAGAAATTATGAGTTTTTACGAGATGACCCGAAATAGGCCAATTTACGGTTAAATTGAATCGGATTGCGTTTTAGTAGATTTAAGGCACGTATGGACAATCTGATTTCGATGTTGACGATTATGATTAATGCCGGTTATTAGGAATGGATTTTGCGACGGTTATAGGTGTTTGACTATTTTTCCGTTTTTGGGATTGGGTGAATTAATTGATAACGAGGTGGTGTGAATAAACATAATGTTTGCGACGGTGTATTTATTAATGAATACTTGTTGATATGCGATGTGATGATACATGTCTTTATACATGATGATGTGATGATTATATTGATGTTGTTAGTAAATGCTTCCGATTTGTGAATGCATGATTTTTGATGATGATGAATTATTGGTGATGCTTTGCTTAATGCAAATATGATGCGATGATATATTTATCTTGTTTTGGATAAATTATGGCGATGTGGGCTTTATGCCAATTTTGATGAGCGATGATGATGTTTTGTGTTGTGTTGTTTTATTGTCGAGTCACATACATTGCATTGGCGACGATGGGCTTTTATGCCAAGCGACGAGGCTTTTATGCCAAGCGACGAGGCTTTTATGCCAAGCGACGAGGCTTTTATGCCAAGTGTTCCTAATTATGGACAAAGCGACGGGTACCACATGCATAACATAGTCGTGTCTCATGGAGTCGGTTATGTTTATGTTTGAGTTGTTTGGTGTTGGGTTTTATTAATTGATGGATGATATTGAATTGCGATGATATATGATGTTTTGTTTGGTGATGATCTTTATGATGAACATGAAATGAATATGATTTGATAATTTCATGATAACCATGCGATGAATATAAATGATGAGTTTTGCAATGATTTAACTTGATGAAATGCTTAATGCAAATATGATGTGATGATGTTTGTTGTGACACCCCGATTTAATTCGAATATTAAAACTATGGGAATTTAATTATTTATTTAATTAAAGTCTTAAGTGCTTATATATTTGGATTTAATTGGATTAATTGAAGAAAGAAGGGTTAAAGGTGTGCAGAGTAAACAGTGGGTGTGAGGAGTAAATCACTCTACTTTTACTAATTATTAATTATGTATTTTATTTGGAATAATAAAGGAGTATTAAAAGGAATATTAAAAGGAAAAGAAGGAAAAGAAGAGTCTTTTTGGAGAAAAGCTATTTCACGTAGAATTGGAGAAGAGAAGAGAAGAGAAGAGAGGAAAAGCCGACGCCGAGGAAATCGAGAATCATCGCGAGGTAAGGGGTGATTTCTTTCGGTTAATATGCCTTATGGGTTTTGGGAATCAACCGGGTAATTGGGTATGTTAGGGAAAATTGATTATAGATCTGTAGGATGGAACCCTATTTGTGTCGGATTATAGAATTAAGATCCTTAGTGTGTCAAACAACTAATAGGGATGATGAAACAGAGGTGTATGATATTGTATTGGTGTATAATGGATGCATTTTAGTGTTTCTAATGTTGCAATTCGTATGGGATTGATTGGATGTGATTTGGAATGCATAATGCTGTCAAAAATAGTAGTTATTGATTCTGCAGGTCGTGGGAACCGGCTCCCATATGGGAGAACCCGGGTTCCCAGTGTTTTGATCACTAAAAATGACATTTTTGAACTCAGGAACCGGTTCCCCATATGGAGGAACCGGGTTCCACTGTTTCTTTTTGAAAAATACTAAACTTTAAAAATTCATAACTTTCAAACCGTAAGTCCGTTTTAGTCGCCGTTTTGGACGTTGTTTCTTAAATTAAATACTCTATTTTATAAAATAAAGAAAATTATAATTAATGGATTTTATTTTGAAAAGATCCATTTTTCCGATTAGTGAACTATGGTAGTTTTAAGAATGGTGGATGAATTGCTTTAGATTGTTCTGACAGGTTGAACGAAGATTGACGCTTATGTGTTGGTTTCCTTGTTGTTTATTCATGATTATATTGACATCATGTATTGTTGTCGATGTTGTGTATTCATGATGGTTGTTGATCTCGATTATTATTGTTGTATATCTTGGTGTTAGTCTTACTAATTGAGTGATAGAGTTGGCATGTTTGTTATCATTTATGCATTTGTGATGCATGATATTTCATGATTGTCTTTGTTATCATATGATTACATCGTTACATGTTGGCATTATGTGGGAATATGATGTTGTAGGATGCATAATCCGTTGATATTGATGTTGCATGCTTTTTGATATGTTTGATGAATGGATGAATTGTTAAATTGGTTATATGTCTCACCACTTTAACGATTTCGATCCGGATTAGCTGGATTGGTGAGGATAGCTCTAGAGTTGAGTCTTAGTTTGTCCACGTGTCGTGTCGGTGGTGAGGCGGTTGATGGATCCTTAATGGTTTTGAATTATGTTTGATTTATTATCCCAATAACTATGAGATTTCATTTTGTTATGTTTTCATTTCATTAAACATAACTTTAAGTATGATTTAGATTTATTCATGTTCAATTGTGATTGATTCATTTAGTGTTACATTTGTGACGATGGGCATGGTGATGGGCTTTAGCCAATTGGTGAAGATATTATTTATGTTGTTTATGTTATTAACATTGTTTGATATTGTTGTTTGATGTCATTGTTTATGATTGTTGTGATGATTTTGTGGTGAGGAACATTTATGTGTTGTTGTGACGATTTATGCCAATGAGGTTATGGCAATAAAGTGTATATTTTACACATTAGGATGACGATTAAAGTAAGTGAGTTTTGATTATGTGTTGGAATTACACTTATTAATCTATTCCCTTTATAATTCCAAAACTATATATATATACTTTATCATGCCTTTAATTATATGTTTTGGAGTATCTCACCCTTTACTTGTTTCGCCGTTACCTTTATATTGGTAACGTGCAGGTTATGAAGATAGAGATTATAGCTGCTATTAGTTGAGTCGGTGTCGCTCTGATACGTAGCACTCAGGGGGAAATATTTATGATGTATTGTTGTTTTCCTTTTGTTGTTATTTCTTGATGAATAAGAATCATACTTTATGAAACTATTATTTGTTGAAAAAGTTTATTAAAGAAGATGTTTTGATCTTTATGAATCAATTTATGTTTTCCGACGATGCTATGTATCCGAGATTTATACTTTAAAGCAAACTGTTTAAAGTGATTTGGTTTTGAAGGTGTGATGCCTCAGTATTTAATTTATGAAATTTTAAATTACTCTGATTTTTGCATATAAAACCTTGGGTAATATTGGGGTGTTACATACATCATTGCGATGATTAGAAGTGGAATAAGGATATTCCATATCTAGGGAGAACCTAGGTAGAATGGTAATTGGGTAGTGATTAAGTGAGGGGTTGTAAATGGGGAAGTTTAGCTCCAAATTAATACCATTGATAGTGGACTTCATTCCCAACTTAGTATACCCCCAGATGTAGGAGAGTTGCTCCGAACTGGGTGAACAATTCTGTTGTGTTATTTATGTTTCATGCACTGCTGTATTACTCTACATTGTCTGTATTATTTTAATGTCAGATCAGATGTCTCGACATCCTTATAGGACATTTGAGTCTGTTGCACCAGAATTTCAATTGGTATCATAGTAGACATCATGTCTATTTCTGGATGAGATCCTAGGGAGGATACTTTCTGGTTTTTGTGCAAGGTGAAAAGTCTTTACTGAAAAGCTAATTGAACTTGGAAAGTTCATGTAGATGTTTGAAAGGTCCCTAGAAATGGAGGATGGATTATTCACAACAAGAAGTGTGTCTGTGAAGAACTATTATATAGTGAAGACCAGGTTGGAGCTAGAACAAAAGAGTGCAAATATCAAAGCCTTCGCACGGGAGTGAAGACCTTGATATGTTATAAAGACTATTGCTCAACCTATTTTTAGAAAGCAAGAGAGTATCACTATCAAAACCTTCATGCGGGAGTGAAGTGAAGGCTTGGAAAAACACTTAGAAGGGCGGGTTGAATAAGTTTTTCTTCTTTTTAATTCTTTTACCCAAACAACAATACTAAAAAACTCAAGGATTTTTATCCTGGTTCGTTTGAAACTCAAACTACTCCAGTCCACCCGTCATGGTGATTTCTCCTATCTCAACGGGGACTTAATCCACTATAATCAACGATTACAGAGTGCACTACCCAACTGGTGTGACTAAATTCCTCTAAGACTCACTAGTCCTAGCCCTCTCAAGAACACTGACCCAATTGGTCTTCTCAAGGAACAAACTGCACAACCAAACGTTGTGACTAACAACTCTAAGACTCAACTAGTCCTAGCCCTCTCAAGAGTACTGACCCAACTGGTCTTCTCAAGGAACAAACTGCACAACCAACCGTTATGACTAACACCTCTAAGACTCAACTAGTCCTATCCCTCTCAAAAAAATACTGACCCAACTGGTCTTCTCAAGGAACAACTATCAGAAAAATGAATTCTGACTGATTGTGTACAATATTGCTTCTAGAAAATCCATTCTTCACAAAGTGAAGTTTACACAAAAATGAAGCTCAAATGAATAGTAAACTAATTTACAAAAATTGGCTTCTTATTTGGCAGCGTGAGTTTACTTGGAATAATTTGTTGTGAATTATTAGAAGATGTTGTTGAATGTTGTTGTTCTATTGTATTGTTTTTTTTCTCCTTTGAATTTGAATGCCTTAAATAGTGCTTCCAGAATTTGTCTGTGGCATGTAGCGTGTCTTGGTTACTGGAAAAAGTAATTATGACTTGTTTAGCTTCACGTGATATAAATCTTGAAAGTTGAACCACTCAACTGTTTTGACATCTTGACTAAGTAGTTTAACGTTACTTGTGGCAGATTCTGTCTTTTGGAAGATAGCGTATATTTTGATAAAGATCTTCTGTAAGCCTTGTTAGAATATCTTCTAGTCAGAACATTATGTTTGTGCTTCCTATCAAAATTTTGCTTATCTGCTTCTATCAGAAGTTGCGTTGTGCTTGCTTCTATCAGAAGTTGCTTCCTAGGTTGCGTGACCAAAACTTCTATCTTCGTTAGAACTTCTAATACTTCATGATCTTCTGTAAGCCTTGTTAACATCTTCTTTTCAGAACATACTTTTGGTTCTTCTTATCAGAGGTTGTGCTTTGCTTGCTTTTCTCAGAAGTTGAATTTCATTATTTTCTTTAGAAGCTTTATAGGTAGCGTGCGTGTTCTAGAAATTCTTCTCTCATTAGAACTTCTAAAGCTCGTTCCTATCAGCAGTTTCTTTGAGCGTGCTTGATCAGAAGTTCTATCTCATTCGAACATCTAAAGCGTGTTTCTATCAGCGGCTTCTTTGAGCATGCTTTGTCCAGAAGTTCTGCTCTCATTAGAACTTCTAACTTCATCTTCTGCTCAGCATGATATATTCTCCATTTTGCGCTAGAGTCAGAACATCTTCTGAAATGAAACATGTACAAGTTAGAGTATCATATTCATTCATACAAAGTTTATTATACTTGTTATCATCAAAACTTTAATATATTATTAGAAACAAACTTTGTTCTAACAATCTCCCCCTTTTTGATGATGACAAAACTATCTAGATTTTGATTTAAGAAATTTTTTATATGATAAAAAAAATATCTCCCCCTGAAATTAAAATTCTCCCCCTGAACTAAATATTGAAAAGAAAAAGTTGCAAGGTAGAACTTCCCTGAGTTTTTCTTTTCTTCCAGAGTTTACTTTTCAGAGTTTGCTTTCAACACTTGGTCTTTTGAGCTTCTAGAGTTTACTTTTTCAGAGTTTGCTTTCAGCACTTGGTCTTTTGAGCTTCTGCTAAATTCTTTTCATCCAGAGTTTACTTTTCAGATTTTTCTTTCAGTACTTGGTCTTTTGAGCTTCTGCTTAATTCTTTTCATCCAGAGTTTACTTTTCATAGTTTGCTTTCAACACTTGGTCTTTTGAGCTTCTGCTTAATTCTTTTCATCCAGAGTTTACTTTTCATAGTTTGCATAATTCTTTTCATCCAGAGTTTTCAGAATATTGATTTTCAACACTTGGTCTTTTCTTCTCAGCTTGTTCTTTCAGAGCTTGTGTATATCTGTATCACTTAGAAGCAAAAATGTACACTTGTATATTTGTTAGAAATGTGATATTTTTGTTCTTGTAACATGTTATAAATTAGCATATCAAAATCTCAGTTTTCTCTCCCTTTTTGTCATAATCAAAAATTCATAATTTTTTATAAAAAATACAAAATAGTAATCCAAAATACTTATATCATTCATTGAAAGAGGAATGTCAAAATAAAGAAACAAAACACTTAAAGATTAAAAACAAGAAAAAAAATGAATGCATGATTGATTGAGAAAAATCAGAGGTTCAAGTTTGGAGTGCAACAAGGGACATCCGAAGATTCTTGATTTCAGTTGTAGATTCTTCTTGTTTTTGCATCCAAGTCTTGATTTCTGCATTGGTTTCATCTTGCTTATCAAGACGTTCTCTTACAACCTCATTTTCCTTCTTCAGGTCCTTCAGAGTTTCTAGGACAACTGAAGTGGAGTCAACATCTTCTGTAGAGGCAGCTTTGGAGGAGGAAACAGAGGATCCAGGACCAACAAAATTTGTGAAGAGAGTATTCAAATCAACCATCGTGGTCAGCACTTTCTTCCTGGCTACTCTTGGAAGATTTCTAAGAGGTTTGTATAACACCAAAGCACGAGCATTTGGGTCAGAAGTTTTTGGTTCAGAGTTTTCATCATTAGAGATGTCCATATGATCAGCAGGTGGTTGCCACGTAGCGTTGGCCATCAGTAGTGGTGGCTTCTCATTCCAGATGCTATAAGCAGCCTTCTGTAATCCTTTCAAACACTTAGTAAATTTCTCATAAGCATGAGAATAGCACAAGTCCTTGAGTGTGTGGGATTCAGAAATGAATCTCCTTCTGAAGGTATTCCAAGTCGTGGATGCGAGAAGGACTTGTTGTCCAAATCATCCTTCAGCAGTATCATCTAATTCTTCATATCCTTTTCAAACTTCTGTAAACGTAAATTAACATTTTCTTGTGCAGTGGTATGTTTGGGTAGAGAGTGGAGGTTCACTTGAGTTCTTAGAAATTCTGGTGAGTCAAGAATTTCTGGATATGGAAATTTTGGAATTGGAGCAGGGGTTTGTTTAGCAACTTCTAAGGGGTGTTGATGATGAAGTTCTGGAGAGTGTGGTGATGAGGGATCTTCTGGGTAGTGTGGTGGTGGAAAAATTATTGGACTGTCAGAAGATGGATGTTCTGATGAGTTTGGTGATTGAGGGATTTCAGCCAATAGTGGTGTGAGGATTATTGTTGGAGAGTTTGGTGGTGAGATTTCTGGTGAGGGAGTTGATGGAATTTCTATTATGGGTATTGGTTGTTCAGCAATTGTTATATTTCTAACAGAAGCAGGAATAGGAGTAGAAGCAGAAGTTCTACCTGACACTTGCTTTTTCTTCTTCTTCTGAGCTTTCTGAGGGAGAGCAGAAGTTCCTTCACCATCAGCTTTCCTCTTTCTGACTTTCCTCACATGACTTGGAAGATCTCTTCCTTGTAGCCATGCTGGATCAATGTTGAGTCCCTTCCTCTGAGAAGTTCTGATGTATTGATGAATAGTCAGCTGATGTTCCTCTGAGTCAAAAGATGGAAATTTTTCTACAGGGACTCTTCTTCTGATGACATTGTCTGCTTCTAGTGGAGAAGGCTCATCCAGAATTCTGACAATTATCCTTCTCTTTACCAAGTTCTTGCCATTGAACAGTTTTCCACACACTGGTTCTAGCTCCGTCAGCAACTTGGCTTCTTCTAGATGTTTGATCAACCCATTTTCTGTCAGAATATCTGAGAGAAGTCTTGCTAAGGGAATCCAATTTCTCTTAGAATTAGGGTTCTTAAAGAGAGAGAAGAAGAGACAAAAATGAATAAAAAGGGTTTTTGAAAAGGAGTATTTATATGCGAAGAAAAATGCAACAAACCGTTTCCAAAAAGTTTTTAAAAAATAATTAAAGTTAATTAAAAATACTCATCATGCGCATTAATGGTTGCGTCTGACAATTAGGGGGAATCTTAACTAATTGATATGATTGAAAAATCACCTAGAAGCATAATATCAATATCTAACACGCATGTTAAGTAGCCTATTAGAGGTTTGAACACTTGTCTAACTTCTAGGCTACAACGTTACAACTGTTTTACTCTAATGAACTTCTGACCATGCTTTGTAATGAAACGTTCTTAAGGGTTTCAGAACTTCTAGCTATGGTTTCTAATTTAAATTCTTTTCTAACTTCTGAAGAGATGCTTAACTAGAATGTTCATTTAAACACAGAACTTCTGACTAACTTCTGGTTGACTTTTCATCCAGAACTTCTACAAATGCTGGAACTTCTGAGTTGTACTTTTGTTTTGTTTCTTCAGAGGTTGACAACTGAACTTCTGTTCCATTTCCCATAGTTCTAGAGCCTTTGATTTTTTCCTTCTGGTTACCTTCAAGTTTAAGTTCCATACTTTGGAACATAGACCTTTTTCCCATCATGTGTAGCTAGCATCCAGAGTCCAGGTGCCAAGGTTGGTGTTTCAACGTCACCTTTAAGGATATCTGCAACATAGATTATTCTTTCTTTTGGTATCCATATCTTTTTAGGTCCTTTCTGGTTAGTGTTCCAGAAGTTCTGTTTGAACTTTGGTTTAACATGAAAATCTTCAGAGTATGACGTGTATTTAATGTCATGTGTGTGACCAAACTAAAATTGTTTGTGCAGTGGTTTATATGTGATTTTCATTTCATCAACAGATTTTGGTTTATATATTTCTTTCCCTCCGGGGGCTTTATATCCTAACCCTTTTCTATTGTTTCCAAAAACTCCATAGATCATGGAAGCCATCTTGCTTCTATCTATGCTTTTAGCTAGAAACTTCTGAAAGCTATAGTGATACTCTTTCAAAATATCTTTAGAACTTGAAGAATCTTCTGAGTTGGAAAATTTTGAGCATTTTGAAAATCATTTTTAAGTTTAATATTATTTTCTTTAAGCTCATATTTTTCTGCTTTTAGTTCCTCAATTTCAGATACAAGATTCTTTCTGAGTTTCTTGTATTTGATTTTGAGTTGACTATAGGTTTCCAGAAGTTCTGAAAGACAATCTTCTAACTCAGTTCTAGTTAGTTCAGAAAATACCTCTTCTGACTCAAATTCGAAGAGTCATCTGTAGTTGCCATGAGCATAAGGTTTGCATGTTCATCTTCTGAGTCGGTTTCAGCTTCAGAGGATTCTAAATCATCCTACGTGGCCATCATTTCTCTTCTCTTTTCAAACCTCTTCTTTGGTTTTTCTTTTTGTATGTTGGGGCATTCACTTCTAACATGTCCTAGTTCTTTGCATTCGTAGCATTGGATTCCTTTCTTGCTGAACCTCTTATGTCTAGAAGATTCTCTTTTATCCTCAGATCTTCTATGGTTCCTGAATTTCATTTGCCTATAATTCCACATTTTATTTATCCTTCTGGAGATCATGGATAGTTCATCTTCTGACTCTGAATCTTCAGAACTTCCATCTTCTACCTGAAAAGTATTAACATCAGAATTTTTTGGGAATTTTAATGCAATTGACTTACCTTTCTTCTAGGGTTCAAACTCGTCAAGTTCTATCTCATGACTCCTCAGCGCACTAATCAGTTCTTCTAAGGAGATTGCGTTTAGATCCTTTGACACTTTGAAGGCTGTCACCATAGGCGCCCATCTTCTAGGTAAGCTCCTAATGATCTTCTTTACGTGGTCAACATTTATGTAGCCTTTGTCCAGCACTCTTAGACCAGCAGTCAGAGTTTAGAACCTTGAGAGCATTTGTTCAATAGACTCGTCATCCTCCATTTTAAAAGCTTCATACTTCTGGATGCTTTCTAGTTTGTCCTTCCAATATTCAAAGTCTTCTTCATCAAACATTGGAGCTTTAGTGTTGTTGTTACTTTGATCTGTTGCCATTGTGTTCTTCCCTTCTGGATCTTTTCTGACACGGTTAAGTGTTGTACACCCAGAACCAAGAGCTCTGATGCCAATTGAAGACTTGGAAAAACACTTAGAAGGGGGGTTGAATAAGTTTTTCTTCTTTTTAATTCTTTTACCCAAACAACAATACTAAAAAACTCAAGGATTTTTATCCTGGTTCGTTTGAAACTCAAACTACTCCAGTCCACCCGTCAAGGTGATTTCGCCTATCTCAACGAGGACTTAATCAACTATAATCAACGATTACATAATGCACTACCCAACTGGTGTGACTAATTTCCTCTAAGACTCACTAATCCTAGCCCTCTCAAGAACAATGACCCAACTGGTCTTCTCAAGGAACAAACTGCACAACCAACCGTTGTTACTAACACCTCTAAGACTCAACTAGTCCTAGCCTTCTCAAGAATACTGACCCAACTGGTCTTCTCAAGGAACAAACTGCACAACCAACCATTGTTACTAACACCTCTAAGACTCAACTAGTCCTAGCCTTCTCAAGAATTCTGACCCAACTGGTCTTCTCAAGGAACAACTATTAGAAAAATGAATTCTGACTGACTGTGTACAATATTGCTTCTAGAAAAGTTATTCTTCACAAAGTGAAGTTTACACAAAAATGAAGCTCAAATGAATAGTAAACTAAATTACAAAAATTGACTTTTTATTTGGCAGCGTGAGTTTACTTTGAATAATTTGTTGTGAATTGCCTTAAATAGTGCTTCTAGAATTTATCAGTTGCATGTAGCGTGTCTTGGTTACTGGAAAAAGTAATTATTACTTGTTTAGCTTCACATGATATAAACCTTGAAAGTTGAACCACTCAAGTGTTTTCATATCTTCACTAAGTAGTTTAACATTACTTGTGGTAGGTTATGTCTTTTGGAAGATAGCATATATTTTGATAATGATCATCTGTAAGCCTTGTTAGAATATCTTCTAGTCAGAACATTCTGTTTGTGCTTCCTATTAGAATTTTGCTTATCTGCTTCTATCAGAAGTTGTGTTGTGCTTGTTTCTATCAAAAGTTGCTTCCTAGCTTGCGTGACCAGAAGTTCTATATTCGTTAGAACTTCTAATACTTCATGATCTTCTGTAAGCCTTATTATCATCTTCTTTTCAGAACATACTTTTGGTGCTTCTTATCAGAGGTTGCGCTTTGCTTGCTTTTCTCAGAAGTTGAATTTCATTCTTTTCTTTAGATGCTTTATAGGTAGCGTGCATGTTCCAGAAGTTCATCTCTCATTAGAACTTCTAAAGCTCATTTCTATCAACAGTTACTTTGAGCATGCTTGATCAAAAATTCTGTCTCATTCGAACTTCTAAAGCGTGTTTCTATCAGCAGTTGCTTTGAGCTTGCTTTGTCCAGAAGTTCTGCTCTCATTAGGACTTCTAACTTAATCTTCTGCTTAGCATGATATATTCTCCATTTTGCGCTAGAGTCAAAACATCTTCCGAAATGAAACATGTGCAAGTCAGAGTATCATATTCGTTCATACAAAATTTATTATGCTTGTTATCATCAAAACTTTAATATATTATTAGAAACAAACTTTGTTCTAACATGAAGATCTTGATGAGTTATCTCTTAAGCTTATACGGGGTGACCTAATTAGGAGAATCTTCCTGGTTATGGTATCTTATGTAGTTCTGCTTGTTTGGCTTGGTCTGTTCTTAGACATAGAATGTTTTGGATTGCTCCTGACTTGTGGGAGTTGTATGTTATAAGTTATGCATACATTGTTGAGGAGGTTGTGTATTCCGCTGCATAGTATCTGATAAAATTCTTATCCTCAACAGATTATATATCCAGCATGTTAAACCGAATTATTAAAAGTGTCAAAGATACTTGAGATCTTCCTCAATTCCACTCATAAAGACATTTATTAATAAGGTTGATGAGAATCAATTAATCAGTGATACTCATATACATCTGCATATTGTTTGAAGACCTTGAAGTCTGTCAAGGATAGTGTGTTCCAAGAAGATGGAACTGATGTTCTATAAGATATTAGAATATTACTTCAACAGGTATGCATCTACTAGTTGAGGAGCAGATGACTTGGGTACTGAACAAAAATATTTTGAATAATTTTTGTTTGGAACCTACTCCTGATCTGGAAGAGGAGGCATCTGGTTTATATAAGTTGATCATGACACAATCAACAGTTTATCTTCTCCATATGTCAGTTTATTTTTCACCCAGGCTTATGAGAGTATAAAATTTGAGCTCCATGTTTTGAAAAGAACTCATAAAGGTTTCTCCACCAAACCCTTTATGTATATGAGATGAGCTTGTATCTGGAGGATCCTTCTGATCAAATGAACTAAATTCACGGAATCCTATTTGTGGCCTTAAAATAGATTCTATTTGAAGAGGAGTACTGTGATATAACCACAGTGTTTGATGCTCATAAGTATTGTTGTGACTGCCCTTAATGTGATGTCTAACATGATGTCTTTAAAGAATCAGGGAAACAAACTTAATTGAAAAGTCTGTATATTGTTGTGTCATGCCTAGTTAAGTCTATTCCAGAAACCTAGTAGAGGGAATCTCCTCTATAGGTACAGACAATGGCATCCATTATCTCAAAGTCAAATATGAGGTCTGAAGAAAAGTTTATTGAGATATAGCTCGTGCTATCCCCTTCATAAGTTGGTAGTCTAAACCTGAAGATTGATCAGTTGTTGTTGGTATATTTTCTTGTGTTACCCCCACAAGTATTAAGTATATGTTTCTATGGATATTACCCTTAGAACTATAGTAAGAATGGATGATGCCATATTAGTTGTTAGAACATCATCTCAATTTCTTCAGCCATGAAAGTGTGTGTTTTGTTTTTGGATTGAGTTCAAGGTTAAGCCACTGACCTAACCTGGAATATTTTGGCTGCCATGATTGGGTGTCTTGTCGAAGATTTAGCAAGTATCACAGGTGTGAAGAAGAAAGCTGTAAGTTTTACCCAGTGTGAGTAGGTAATCCCATCTGACTAACTGATAAGTACTTTGATGGGAGACTAAGTATTTATTACAGTTTTGCATGAGTATTAATTTCAAATACTTTGGCGGGAGCTAAGTGTTTGTATGATATGTGTATGCAATTCTAACTTCTAAACATCATACTACATAATATAGTGAGAGTATATTTCTGTTGTAGGGTTAATCTGAAGATGAGATCATATGAGCATGGGGAGTTTTGTTAAAAGGTGTAACACCCCAAATCTTCCCGAAGTTTATAAAAATTAGAGTGCCAAAATTTCGACTTAAAACTTGAGGAATTACATTTTCACAACTTAAAAGCAATAGTAAAACAACTTAATTGTAACAGATGCATAGCACATAATAATTAGGAAAGACTTTAAAACATATTTAGTCTCCAACAATTTAACTTTAATAAATTAACTGCAGCGGTTTCTCAACGGTAATACTTACAAAATAAACGTAGCATCTTTTAAACAACTGAAAATCATCAACACTTCTCAAAACTACAACTTTTAGTTCAATTGAAGAAAATAACATAATAATCAAAAACAAGCGATCATTCCCCCCGAGTGCTACGTATCAGAGCAAATAGAAAGGGTGAGATATCGAAAAATATAAGCAAAAGTATGATAACTAATATATTAGATATAGAATCATACAATATTCACTACTTCAACAACTACTACATAACAATCCACAAACAACATAGTAAATAAAAACAACTTTATAATGCAACTCAAAATGAGACTCGACTATGCAAATGCATGTGGATCCATCAGAGTAAAACTCCCAACTTAAAATCATGCCAGGTTATCGAGGCATTCAACAAGGCCTAAGCCTTCAACTTTCAACTTGTGCCAATCCAGGCCAACGTGGTGAGCATACGCTCCAACTTAGAATGCAATGTATGCGACTTAATATGAATGACATACGATTAACAACATCAACAACAATGCAACTTATAATCAACACAATTAACTTCAACTTCAACATTGGCTATTTAAGCCTACAACTCAAATTTGTCCAATTTGGGACAAAACAACTTATTTCTACAGTACCTGCAACTCAAGCATTCGACATAATTTCAACAAAAGAAGTCAACTACAGTTAACTACTCGTATACGCGAACTGCCCTGTAAATTATCGTTCAATTCTGAGTAACTAAATATACCACTTAATTTGTCTAACTATCTAATTTTGGGACTATTTTCTGCCTCTTGCATTATTACACTTAACTAAATTAATTCTGCCAATTTTATATTCAACTAATACAAGTCATTTCCTGCATTTTAGAATTATTCTACTGTACTAGTTCACCAATTGCTAATACTTTCCCGTCTGCTAAATACAAGTATGTTATCCATTGCTATTTTGTTCTGCTATGTATATGTATATGCTATGGATTTATATTTTGCTACACTGCTACATGCTAAACCAACTAGTATATTTATTGAGCAAAACAAGAATTTAATTATACTAAATGATATTATAAGTTTATTATTCACCTAATGATTCCTAAGTGTCCCAAAACTATGCCTAAGCCATGCCTCCCTCATATTATCACGTGGCTACAAGACAAGGAGAGGGAGATGAAGTGAGGCGCCCACCCCAGGGCCTGAGGCACCTGTCCCTAGGGCTGGTGGGGCCCACTCCAATTTCCTCTCACAAATAGGGACAATCGTCTCTATTTAATCTTCATCTTCTACCTGCATCCTCGTTCGTTCCAGCAACCAATCGCTCATTATAACGTCAACCCAGAATGACTAATTTTTCCATAAAACAACTTATATTCAATAGTTTAAACACACACAGGGACAACATAACAACACATTACAACAACATTAATGGCAGACAATATAATTTCAACACAGATCGATCAATTTCATTATAAAACATAGAATTGACAGCAAAATTATACAACCCTAAATCCTACATAAAAATCATCACACAATCGATTATATAAGTCGAACCCCAACCCTTACCTTTGGATTGAAGGGAGCTCGAAAAATTGATCTGAAAAACGGCAACTATCGGACTGCAATTGAGTTTTTCTCCTCGCTGCTAGCAAACCCTTAATTCCCAATTTTTTTCCTCTTCTGCTACGTGATGTTCTTATTTTCTTTTCTAAATAATACTATTTTTCTCATATACTACTTATGTCACTTAAGAATTTATAATGGCCACTAACTCACATTGGGTCTACTAACTAATACACCTCAAATTTCTATTTCACCCTTATAATTAATTCACTATATTTAATTAATAATTTTAAAAATACTAATACATTCTAATATTACTTTTCTCCCGACTAATTTTACCTAGCTATCAACTTAACAACTTAAACCACAAATTCGACATAATCAAGAATTAATCGGAAAATATTCGATAATATTTAATTAAAATATTTAATTAAATACGGGTGTTACAAAAGGCATGGATGAAAATAAGTCCCTTGGATGGTGATTCCAGAACCAAAGCTGATAGGTTATGTAGTAATGTTGATGATAGTCTGTGGAAGAGACTTGGGACTATGAATCTTGATATTCTATCACCTCATTCAGAAGTGGCAGTTCTATCTTTGGTTAAAATAAGAAGATTTTGAGTTTGTTTACAGTAGTATGTGCAGGAAATGCATGACTACTATTCTGGTTTGAAGACTTTACTATTATCAGCAACTACTAGTAAATGTAATGTGCAGACGGAGGAATTAATTAGCACAATTGTGAAGGGGTATTGAGATGAGAAAAGACAATGTACTTCTGCTTCTAATCATATGGAAAGTCTTACTAATCTTCTCAATCCAGAAGAATGATGTCGAACAAGAAGTCATGACATATCTCAAGACATGTTTATCCTTAAAGACCACCAGGCATAGTTCTTAAACTTTTCATCTAAGATGTGTAATGATGGTGTGTATCACATGTCTTGACATGGTGCATGTTTTGGAAACTGTCATTTCCAAAATAATCAGGGTGTATTAAAGGTATCCATTGCTTTCTGCCGGTGCACAAATTCACCTGATGCAGTTTTTCTTGAAGTAGTGTTTCTTGACCAAGATAATTGTTACAGTCTAGGTATGTTATTTTAGTTGCCCAAGTATTTAGAGTGTCTTTTGTGTCTTTTTATTTCCTTCACTTTTGTGTGTGTCTTTGTTTGTTGTGCTCTGATGTCTTCTGCTCGAACATGAGTAAGTTTAGAGTTTGTGAAGGTTATGTTTGTCAACTTGTGGCAAACATAGCGAAAAAGGGTAGTGTTCAGACGTTGTTAAGTCTAAGGTCACTCTTTGCATTTGTTTTTGAAAAGATGTTGAATAGGATTTCATATTCTGAGTCTATTTATTCTTGTAGTTTGTGCAAGTTTTTGTTTTAAGTTATGACACAAATTGTGTCTTGTGTTCTGAGTTATCCAATATAGAGTTCTGGTTCTCTATGCCTGTAAATGGATAGTTTAAGTTTTTGTTTTTGTTAGTGTGTTTCCTATTATGCTCTAAAAGAGGATGTTGTGTCAATTTGTGTTGTAGCATAGTTCTTAATTTGAGGGGGAGTATTTAGTATCTTCTTCCTCATGTGCATCATGGCCTCAGTTTTTCTCCTTCTTTATGAAGATGGTGTCTATGGTGTTATGTTTCCTATGCAATAGTGAGTTCTCATTCAACAAGCCTTTGTCATATCATGGCTAAAAAGGGGGAGAAGTGGTTATGTTATGTTATGTTATCTCTGAAGAGAAACTTTTAAGGGGGAGAAACTTTATGTGATCTGTGTGATCCTTAAAAGAGAGAGAACATTAGAGTTAGACCTTTCAGAAAGATGTCCTAGTATGATGTTTCAACATCATAAAAGAAGACTGAAGACTTTCACTTGTAAAGTTTGAAATATCATAAACAGTGACTACTGAATACTTCTAAATTACTGCTGCTGAATTGTATTGTTTAAAACCTTGCATTTTTTTATTATTCTTGTGTAATACAGAAGTTATGTAAATTAGTTTCAGTCAAAATAAGCCAAAGGAGGAGATTGTTAATTCTCTATTTTTAGGATTGACTTTATTTTTGGTAAAACTAATATAGTAGCAATAGGTTAAATAGGATTTATAACTTGTAAGGAGAAAGCAGGTTGAAGTTCTATTTAATGAAGAAACATGTTGTGTTGAAGTGTTTCAACATCTAGAACAACATGTCGAAGAAGATGTCACGACATCGCTTTGGTGACATGTTGGAATTAAGTATTTTTTTCTCAAATTGGAATATTCCTATATGATTGGAGATCTTGAAGGCTTGTTGTCGTTGGGTAATAGGCTATAAATAGAAGCTTTGTAACCTAAGTTTTGTACCAGCCAAGAATGCAACTTTCATATTATTAGGGATGAGTCTTTGCCACTCTCTAGGAGAGTTGGTTTGTGTGTGAACCACCCGGATTGTGGGATGGTCACTGAGTTGTACCTCGAAGCCTGTAGGCAAGAGGATTGTTGTTCTCACTCAGAAGCTATGAAGCAATGAGTTGAGTTATTGTCCTTGAAGAAAGCTTTGAAGCAAATCCAAGGTGTGTTCTAAGTTAGAAGCAAGAGGCTTTAAATCTTAGGTAGTTTGTGATAGAAGTGTGTCTTCTACTTTTCAGGTTTTGAAGAGTTATTGGAAATCAAGTTGTTGATACTGGGGCTGAGATGTTGACTGCTAGACATCATTGTGATGTTTGGAAGTGGGATGAGGATATTCCATTTATATGGAGGTCCTAGGTAGAAGGTTCATTGGGTAGTGATTAAGTGAGGGGTTGTAACGGGGAAGTTTAGCTCCAAATTAATACTACTAATAGTGGATTTGATTCCTGGCTTGGTATGCCCCTAGATGTAGGAGAGTTGCTCTGAACTGGGTGAACAATTCTTTGTGCTATTTATGTTTCCTGCACTGCTGTATTACTCTACCTTGTCTATTTTATTTTAATGTCAGATCAGATGTCTCGACGCCCTTATAGGACATCTGAGTTTGCTGCACCAAAATTTCAACATCAATTAACATATTTCACAACTCAAACAATCATTAAAACTATTTTGTAACAAGACTAAAAGTGATTTTATTGAAGAAGAAGAAGAAGAAGAAATAAAAAAGGTTTAAAAATATGCAAATTAACTAAGAAAACTTGAACACGAAAAGGTGACCGTAACATAAAATTGACAGTAGTGAGAGAAATAATGGTGACGGAGAGCGAGAGCAGCAGTTCACTGAAAGCAATTTTTTTGTAACTTATGATTTCTACTTTATATATTTTGGAGTTTGGTTGTAATGTGTTTTTTGACGAAAGAAAATAAGAGTAAACAAAGATGGAGAATGGTTGGACCGATACAAAAATTTGGGCTTAGTGATGGATGAAATAAAACATTTATAGCGTAATTATTTCTATTGGTTAGGTTCATTGGTTTAGCGATTCCTAAAAATTAAAACTGAGAACCGAACTAAACCACATTGGTTTCTATTGGTTTGGTTCGATTTTAGAACCAAATAAAAAATAATGGATTTTATTTCGATTTGGTTTGGTTTAGATTTCGATTTAATTATATTTTTCTAATCCGCTTACACCCCTAAGCACACATAACATAGTGTCAAAAACTTCGTGGAAATCAAAAAAGTTTACACTGATTATTTCTCACTAAATATTATCATGACTATCACGACCCTTTCAACAAAATCAAACCAAAAGAACAAATTTTGTAGAAAAATCACTCTACAAAAAAAATAAAAGAGAAAAAAAAGGAGATATGGAAAATTGTAAAAAAAATAGAGGTCATTAAAATCGTTGCCTAAAAAATAGATGAGTGTCATCTCAACAAATCTCAGGCATAATATCTTTCCCCTCTCAAAACTTAACATCTCACCTTTATAACCTTCATAATTCTCTTTAAAATTAAATGCATATGCTAAATTAATTGAATATAAGAATGAAGATAACTAGAAGGAGAAATGAGGGATTAAAATTGAAATTTGAGCATTATAATCCTTTTATTAAAAAACTATTAACCAAGCAACTTAAAAACCCTTAAGGACCTAATTGAAGCAAATTTTACTTGAAGCATACTACATCAAAGTTGTGGTAGACTAAATTGACTCTAAAGATACTTGTTAATCATCTTTAAATCATAGCATGCTCTCGCATCATCAACTTTTTACACTTTTAATATCTAAACCAACATTGCATTAAGACCATTGATTCATTTACCATATGTCACAACATTATCCCAATAATATCTTCTGATTTCAAAACTTTCATAGACGTTGCATTAATGATGTTCTTTGTGAAATGGCCCTTTGGATCGACTTCTTTTTGCAAAACAACATCATGGATAAGTGTTCAAAGTGATCAACATTTTTCTTTTTGATATATCCAACAATTCATTTTTATTGGAGAGAAAATGTCATAAGAGTAGCTGGTCATAAAAATCCTCATATATTTCTCTAATAAGTTTTACATATAGGTAACATCTATTGAAGAAGTTTGATATTTAAGCACCTTGAAGGTTGATGAACTTATTGGATCTCTTCCAATCATTGAAGTGGCTATAATTGGAAGATCATAAAAATTGAAAAAAGGAGTAGCCTTTGTACCTAACAACCAAGGAAATGAATATCAAGGTGAGAAGGATACTGAAGAAAGTCTATCAGATGCTATCGCTTTTATTGGAAGAAATTTCAACAAAGCTTTGAGAATGTTGGACAAAAGATGAATGACAAATGTCTAAGATAAGGTGTCTGACATCAGTCCATAAAACAAGAGCAAAGATTAAGATAAACCTAATAAATTCAAAGAAGTTTAATGTCATAAATGTGAAGGGTTCGGTTACATCAAAGTTGAATTCCTTACTTTTCTAAAGAAACATAAAAAGGGATTGTCAATCACTTGGTCTGATTTTGATGATGAAAGTGAAGAATAAATAACTAACAGAGTGATGGCTTTCACTAGAAAGTATCACTACTATGGAAAATCCATCTAACAACACTTCAGAAATACGTGTAATCACACAGGTCCAAGCGTTTTTATGTAGAGTGTGGTTGTATACACGAAACTTACAATCACGGTTCAGTGAATGTTGTTGTAAAATATCTATCACAACAGTTGAATCAAACAGCCGTTGTAATAAATATAGTCGCACGAGTTCAATACACATATACAATCAAAATTAAAGCGCATAAAAATAGCTTTTCATAACAATTAAACGTTCCAGCCATTGTGGTATATATAAGAGTTTATTATAAAATATGGGATTGCTTGTTTTTCCAGCTCCTCATTGACCATATACAACCATTCAAATAGATTTTTGAGACAATAATAAAAAACTTATGTTATTATTGAAAAAGAACTTAGACGATCTAACACTTTTCGAATTGCAAGCATAATGTAAATCATGATTTCCTCTTTTAACTTATAGGATTTTATTCAATCCCAAATTCTTCAAAGTAATATTGATAAATGGACGTCAGTCTGAATCTTTCACATAAACTTTGATTTCCTCTTCTTTTCTACTTTATTTTTCAAACATCAAGTTTTGTGTGAAATATCCAAAATGGCACCCATTTATCAATATTTTTTTTTAAAGAATTTGTGACATTGAATGAAATTCTATACGCTAAAGAGGGAATTATGATTTACAAGATGGATGCAATTAGAAAAAACATTGGATCGTCTAAGTTGATTTTCAAGAATAAATTTATTTTTTAAATTATTATTTTAAAAATATTTTTAAGTAAGTGCAATTTTAGTGAGGAGTTAGTGAAACAAGCAATCTTATATGATATAACAAACTATCTAAACAACATTTATAAAAAAACATCAAATTAATTTACATGGATATTGAAATAAACAATATACATGAACGACTTTAGTTCCCCCCCTCTGCTGAACAATCATTTCTTCTACGATGAAGGTTAGTCTTTTGCACTAAAAAGTCTGTAAGATTACGACATGAACAAATTTTTTGGAGCTTATATCACCACTTTTCTGAAGATCATGAGTGAAAAAGAACTTTGGAGAAACATGTTTTCTTTGATCTCTTTTATTGTAATCACCTTTCAATTTAATAATGTGTGTAGTTTTATCTTCATACATGGTTAATATATTTCTTTTTCTAGAAGTCAACTCACAAGTATTTTGTGTGTGTTGAGTTTGGGATCTCAAGTAAACACCTTATTGACTTGCCTCATGTAGTGCTAAAAATTTCTTCATAATTAGTGAAGTTGTTTTAGTGATTTGTTTCACATGTATCCATGAAGTAGTTGTACCATTTTGAGAATTTGACAAACAAATAATTTGTACAATGTAACATTATAAGGATTTGACAAGTGACTTATTTCTGCATAATTTTTTATTATAATTTTGATACTTTGGAATAAAACTAACTCATGTCCATTTACCCTTAAGATAACAAAGTATATGTTGGACTCTGTTCAAATGTTTTTGTGTAGGTGAAGAACTATATCTTACTAATAGAGTAATAGAAATTGATATATCGAGGTCTATATAATTAGGAAGATAGATCAGTGCTTAAATTCCACTGAGATATAGTACTTCAGGACCAATTAGTTTTCATCCTCTTCTCAGGATCTAAAATAATCTTCTACACGCCCAACGATCTAACATCATCGGGGTACTTGACATACAATATTTGTCCATATACAAATGTTTTAGCACTTATGCTACTTAACATATGATATTTGTCCATATAGAACCATTTTAATACTTTTCTATATAACTTTCTTGGTGTATTAAAATTCCATTGTCTAAATGTTCATTTAGTAAGGATTTTTTATTTTCCACGTCCTTCATCTCAAATAATTTCTTTATACAATTTATAGCTATTGGAAATTATTCAGTAGTTCTAATAATATATATTTCATCCACATAGACAACTATTATTGCAAATTCTTTTTCAAACTTTTTTTTGTTGTAAAAATATAAAGACAAATGGAGTTATTTGTATATCTCTACCTTAGTAAATATTTATCAAGACAACTATACAACATGTGTCCATATTGTTTTAGCCTATAGAGATACTTGTTCAATTGTCCATATCAAGTGACACATACAGATAATATGTTACAACATCCTTCATGTTCAAATCAAGTCCTTCATATGCTACAAGTCTCATTAATTATCAAAACTTAATAGAATCCACTATAGGTGGACATGTTTCATCAAACCCAATCTTAGGTCTTTGTGAAAATCATTGAGAAAAAAATCTAGCTTTATATCTTGCAATTTCACCCTTCTTATTTCGCTTTTCACAAAAACTTATTTATATCAAATTGTTTTCACACCTCGAGGTATTCGAACTACATGTCCAAAACGATTCACTTTTAAAGTGAGTTCAATTATTCTCCTATTAAATCGATTTATTTTTGTCAATTATCACTTCGTCTATAATCTGGGATATACTTTGATTCATGACCTATTCATTTTAGGCAATTCTCTCATTGTCTACAATCTTTGGTAGACTTTGTTTCACGATCATCATTATTGTTTATCATCTTTAGTGTTATAATGTATACAAATACATTGTCAATGTTGACTCTATTTGGTTATATTAATTTTGGTTCCATTCTATTTCATCCATGAAATAAATTATCGAGATATCTTTATTTCATATTTCAATTACTTCAATATTTCTTATGGAACTAAAAAATAAATTATCTCAAAGTGCTCTTAGAGTTCTTATATCCTCACTTGGGCCATCTTTAACTTTAGTTTCTTTTCTTGGTAAAGGACTTTTTCATATTGGAATCGACTTTTCTATCACACTTCAGCTGCTGCTACAACTCATTTGTAATATTAGATTATACAATAGAAAAATCCACTTATAGTGGAGTATTAGGAGCCGATAATTTGTTTCACAAACTTTACAAATGAGTTGTGTTTTGAACTTCGAGAATCAAATAATATAATAATATTTTACTTCAAATTGTTCAGTTGAACTTCTGGCTCACATTTTGAGCTTCTTATTCTTTTCCCCAAATGTTGGGAAAATTAATTTATCAAGCCTACTGGACTTCAAGCACGTATCCAATTATCGGACCAGATAAACCTCAAATACGATATTCATATAAAATAAATTTTCTCAACGTTCTTTCAAAACTCATATCAGCGTACTATATTGGAGCAATTGAATTATACATAACACATCCAAAAGTTTACTTAGATGAGATGTATTAGATTATTAACCTAAAATAATTTGTAAGTTAATGAGATAATTAACATATAATATATAACTTATTGGCTTAATACGAATAAATATCTGAATATTCATGGTTGTGTGTTTCCAATGTATAATTTATAATATATAATCTCATAAGTATCAGCCATGTAATTAACTTTTGAGGTCTAAAGAATGGATCTTCAAGTCCATTTTTTATGAACATATGCTATAAGATGTTCAATATCAAATTTAATAATATATGTGATAATTATCAAGAAAATTGTGAAAATTTCAAAATTTGAGATCTTAGTATGAGAAAACAACTTCACAAATTTCTGGATTGCGAGTAGACAATAAACATTTGTATCATATTTTAGTCGATGCAATAATTAATGTCATGAAAAACTTAACTTCTTAGAATTTTATTTTCATTTAGAAATGCACAAAATTTATTGGATTGAAGAAACTTGTAATTCTTCAATACTAGTTTTCACATCATAATACATTCGAGATGACCAAACTGATTGTGGCAACAACACACTTAAGTGCAATTTGTAAACTTCTATTTTACAATAATACATACATGTATTTTAATTATTTTAATTTTTTTGAATCAACCATATTATTCTCTAATAAATAAATCTTCATAAACCATACACATATTTTTATTTGATTTAATTGTTATGAATTTAATCTAAATTTATTTCATAAGAATATTATTCAGGTCACATACATTAGCCAAATGAACTCTTTGCAATTCAATTTTATTTTATCATAAAAATTAAATAAATTTCATAAAAATATAAATACCACATTATTACTAATTAAACGTGAGAGTCAATAAGAGAATGCATCAAAGTAATAAGATTGTATTACTTAATTACTATAAGCTATTATTATATAAACGGTTAAATGACATTAATTAATCAATATAAAAATAATCTTAAAATATCAAACACACCTAAATTATACGTAAAAAAGTTTCTTAATTTAGAAATCTAATAGTAGCAATAAGAAATTTAATAGCAACAATAAAATATATAACATTGATATATATATATATATATATATATATATATATATATATATATATATATATATATATATATATATATATATATATATATATATATATATATATATATATATATATATATATATTCTTCTAGTAAAGTATTTTAACATCAAACACATAAACAATGGTTCAATCTTCAAAGAAAATAAAAAATATATATTATATAGCCAATGCTTTAGTAAAATACATATAACTCTTAGTGAATGATATAATAAATGATAAAAAGTACATTATTTGAACAATGCTTTGTTTTTTTTTTCTTCAAGAAATATGTTACATACAATGGCGATAATAATAATTTTAATTTGCTAAAATAATAATAATAATAACTAATATATATTAACAATTTTTATATAGAAAATTATTTGTTTTTTTTAAGAAAGTTTTTTAAAAATATTTTAACGAGATAGAAATATTATTTGTTGAAAAAGGATTTTGTTTAACTAGTTGATGGTGGTAAATAGATGGACAATATAAGACTTTTTGTGTGAAAAAAAATATATTAATCATAGTATAATATTTATTAGTGCATCTTGGATAATCACTAAATTATCGTTAACGTCTAATATATATATATATATATATATATATATATATATATATATATATATATATATATATATATATATATATATATATATATATATATATATATATATATATATATATATATATATATATATATATATATATATATATATATATATATATATATATATATATATATATATATATATATATATATATATATATAGGGGAGCCAAGTGTATTATTACGTGGGCACATGCCCCCACTAATATTTCAATAAAATATATAACATTGAGTAATTGATGCATATTCCTAACCAAAACTAATCACACTAATTTCATCCCTTAAGAGGAGAAATTGATCCGTCTTGATTGCCTTCGTCAGAACATCTGCCAACTGCTTCTGGGTGCTACAGTGCACAATTTCTAATGTTCCGTTTTGGACTTGGCTTCTCAAGAAATGATACTTAGTATCAATATGCTTGCTTCTTCCATGTAACATAGGATTTCTGGAAAGATTGATTGCAGACTTGTTATCAACCATCAACTTCAAAGGCTTCTTTACTTTAATTTTCAGATCTTCTAATAAGTTTAGAAGCCACACAGCTTGACATGTAGCTACAACGCCTGCAATATACTCAGCTTCACACGTTCATAGAGCAACAACATCTTGCTTCTTGGAACTCCAAGAAATAGGACCTCCCAAAAACTTGAATAAGTATCTAGAAGTGCTTCTTCTATCAACTCTATCTCCACACCAATCAGAGTCAGAGTAACTCAATAACTCTGATTCTGCCTTTCTTCCAGAAGAAAATAAAATTCCAAACTTCAAAGTTCCCTTGATATACCTCAAAATTCTAACAGCAGCTTGATAATGGGACCACTTAGGCTTACTCATGAACCTACTAACCAATAAAACTACATAGGAAATATCAAGTATGGTATTACACAAATACCTCAGAGAACCAACCAGCTATTTGAAGATCGTAGCATCCACATCTTCACCCTCAGAGTTAGAATCCAATTTATGATTGGTTTCTAACGGTGTAACAACAACCTTGCAATTCTCCAGCTTGAACTTCTTCAGAAGTTCTAGTTCATACTTCAGCTGATGCAAAATGATACTCTCCTTTGAGTACATAACTTCCATCCCTAGAAAATATACCATATTTCCTAGATCTGTCATCTCAAATTCATTCATCAGCACTTTCTTGAACTTGATTATATCTTCTGGACAGCTCCCTGTAAGCAATATGTCATCAAAATAAAGATACACTAGAATCATATTGCTTCCAGAATGTTGCACGTAAACTCCATATTCCATCTCACACTTGTGAAACCCTTACTTCTTGAAAAATGAATCAATCTTCTAATTCCAAGCTCTGGGTGCTTGCTTCAATCCATACAGAGCTTTATGTAACTTGTACATCATCCCTTCCTGATTCTTTTTCACGAAGCCATGAGGTTGTGACACGTATACTGTGACACCCAAAATTAATTCAACTATTACATAATTAGAAATGTAATTATTAATTTAATTAAAGGTTTAATTATTAATATGTTTGGATTTGTGGATTTAATTAATTAATTAAATAGATGGAATGTTAGAGGTGTGAAGTAGAATTGGGAGGTGTGTAGAGTAAAAGACTCTAATTAATCTAATTTATTTATTTCTATTATTTGGAAAATAAAGAGGAATAAATAAAGGAAAGTGAGAAGAGAAATTAGGATTTCATTCTACGTGCTTTTGGAAAAGAGAAGAGAAAGAGGAGAAAAAGCCAAATCGTCGGAAGTTCGAAGATTCATTGCGAGGTAAGGGGTGATTTGATCTGATTATAATGCCTTATAGGTTTTGATGATCAATAGAACGAATTGATCCGTTAGGAATCTCGAATTAGGATTCTAGGTTGTGCCCTAACGTTATAATCCGACGTAAAAACTTCAATTGGAATTGTTATGAACGGTTAAATTATGTAGGATGATCCTAGGCTAATTGGAAAACATGATTTTGTGGTCAAATGGATGTAAAAACGTATTAACAAATTCTGTTCTGGTATAATATAAAGTTTGATAATGAATGGAATTAATAGGAATTGGAAACAGTGAAGAAAAACTAGTTTTTGGGTGAAAAATAACAGCATGGGTCGACACATGGAACTATGAATCGATGCAAGCAGTGGAAATTTAGAAAACCAGAGGCGTGGAAAACGTATGCATCGACTCATAGAGTCATGCATCGACTCATAGGGCAAAAATCAAGGCTATGCATCGACACATACGTGTTATGCATTGACACATACTGAACCAATTTTGAAAAATGCAGAATTTTTAAGCTATGTATCGATGCATACGACACATGAGTCGACGCAAGCAGCTTATGTATTGACACATGAGGTTTTGTGTTGATACATATTGTGTTGGAACAGAAGGGAACTTTCTGAAAACGGTTTTGGTCATATCTTTGCGACCGTAACTTCGATTTAGACATAGTTGGTATCGTTGGAAAGCTTAGAACGAGTACTATCTATTAAAAACATTTCCAAAACCAGTAATTGAGATCTTGAAGGATTATTTTGGCTTCCGTAGGAAGAATCCGTTGTAACTCGTGATTGTGCCATTAACTATGAGTATACTTGTTGTATGTTAATTAAATATGTTGTAATTAACGTTATGTGTACATGACTTGCTGTGATCATGTGTTGTTGATGGTGTTTATTATGTATGGAATTATGTGGTGTTCGTATTCCGTTTATTGAATGTGGCATGCTTTGAGATATGCATGCATATGCATTCTGGTGGAGTTAATTCCCATTGTGTGGAATTTGGCTCGTATTGCCAATAACCGTACCCGGGTGATTGTGGGTGGTGAGGCTGGATTCGTGTCTGGGTGATTGTGGACGAATCAATGTTGGTGACTTGGTCACGTTTTGGTACCACATGCATTAAGTCTGCATTACATATGTAATTATAACATGTTAGGATGTTTTCTAGTGTTGTAATTGCATTGATTGTTATTATATGCACATTGATCTGTGTGATTGTATTAGTGAATGAGAATCTAAATATACTAATGAGGGTGGAATAATGAATTGATTGTTTTATTGTTTTAAAGAAACGTATAATGCATTTTAATTTTGATGAAATCTCACCCTTACTTTAATGATTTCAGATTGAAGTGATTAGCTGCTCAGGAATTTGGTGAGGATGGCTTATAGAGCTATGCTATTTTGATTGTCCGCGTGTCAGTGTCATGCTCTGGTAGTTGTAACACTGGGGAATGATCGTTTTGGAATTTTAAGGATTTAAACTTGTTTCTTTTGAGTTTATGCGTGGAATAATTATGATTTGAGTTATTCCGGATTCTTATGTTATTTCCGCTGTGTAAAACATAATCTTTGGTTTTGAAATATTTAATAAGTTCTTCAGTAAATGCATGACTACTGGTTGTTATTTGGTTATTTGGAACTTTTAAATTGTGATGCCCTTTCGTTATGGTAAAACTCTGATTAATTATATATTTCGCGGGGAAATTAGAAGGGGTGTTACAATAGTGGTATCAGAGCATAGTCGGTCGTGTCTTAGAGTTTTTATCCCTTTTGTATGCGACTAGTGCAAGGTAACATTGTTGATACTTGTGTGTTGATGTGATTATTTATAATGTTGCAGAACAATGGCCGGAAGAGGTAACGGAAGAGACGATGCTGCTATTGCTGAAGCCTTGAGAATCTAGCTGGAGTGCTTGGAGGGAATCAGCTGGGAGGTGGTATTGGTGCTGATAGGCAATTGGGAAACTTTCAAAGGAACAATCCTCCATTGTTCAAAGGCACTCATGATCCCGAAGGTGCTCAGAGGTGGTTGAAGGAGATCGAGAGGATCTTTAGAGTGATTGACTGTGCGAAGAGCTGAAGGTGAGGTATGGAACTCACATGTTGGCAGAGAAAGCTAATGACTGGTGGGTTGCTACCAGGACTGAAATGGAACAAGATGGTATTGCTTTGACTTGGGCTGTGTTCAGGAGAGCTTTTCTGAGGAGATACTTTCCTGAAGATATTCGGGGCAAGAAGGAGATTGAGTTTCTGGAGCTGAAGTAGGGCAACAAGTTTGTGAGCGAGTATGCTTCGAAGTTTACTGAGTTTGCGAAGTACTATACTCACTACAACAACGATGCAGATGGAGAATTTTCCAAATGTGTCAAGTTTGAGAATGGTCTTCGTGATGAGATCAAGCAAGGTATCAGGTATCAGCGTATCCAGAGGTTTGCTGATTTGGTAAACTCTAGTAGGATCCTAGAAGAGTATCTTGCTAGCACTCGAACGAATGCTCGAGGACATGTTGATCGTAAAGGAAAGCAATAGATGGATCGTGGGAAACCCTATGATAAGAATAATCAGAGATCCGGTGGATGAAAGAAGCCTAATGGGGGAGATTCTGGTTCTTCCATTAAGTGCTACAAGTGTGGTGAGACAGGACATCGTATGATAGACTGTAAGAGTAATGATAGGAAGTGTTTCAAGTGTGGGAAACTCGGGCATGTGGCCAATGATTGCAGAGTGAGAGTAGTGACTTGTTACAACTGTGGTGAAGAAGGTCATACTCGTCCGCAGTGCACTAAGCCAAAGAAGGAACAAGCTGGTGGTAAAGTGTTTGCTTTGTCAGGATCTGAGACTAAGCCAGATGATTGGTTGATTAAAGGTACATGTTTTATTAATGGCATACCTTTAATTTCAATTATTGATACTAGAGCGACACATTCTTTTATTGCTTTGGATTATGCTAAAATATTGAACTTGAATATTTCTAATATGGATGGAAGTATGGTTATTGACACTCTTGCGTCGGGTTCAGTGACTACTTCATTTGTTTGTAGGAATTGTCCTATTGTAATTTTCGGTAGAGGTTTCGGTATGGATTTAGTGTGCCTACTGTTAGAACAACTTGATATCATCCTTAGAATGAACTGGTTGGAATTCAACAAGGTTCATATCAACTGTTTTGCGAAGACGGTTATTTTTCCTGAAGAGGTTAGTGTCGAAGATGTGACCATGTCGGTTAAGCAGATGAATTTAGCTGTTAAGGAAGGTGCGGTGGTGTTTATGTTGTATTCTTCGACGGAGGTGAAAGGAAAAGCTAAGAGTGATGAATTACCAGTAGTGAATGAATTCCCATAAGTGTTTCCGGAAGATGTTAGTGAATTGCCACCTGAGAAAGAAGTGGAGTTTACTATAGATTTGATTCCTGGAACTAGTCTGGTGTTGATGGAGCCTTATCGCATGTCGGCATCTGAATTGTCTGAGTTGAAGAAGCAGTTGGAAGAATTGCTTGAGAAGAAGTTTATTCGTCCTAGTGTTTCGCCGTGGGGTGCTCTGTGTTGTTGGTTAAAAAGAAGAGGTTCAATGAGGCGTGTGTCTGTGAAGCGACTTTGTAGGATTTTGTATCCAAATGTGCGGATAGCAAGAGTCGCCACCGACTTTTATTTTTATCAATTAAGGGAAGGTAAAAGTAAGAGAAAAAGACCTTCGTTAGATTACGAGTTCGGAGAATGGTTATGAAAAGGAAGGTATTAGCACCCTTTCCATCCGTAGTTATCTACGGGCTCTTAGTTACTCTAGATCACTTTTAAAATTGCTTTGTGAGTTTGACAAAATGTTTTGAAAAGGCATTTCGCTTTGACTTTGTAATGACTCATGTAGGAGTGTATACAAAGTGTTCGGAAATGTTTTGTTTTGAAAAGATTTTGAACTTTGAAAAAGAGTGTGTGGTGTGAAAAGCATTTGTTTTAGAGCAAGCAACTAAAAGACTTATTACCCACTCAGAATTGGTCGTTTTGTTGTACTTCTACGTTCCTTTAGAATAGCGCTAGCCGTACCATTAGTTAGTAGGTAGCTCCATTCGTAGGATGTAAGCGGGACATTCGAAGGGACATCGGATGGTCATCGAAGGCAACTTGTAGGAAGTATCCTAGCACATTCGAAGGGACTATCATCATTTTTCGTAGGCGACAATCGAGGGTCAAGATCATGTATTCGGGCGACATCGTGGGTCTTATGATCTTTGTATCGAAGGGACTATGATGATTTGTTTGGAAGGCAACGGTGCTAGAATACCTCTACGTTCGAGGGACATGACCATTTGAAATCGAAAGGCATCGAGAGAGAATTACCCTAAGGGGTGCATGTGTGAAAGAAGTGTGTCAAATTCAGAATATTTTATCTTGCAAATTAGTGGGCTATGTTCATTGTTATCTTGCCATACACGCCTAGTTACTAGCAATTTATAGGGTGCGGAAAGTAAAATGCGGAATGTAAAAGCGAAAATGTAAAGGTGCGGAAAGTAAACCTACGCTATTACAAGGCTTTGGGGCAGATACATAATTTAAAATGCGGAAAATAAAGTCCTAATTAAAACTATTACAACCCATGAGCAGTTACATCATTGGAAAAATAGAATGATAAAATGATAAAGAGAAAATCGTCTGAATCGGATCAACCTATACAAAAAGGGAGAAATCGGAAAATGCAATATGAATCGAACAAGAGAAAAAATGTTAGAAAAATGCAAATTTAAATATGAGAAAATTATTATATGCTGGAAATAAGATAAATATGCTAAAATAATTTTTTGGGATTTTTTAATGCAGAATAATAATTTAAAATAAATTTATAATGATTTAAATGCTAAAATAAAAATAAAATAAATATGCATGCAAAAATTATATTTTTAAATTTATTAAATTAAATAAACATTTTCAGAATGTAAATGCAAAAAGAATAAATGTTTTTGGTAATTTTTTTAATGCAGAATAAAAATATGTAAAGAAATTAAAATAGATGCAAAATATTAAATAATATAAAAAATATAAAAATAGGAAAAATTTGAAGTTTGGAAAAGAAAAAGGAAGAACCGGTCCCAGGCTGGATCGAACTCATGACCTCCTGGAGAATCTCTTCAAAACACAAGCCTTAACCACTGGGCCAGCGTGCTCTTTGTGTTGGAAAAGCTGGAAACATTTGAATAAAATCGTTGACACGTCCTGGGTATATTTGAAAACACAATCAGCGTGCGTGGACCCCAGTTATTTTGAATGGACGAATCAGGACGCGTTCTCTCGCCACGCATGCAGCTCGCCGGTCCACTCAGGTCAACGACGCCGGAGCCCTAGCTCCGGTCGTCTTCCCCGATGAGCAGCCATCTGAAACTGGAAAAACACGCAAGATAAATAGTTCTAAGGTACCCTACCCACCTAAATTGGCCCCTACGAATCCATTGGTGATATTGGTTTCCTCTGAAAACGCCTGTATGACCCGGTTCGATCGAAACAGCCTGAAATGCCCTAACAATGGCAATTCGATTTCCGAACGTTCAAACTCACATGTAATGGTTCATATGCATTCTAATGAACCTCCTGATCACAAATAAACACATGAAAGCAGTTAATAATGCATGATGAATACAAATCGAAATTTGAAAAAATCCAAACCGGTGTGAACTCAAGGACGCGATTCAGGGCGATTTGGCTTCGAGTAAGGATTGCTTTGGACTCCTGGGGACCTCCTGAGCAAGTTGGGATGGATGGCTTTGGCTGAAACTTGCTGGAAATAAGGATTCGATTTTTTCAAGATTCTTGAAAAATTTTGCAAGAGTTTGGGTTTGTTTTTAGGTTAGGGTTCCGTCCTTTGGTTTGTGCACAATGCTGGCAATTTATAGAAGAGATTGGAAGAGAAAAAACAAGGAAAAAAGATTGGAAATTGAATGTGCAAATATTTTCCAATAAATAAAATCAATTTTCTTTAAAAACTTGATTTTTTATTTCCATATGCATGAGCCACGAATTTGGTAATGGTTGTGGGCTTTCTTGGACATTAAGAGAGATATAAATCCAACTTATTTGAAAAAGAAACTTAATTTTCATATTTTACATAATTTATTTTTGAATTAAATGTTATAAAATTCAAATATAAATCATGAAAATAGAAAATCACCAATGCCAAGCATTTATGGGTCAAGAATATTGTCATGAACAAGTTTGGATCAAAAGATTATAGGCCCATTTGGAAAATTTTGCAATTTGACCAAAATGTCCTTTTGTGCAATGTCAAAATTGTCCAACTTCAAATGGTGTATCTTGCTCAATTTTCCACATTTTTGAGTGTTCTTGGACTTTTTGGAAAGCTCTAAGAGTCCTCTAAACAATGTCTTTGGTCTCATCTCAATTGGAGTTACCATGCTCAATATATCTTCAAAACAAAAAGTTGACTTTTTGTTGACTTTGAAAATGACCTGTAATGTTTTGAGCTATACCTCTCAAATGAAGCATTTTTTGGACATTCTTGTGAGACATGAAGTTGTAGAGAATTGAATTTCCTTCAAAATGAGCTTTGGTGGGAAACTTTCTGAGAAAGTATGAGAAAGTTATGATCATTCAAAGTTCAGTTGACTTTTCACCTAGAAACCCTAATTTAGAAAGTTTGACTTTTGAGCAAATCTTGAGTTTTCTTGATGAATCATGATCAACCCTTGATCAAATGATGAACGTAACTTAAAAATGAGGATGTTGACCAAAAATTATGAAGTTTGACTGTATGTTGACCACAGTTGACTTTTTGTCCAATACAATTGATTTTCAACCATCTGAGCAATTGCCTGAGGAAACTTGACTTGTGAGGCTTGAAACTTGACATGAAGAATCTTTGAAGCATATGAGGAGGCATGAAGGCCATTGGAGATGTTGGAAGTTCATCTTGACTTGAGAGATACTAAACCCTAATTTGGGTTGATTGTCTAGGAGAGAGTTTGTCTGATCAACTCTTGAGGAATTCTTGAGTAGGGGTGTATGAAATCTCTTGAATAGATGGAGGGCAAATTTTGGGGTATGACAGCTGCCCCTGTTCAATCTTCTTGTACCGGAAAGGTTAGATTGACACGCTTGTCTTTCGTGACCTGGAGGTAGAAGATGATTGAACACTCGAGTACACCTGAAAATTTGCACTCATGTTGGTGGATGATGCGGAATGGGCTTACGGATGCCATTTGGAAGTTGGAGACTTATGGGAACGAGTCGTACACTAGACTCGAGGTTGTTAATAGGAGGCGACGGAGATGGGCTTAAGATGCCATCCGAAAGGTCGATCTTTGGGGAGTGAGTCGTATGTTAGACTCTGTAGATGTTTCTGGAAGGAGAGGAGATGGGCTTAAGATGCCATCCGGAGGGAGTCGTACGTTAGACTTCGTGTTCATTTTGAATGAAGTTATTGGTCTGTATTGATTTTTAACCATATATGCAGCATTCTGAAAGTGAAGAAATGTTGACAAGTAGTCGGAGATGGGCTTAAGATGCCATCCAAGGCAACCGTCGACGCTAGACTCGTAGTTCTTTGATAATAAGGAATCAGAATAAATCTTCGTGCTGATCACTCTGAGGGAGATTGTAGTTGGAAAAAATGTGGATAGCTTCCCTGTTGTGCATCGGGTGTTGATCCATTGCCTGTTATCGGAGGATAACCAGAGGTGGTCTTTCGGATAGTTTTCCCATCGATTCGGGGCTTAATCCTGGACCTGTTGTCGGAGGACAACCAAGGGCGGTCTTTCAGATAGTTTTCCCGTCGATTCGGGGCTTAATCCTGGACTTGTCGTCGGAGGACAACCAAGGGCGGTCTTTCAGATAGTTTTCCCGTCGGTTCGGGGCTTAATCTCGACTACCGTCGGAGGACAACCAAAGGCGGTCTTCGGATAGTTTTCCGTCGGTTCGGGCTTAATCTGGACTGCGTCGTGATATTACTGTTTGGAGAAAACAAGAGAAACTTCGATAGAATATTTGTTAGTTTTATGCAAAGTATGATGCATGACAATGTATATGAATGACATATGCATAAATTATGACTTTATGAGTAATGTATGAATGTTGATGTTGTGATATATCCATCTTGAAGAAGATGCGGATGTTCTGTTTGAAGATTTCTGACTCCTGCTTGGGGAATTGAGTAGGTGAGATCCCCGCTTTTGAAGGAGAAGAAAGATATCCTGGATTCCTCCGATGCACTATCTGACCAAGTCTTGGGCCTAGATATTGTTGAGGAAGGTAGAGATTGAGAAACTCGTTGTTGGAGATCTCATATATAGACCTATTTGGGAGAATGCGGGAGGCGATCCGTTGGGGCCTTGTATAGATCTGTTGAGGAAATTTAGGAGGCGCTTTACTGGGGATTCCGAGTGTAGATCTCGCTGGAGAACATGATGGTTGTTGAGAGACCGGGTTAGAAGAGTCTGGAGCCCGTTGTAATCTCTGGCTGGGGAATAAAAGGTGTACGCTTCCTCCGATGCACTATCCGACCAAGTTTCGAGTCTGGATACCGCTGCTGGGGGAAAAGGGGAATGATTGAGAGATACCCGCTGGGGATAAATACCTTGACTGGGGTGAGGCGTTACTGCTTGGAGACCAATGTAACATTACTTAATCGAGTGGAACTGCAGCTCGTGGATTCCCTTTTGCTCTGCTGGGGAAGTTGTGTTGTGAGTGACACCTTTGTGGGGAAATGCATTGGTGACTTTCGTCGTCATCTCAATTCTTGGAACCTGTAGTAAGTACTTTTGCATGTTCACTTTTCGTATGTTTGTGATTAGATTCTTATTGTCAAATGCATATAATCATTCAAGGCAAACGTTGGACTTATTGCAAACGACAACAACAGAAATTGTAAAGAGAAAGAACTTGTATTCATTTGAAAGGTGGCGTATGGCCAAGTAGTTTGTACACAAGAAAGGTAAAAAAAAAACTATGCGAAAACAATCTCGTTAAGTTCCAACTATGCTAGTACTCATATATTTCGACTATCTCATCTCCTTGCTGTCAGTAGAAAATGAGTAGACTGATCTTCGCCATTTGAATCTTGAATGCTGATAGTAGTCTGGAAGTAGGTGATCTGGACGAGACATAGTCGACGCTTGAATCTAACTTTTGCCTAGACCGCCCTTCGGGTTTCATCTGGATACCCTTTTTGCCCAAGCCGCCTTTTCGGGTTTTCGACTTGCCGGTGTACATGTTTGTATATATCCTTAATTTTGCGAACCTTTGGTTCGCCAGATGCTTATTTTGCCTAGGCGATCGACCTAGCGGGTCCATTTCATGCGTAGTATTTTTGACTATGTCTGCGTTCACGAGTGTGGGAAGTCTTCACCATCCATGGTGCTAAGTATCATAGCTCCAAAAATACTCTTGACTACAAACGGTCCCTCATAAGTGGGAGTCCATTTGCCCCTGGGATCACCTTGTGGAAGAATGATGCGCTTGACTACTAGATCACCGACTTGGTAGGCTCGGTGCTTGACCTTCTTATTAAATGCTCTGATCATTCATTTCTGATAAATCTATCCATGGCAGATGGACGCGAGTCGTTTCTCATCAATCAAGTTGATCTGGTCAAGCCGTGTCTGGATCCAATCATCTTCACCTAATTCTGCCTCCTGGAGGACTCTGGTTGAGGGTATCTGAACTTCGATGGGTAAGACGGCTTCCATACCGTATACGAGAGAGAATGGGGTTGCCCCTGTGGATGTTCGTGTTGTAGTGCGATAACCATGAAGAGCAAATGGTAACATCTCATGCCAATCTTTGTAAGTCACTGTCATCTTCTGTATAATCTTCTTAATGTTCTTGTTGGCGGCTTTCACTACGCCATTCATCTTAGGCCGATACGGAGAAGAGTTGTGATGCTTGATCTTGAACTGCATGCAGAGTTCAGTGATCATTTTGTTGTTGAGATTGGAACCATTATCTGTGATAATCCTTTCGGGGGTGCCATACCGACAGATAAGATTATGCTTGATGAATCGAGCCACTACATTCTTGGTAACGGATGCAAACGAGGCTGCTTCTACCCATTTGGTAAAGTAATCGATTGCCACAAGGATGAAACGATGTCCATTAGAAGCTGTGGGTTTAATTTCTCCGATCATGTCAATGCCCCACATTGCAAAAGGCCAAGGAGAAGTTAAAACATTCAGATGTACGGGAGGTACGTGCACTTTGTCGGCATAAATCTGGCATTTGTGACAAGATCGGCGTAAGGGTGACAATCGACTTCCATGGTGGACCAATAGTAACTGTTCTCAAAATCTTCTTAGCCATGGTATGTCCATGGAGTGGGTACCAAATTCGCCTTGTAACTCTTCCATGATACGCATTCTTTGTTTTCGGTCTACAGGAGTAAGCACAAGTCGTGGTTGCGCTTGTATAAGATGCCGTTCTTGAGAAAGAATTTGGATGAGAATCTTCTCATGAACTTCTTATCATTGATGGATGCCTGCGGATATTCCAGTCTCAAGATACCTCTTCGTCATAGTACCAAGGTTTCTCTTCTGTGTCAAGCTCATAACAATATGTTGGTTCGAACTTCTCAATGATGATCTGGGGAGCCTCGTTGTCCCATCTGACCTTGAACATAGATGACATAATAGCTAATGCGTCTGCCAACTGATTCTCTTCTCGCGGAATATGATCAAAAGTAATCTCTTCGAAGTAGGGGATCAAATTTAGGACATGCTCTCGATACGGAATGAGATTCGGATGCCTCGTCCCACTTAATCGTGATCACTAAAGCTGAGTCTCCGTACACTCGTAAGAACTTGATTCTTAAGTCAATAGCAGCTTTAAGACCCATGATGCATGCTTCGTACTCGGCCATGTTGTTAGTGCAACTAAAACATAATCTGGCGGTGAAAGGCGTGTGTCCGCCTGTAGGGGATGTAATGATGGCGCCAATGCCATTGCCAAGTGCGTTTGAGGCTCCATCAAAGACCATAGTCCATCGGGATCCTTGTTCAGGTCCTTCGTCCGGGCCGGGCTCTTCACAATCTGTGACTAGTAAAACATCTTCATCTGAAATTGAATGCATAGATCGATAGTCATCTACGGCTTGATGAGCCAAATGATCGGCTACTACACTTCCTTTGATCGCTTTCTGAGAAGTGTACTGGATGTCGTATTCGGTCAAGATCATTTGCCATCTTGCTATTCTTCCGGAGAGAGCTGGTTTCTCAAAGATGTATTTTATCGGATCCATCTTGGAAATCAACAAGGTAGTGTGAGTCAACATATCTTCTTAGTCGGCGGCCCAAGCCAAAGCGTTGCAAGTTTTCTCAGTGAGTATCTTGTTTCACGATCGGTAAACTTTTGCTAAGGTAGTATATTGCATGCTCTTTTCGACCAGACTCGTCATGTTGCCCTAACACACACCCATTGAGTTCTCTAACACTTTAAGTACATGATAAGAGGTCTTCCTTGTGGGCGGTATCGGGATAGGAGGATTCAGGGTACTCCTTGATTTTGTCAAAGCGATCGGCAATCGTGTTCCATTCTACCACTTGATCTTTCTTTAGTAACTTGAAGATTGGCTCACAAGTAGCGATTAGGTGTGCAATGAATCGGCAATGTAGTTCAATCGGCCCGAAACCTCGACTTCCTTCTCGGTGCGAGCTGGCATCTCTTGAATAGCTTTAACCTTCGAGGTCAACCTCAATACCTCTTCCACGACTACAAACCCTAAGAGTTTTCGGATCGACTCCAAGGTGCACTTGTTGGGGTTCGGTCTCAATCTGCTTCTTCAATCATCAAATAGTTTACGCAAATGATCAAGATGTTCTTCTTGATGCGTGATCGAGCTATCATGTCGTCGTAGACCTCATCTCGTGATGAATCATGTCATGAAATAATGTCACCATAGCATGATAAGTGGCGCTGCGTTCTTCGTCATAACCTTGTAGCGAAGAAGTGCCCCATGTAACAAAAGTAGTCTTCTCCATGTCTTCGGGAGCCATTTTAATCTGATTGTAACCGGAGAAACCATCCATGAAGGAGAAAACCTTATGCTGAGCGGTATTGTCAACCAGAACATCAATATGAGGAAGTGGGAAATCGTCTTTCGGACTCGCTTTGTTCAGATCTCTGTAATCCACACACATTCGTACTTTGCCATCCTTCTTTGGCACGGGTACCACATTTGCAACCCACTGGGGATAAGAGGTGACAGCTAAGAAACCTGCGTTGAACTGCTTCATAACTTTGGCTTTGATTTTCTCTGACATCTCAGGACGCATGCGACGAACCTTCTGTTTCACTGGGAGAAAACCTTCCTTTGTCGGCAATCGATGTACCACAATATCAATGTCCAAACCAGGCATGTCCTCGTATGACCAAGCAAAAACCTCAATATAGTCTCGTAGCATCTGAACCAACCTTTCTTTAACACTGTTCTCAAGACCCGCTCCTATCTTGATCTCTTTTCTGTCTTCGTCAGTACCCAAATTCACAACCTCAACTTGCTCTTCGTGTGGGTATAACTCTTCTTTTGTTGTAATCTGAGTTCTCTGGCACTTCACAATCTTCCTCACTTTCGTCTTGACTTGGTAGATCGGATTATCGAAGTCATATTTAGCACTAGCATGTTATTAACGAGATTCGGAGTGATTACGCGATTGTATCACGTGGGTGTGTGTAAGAAACACATAGCCTTTTGAAGGGGTGATAAAGTAAAGAAAGAAAACAAACAATTGAATGCAAAAGTCCAACGATTTATTGAATGAAAATCGCAAACGAGATAATAACCCTTAAGCGAGCCATGATGCCGGGCAAGGCACTAGGCTTTCAAAGTTTATTGTTCAAAACATAAAGAAACACGAAAAGCAAAACAAAACAAGAGCAATTACTCCGACTAAAGGAGATTGGTATAGCGTCTTGATCTTCCAATTCTTGAGTTCATTATTCGGAGTTGGGAAGATCCACTTGCGATGTCGAAGTCGTTGTCGTCATCTTCTATAGCATGGATTCCACTGGGCGATGCGGAAAGGAAGTTGGCGGCACGTTCGCGTATCATCTTCGACCTTTGATGGTGAAGCCTAAACCGGTCTTGTCAAATTTGAAGGGAAGATCGAGTTGTCCCAAATAGCACTACCTCCTTGTTCAACAGAGCTTGAGCATCTTTCAGTGAGGCCATCCTAGGCGGAGCTTTAGCAATCAAGAGTGAGGAGAGTCAGGCATGACTGGGAATTGTTTCAAAAGCTTGACGGGAGTCTCGAGAATTCTCCTTCCATCTCGAGATAGCGTAATGTGTAGATGATGACCATATATTCTTCTTCACCACATCTGTAACAACCTTCCCTTTCACCGGGTATTTCGGTTTTGATGCAAGGTAGAGTATTGCCCCATGTATCCAAGGGCGTCCAAGTAGGCAAGAATAAGGGACGGATGTCCATGACAAAGAATGTGGAGTCAAAAGTCGGGAACCGACTTTGTGGCAGTGAGCTCTCAAGTCTGTTGCTTAGAACCATCAAAAGCTCTCACGATAATGTCACTGGGTCTCGTAACCAACCCTTCGACATCAAGTCGATCAAAAGCGATCTTGGAAGGATATTCAGAGCGAACCGGTATCCACTAAAACATGAGACAATGTAGTGCCCTTGCATTCAAGAGATGTGCAAGGCTTTGTTATGTTTCTTTCCGTGAGTCACATCGACATCGAGAAGCCTAGGCCGTTGTTGGCAGCCAGGCTAGCAATACAAACTTCGGTCGGTGGTAGTGTCTTGCGGTACATGAGCATTCTTGAAACTTCACCAAGGCATTAGCATGAGCCTCGGAGCACAAGAGCAAAGAGCATGGAAATCTTGGACGAGTCTCCTAACTGTTCCACAACATTGTAATCACTCTTTTGATGATCTTAATTTCCTCCATTTCTTGTTTGGAGGTGTCTTGATAACTTCCTTTGGTACTTGGTTGAGGGATGGGCCCTGGTTCTTTCCTCTAGCGATATTGATTGAGTAGTGGAATGCGAGTGGAGTCGCAATGTCTTTTGGAGGAGAGATCTCTGGAGAGAATACCCTTCCGGTTCTGGTCACCTTACTGGATCTGGTGATGTTGTCAATGTCAGGAATGGTAGCTTCAATGGTAAGATCTTCAATTGCTAGAGGATCTTGCTTGACGCCATGATAGTAAACATCAGCTCCATAATTCCAAGGAATAGCCTTATTAGAGGAATACGGAACTGGTCTTGGAGAGGTAATGATGAGAGGTGCCACTCTAGGCAAAGGATCAGCAGAGGAAATCCTTATTGTGTTAATATCAGCATAGTCTTCTGGGAAATCGTCACCCCATCCGGTCGCCTTAACATCTTCAATAGGAATCTTGTAACTATCAGGGACAATGTACTTCACCATGTTATCATATTTTCCACTTGGCTGCCCCAAGGTATCCCACATAGATGGCACAGTTTCGTTCGCATTGTCAATCTTTAGCTTAGACATTTCTTCACACAGCTTCTTCACATGTGGTTTTAGAAATAGTATCTCACGGTTATCCATCATGCATTGAACACGTCTTCTTAACCAAGCACAACCATCGGTGCGAGGGGGCACCGACAATCCTCGGGCATCCCGGATTGACACCGCTTGCAACAAATTCTTCTTAATCATCAAAGGAATGGTCAAGTCATCTATGTTGAAAACATAAGTATCATCCCACAACATTGGAACTCTTGTCATGGTTAGGCATAGGCGCGTTGATCACATTCGGTCTCAACGGAGGATCAAATTCAATGCTTAGCTTCAATCATATCTTGAATCTTGTTCTTGAGCCCAACAATTGTCGTGTCGTGCCTCGGCTATTGGAATGGTAAGCACACTTAGCATTAGGATTGTATTTCGGAGAGGAAGTGTTGACATTCGAGGAGGATCCCTCAAGGTAATCAGCTCTTTCAACATGTGTTGCAAGGCTTGCGAAAAGGCATGTTGATCTTAAACCGCCTTCGCATTAGCTACGCGTTGTCTCACGAGGTTGTGCCGATGTAGGATCGAGATCACAACGCCCCAGTTGAGCACGGTCGGTCTTGGCTCGGCTTTTCGACCATACACAGCATTGGCTTCTTTCTTACCACCAAAAGATTTCTTTGCAGATTCAAGATGTCTCTACATGGATCTTCCCACTCTTGATACCGCTAAACGCGCCTTGTCAATATCACTTGAATCGATGAAGAATTTCCAATCGATGATTGAAGAACGGGCCTGTCGGTGTTCTATAAACATATCAACCAACTCCCTATTGGACAAGGGTGGTTGAACTCGCGCTAAATCTCTCCATTTCGAGCATACTCTTGAACTTCTCGTCCCATAGACATGCTTTGTAGTTGCATGCGAGTGGGTGTCAATTCAAGATTGTACTATATCTCAGAGAAATCATCACCAAGTCACCCAAGTACGGATACGGTCATTCTCTAGCTGATAGTACCATTCCAACTGGGTTCCGGACAAACTCTCTTGAAAATAGTGCATCCACAACTTTCTGTCATCAGTGTGGGGATTGATCTTCTGGACATAGGACTTCAAATGCAGCTTAGGGCAAGACATGCCATCATACTTAGCAAAAGTAGGAACTTTGAACTTGGGAGGAATCACAACACCAGGGACAAGACTCAGATCATCAAAGTTCAGCCCGGACATCTTCAGGTTTTCCACAGCATTCAGACGGTCTTCAAGTTGTTTGTACTTGTCATCTTCATGTAGTATCGGCTATAATCGTAGCGTCCTCTCCTTCTTTCTTTGGCTCACGCTGGTCACCATCATCACCCTTGGTACTCCCCTCGGTATGGACACTTCCTTCAGAGAGCTCGATCCGACTGACCACTTTTGGACCCCCTTTGTAGCGTCTACCCATGTTGAGGAGACCAACAACCTTCTTCTTCTTGTTGATGAGCTTCTTCAGATCTTCTTGGCCTTGGACCAAGCTGGTGAACATCTCAACCGAGCATTCCGAGCTCGAGATCTTTGATACTGTTCAAGAGCCATTTCGCTAAAATAAATAGCGAGCAAATGAGAAAACCCATCTCCAATGTACCTGTGATGCAATGTTATGCTATGATATGCAATGTTTATGCGAATGCAATGCAATGTTTTCAAGGACCTTAGAGATTTAAATTTGTTAAACAAGCAATGAGCAAACATTTATTAGTACTTCTTTTTATTATTCTTTTTTCTTTTTAAGTACAAGAGATAATTCGAAATAATAAAAGAAAAGCATAAAAATCCTAAAGCTCTAAGTCTCCCACGGGCGCTTCCTCTTGGTGCCGATGTAGGCATTGATGTTTCGCTCCTCGTGAAGTAGCTTTGTCAACTCTAGCACTTTCTTCTCGCTTGCATAACACTGAGCTTCAAAGGTATCCCTTTCTTCCTTAAGCTGAATCCAGGATCTCTTCAAGTCTTCAAAATCGTAGGCATGTCGGGATGGAGAACAAAGATAGGTACGCACCTATAGCAACAGTTCCATAATTACGGTAAACAGTGAATGGCATCATGAGGTTTTGAGCTCGAGCTCGCACTCCATTTGAGGTAAGGTTCCCAAGGAATGGAGTTCGGGTGCCCCAAAGTCTTGGTATCAGTCTTCTTTACCATGCCCCAAGCATGTATAAACCTTCGTCGGTAATTCTGGAGATCGTGATTGTAGTCGAACACAACATCTTGGAGAAGCATATCATGTGGACCATCTCTTCGGGCAAAACCAAACTGACGTAGAGCTAGAGAAGGGTTGTAAGTAATACCTCCCCTTATACCAAGTAGTGGTACATTAGGGAATTCTCCACAACGCTCAATGAATGTGAAGTCCTTTTGAGAGAAAAGATTCCAACGGATGTCGGAATGAGAGAGTGACATTAATCTTTGAGACCATCTCAACCTTTGTTCATTCTTCAAAACTGATGGAGGAAGGTGCGAAATAAACCACCTTGAAAGTAACGGTATACAACACATGAGAGTTCCTTGTCGCTTAGTAGTACGAGTGTGGAGAGAATGCAGGATGTCTCCAAGCAAAGTAGGCACTGGATTGCGGGTAAGGAACAACTTGATGGCATTGATATCGATGAATTGATCCGAGTTAGGAAATAGAACCAAACCATAAATTAGCAAGGCCACAATGTCTTCGAATGCATGGAAACTCATAACTTTGAGGAATTCTCGGGCTTTCTTGATTAAGAACTTGGAAAGTAAACCCTTAACTCCACTTCTAGTTTCCCAATTGGCTTCAATGTCTGAGCGCTTAAGGTGTAAGGCGGATGCGATGTCTTCGAACTTAGGAACCTTTTCCAAACCGTGAATGGCATTGGTCAAGAATAGGTATCCCAAGTAACTTAGAGAATTCTTCCAAGGTAGGAACCAATCGATAATCTGAAATGTAAAGCAATGGTGTTTCGGATCAAAGAACTGGAATAGGACATGCATCATATCTTCTTCAAAACGAGATAACCAAGTCAAGTAGATAACCATGTCTTTGATGAACTGAGCATGGTCGGAATTTCAAACCAATTCTTTGAGTCGAAGGATACCCATGAAGTTGATTCGGATAGTCTTTCTAGAAGCCATAATCCCTACAAAACAGAGCAAGATAAATCCTAGGTCCTTGAAATAGTTAGAAATGATATGCAATGCAAATGATGTCATGTTTAGCACACACAAACAATTCACACAATGAGCCTAGGTTAAGGCTTGCATGAGGTATAGGTGATTACCCTACCAAAAGTTTGAGTTTGTTCATCCCGCCCTATAATAGTAACCGGTTCTAGGAATCTCACATCACGTCTTTCTAGGCGCTTATTTCAATACGACGCCAAGTGGTCGATCGAAAATGTCCCAAAAGTCTGATCTCAATGAGCGTAGCATCGAGTATCAACCAACCTCGGTTCACCAAAGCCGCCATCTCACTACCTTCTAATGGCCAAGATGGGTCAATTAAGGTTCTAAAAGTTTAGTTAGCGCTTGATGACACCACGTAGAAGCCAAATACTATCTTCAACTTGGGAATGAAGAGTATCGGGACAACCAAAGTGTCACGCTAACGTAGCCATCATGTTGACCGCGTAGTTATACGTCTAGCGGTCGCGATGATCTAATGCAACTTACCTAAAAGGAAACCCGGATCCGGGTGTAGGATCCCCCAACAATATAATACCCAAGCAACCCTTAAAGATAAAGCATACAATTCAAACAGAAAGCGAAAGTTATCTAGAAATCCCTAAGGCAATTATCTCTTTTAGGGTGTTTCCCCAGCAGAGTCGCCAGTTCTGTAATACGGTGAACTGACTTTGTAGGATTTTTGTATCCAAATGTGCGGATAGCAAGAGTCGCCACCGACTTTTATTTTATCCAATTAAGGGAAGGTAAAAGTAATGTAAAAAGACCTTCGTTAGATTCTCGAGTTCGGAGAATGGTTATGAAAAGGGAAGGTATTAGCACCCCTTTCCATCCGTAGTTATCTACTGGACTCTTAGTTGCTTCTAGATCACTTTTTAAAATTGCTTTCGTGAGTTTGACAAAATGTTTTGAAAAGGCATTTCGCTTTGACTTTGTAATGACTCATGTAGGAGTGTATACAAAGTGTTCGAAATGTTTTGTTTTGAAAAGATTTTGAACTTTGAAAAAGAGTGTGGTGTGAAAAGCATTTGTTTTAGAGCAAGCAACTAAAAGACTTATTACCCACTCGAATTGGTCGCTTTGTTGTACTTCGTTCCTTTAGAATAGCGCTAGCCGTACCATTAGTTAGTAGGTAGCTCCATTCGTAGGATGTAAGCGGACATTCAAGGACATCGGATGGTCATCGAAGGCAACTTGGAAGTATCCTAGCACATTCAAGGGACTATCATCATTTTTCGAGGCGACAATCGAGGGTCAAGATCATGTATTCGGAAGCTTACATCGTGGTCTTATGATCTTTGTATCGAAGGACTATGATGATTTGTTTGGAAGGCAACGGTGCTAGAATACCTCTACGCTCGAGGACATGACCATTTGAAATCGAAGGCATCGAGAGAATTACCCTAAGGGGTGCATGTGTGAAAGAAGTGTGTCAAATTCAGAATATTTTATCTTGCAAATTAGTGGGCTATGTTCATTGTTATCTTGCCATACACGCCTAGTTACTAGCAATTTATAGGGTGCGGAAAGTAAAATGCGGAATGTAAAAGCGAAAATGTAAAGGTGCGGAAAGTAAACCTACGCTATTACAAGGCTTTGGGGCAGATACATAATTTAAAATGCGGAAAATAAAGTCCTAATTAAAACTATTACAACCCATGAGCAGTTACATCATTGGAAAAATAGAATGATAAAATGATAAAGAGAAAATCGTCTGAATCGGATCAACCTATACAAAAAGGGAGAAATCGGAAAATGCAATATGAATCGAACAAGAGAAAAAATGTTAGAAAAATGCAAATTTAAATATGAGAAAATTATTATATGCTGGAAATAAGATAAATATGCTAAAATAATTTTTTGGGATTTTTTAATGCAGAATAATAATTTAAAATAAATTTATAATGATTTAAATGCTAAAATAAAAATAAAATAAATATGCATGCAAAAATTATATTTTTAAATTTATTAAATTAAATAAACATTTTCAGAATGTAAATGCAAAAAGAATAAATGTTTTTGGTAATTTTTTAATGCAGAATAAAAATATGTAAAGAAATTAAAATAGATGCAAAATATTAAATAATATAAAAAATATAAAAATAGGAAAAATTTGAAGTTTGGAAAAGAAAAAGGAAGAACCGGTCCCAGGCTGGATCGAACTCATGACCTCCTGGAGAATCTCTTCAAAACACAAGCCTTAACCACTGGGCCAGCGTGCTCTTTGTGTTGGAAAAGCTGGAAACATTTGAATAAAATCGTTGACACGTCCTGGGTATATTTGAAAACACAATCAGCGTGCGTGGACCCCAGTTATTTTGAATGGACGAATCAGGACGCGTTCTCTCGCCACGCATGCAGCTCGCCGGTCCACTCAGGTCAACGACGCCGGAGCCCTAGCTCCGGTCGTCTTCCCCGATGAGCAGCCATCTGAAACTGGAAAAACACGCAAGATAAATAGTTCTAAGGTACCCTACCCACCTAAATTGGCCCCTACGAATCCATTGGTGATATTGGTTTCCTCTGAAAACGCCTGTATGACCCGGTTCGATCGAAACAGCCTGAAATGCCCTAACAATGGCAATTCGATTTCCGAACGTTCAAACTCACATGTAATGGTTCATATGCATTCTAATGAACCTCCTGATCACAAATAAACACATGAAAGCAGTTAATAATGCATGATGAATACAAATCGAAATTTGAAAAAATCCAAACCGGTGTGAACTCAAGGACGCGATTCAGGGCGATTTGGCTTCGAGTAAGGATTGCTTTGGACTCCTGGGGACCTCCTGAGCAAGTTGCGATGGATGGCTTTGGCTGAAACTTGCTGGAAATAAGGATTCGATTTTTTCAAGATTCTTGAAAATTTTTGCAAGAGTTTGGGTTTGTTTTTAGGTTAGGGTTTCGTCCTTTGGTTTGTGCACAATGCTGGCAATTTATAGAAGAGATTGGAAGAGAAAAAACAAGGAAAAAAGATTGGAAATTGAATGTGCAAATATTTTCCAATAAATAAAATCAATTTTCTTTAAAAACTTGATTTTTTCTTTCCATATGCATGAGCCACGAATTTGGTAATGGTTGTGGGCTTTCTTGGACATTAAGAGAGATATAAATCCAACTTATTTGAAAAAGAAACTTAATTTTCATATTTTACATAATTTATTTTTGAATTAAATGTTATAAAATTCAAATATAAATCATGAAAATAGAAAATCACCAATGCCAAGCATTTATGGGTCAAGAATATTGTCATGAACAAGTTTGGATCAAAAGATTATAGGCCCATTTGGAAAATTTTGCAATTTGACCAAAATGTCCTTTTGTGCAATTGTCCAAAATCGCCCAACTTCCTGAATGGTGTATCTTGCTCAATTTTCCACATTTTGAGTGTTCTTGGACTTTTTGGAAAGCTCTAAGAGTCCTCTAAACAATGTCTTTGGTCTCATCTCAATTGGAGTTACCATGCTCAATATATCTTCAAAACAAAAAGTTGACTTTTGTTGACTTTGAAAATGACCAGAATGTTTTGAGCTATACCTCTCAAATGAAGCATTTTTGGACATTCTTGTGAGACATGAAGTTGTAGAGAATTGAATTTCCTTCAAAATGAGCTTTGGTGGGAAAATTTCGAGAAAGTATGAGAAAGTTATGATCACCAAAGTTCAGTTGACTTTCACCTAAAACCCTAATTTAGAAAGTTTGACTTTTGAGCAAATCTTGAGTTTTCTTGATGAATCATGATCAACCCTTGATCAAATGATGAACGAACTTCAAAATGAGGATGTTGACCAAAATTATGAAGTTTGACCGTATGTTGACCACTTGACTTTTGTCCAATACAATTGATTTTCAACCATCTGAGCAATTGCCTGAGGAAACTTGACTTGTGAGGCTTGAAACTTGACATGAAGAATCTTTGAAGCATATGAGGAGGCATGAAGGCCATTGGAGATGTTGGAAGTTCATCTTGACTTGAGAGATACCAAACCCTAATTTGGGTTGATTGTCTAGGAGAGAGTTTGTTTGATCAACTCTTGAGGAATTCTTGAGTAGGGGTGTATGAAATCTCTTGAATAGATGGAGGGCAAATTTTGGGGTATGACAGACTGTGTGTTGATTATAGGCAGTTGAACAAAATTTTGATCAAGAATCGGTATTCATTGCCGCGGATTGATGATCTGATGGATCAGTTAGTTGGAGCTTGTGTATTTAGCATGATTGATTTGAGATCTGGATATCATCAAATTCGTGTGAAGACGGAAGATATTCAGAAGACTGCATTTAGAACGTGGTATGGACATTATGAGTATTCTGTTATGCCGTTTGGAGTTACTAACGCACCTGGTGTTTTCATGGAATATATGAACAAAATATTTCATCTGTATCTTGATAAGTTCGTGGTGGTATTTATTGACGACATTCTGATCTATTCAAAGAATGATTAACAACATGCAGAACATCTTAGAATTGTGTTGGAACTGTTGAAAGAGAAGAAGTTGTATGCGAAGTTATCTAAGTGTGAATTCTGGTTAAGTGAAGTAAGCTTTCTTGGTCATGTGATTTCCAAGAATGACATTACTATTGATCCTACGAAGGTAGAAGCAGTATCTCAGTGGGAAGCACCGAAGAATGCTTCTAAAATCCATAGTTTTCTTGGTCTTGCAGGTTACTACAGAAAGTTCATTGAAGGATTTTCGAAGTTAGCCTTGCCGTTGACTAAGTTGACAAGAAAGGGTCAAGTGTTTGTTTGGGATGCTGAATGTGAGAAAGGATTCCAAGAGTTGAAGAAGAGGTTGACTAGTGCTCCGATTCTGATTTTGCCGAATCCGTCAGAATCTTTTGTGGTGTATTGTGATGCGTCCTTGATGGGATTAGGTGGTGTTTTGATGCAAGATAAGCAGGTTGTGGCTTATGCTTCGAGACAATTGAAATTTCATGAAAGGAATTATTCGACTCATGATTTAGAATTGGAAGCCGTGGTATTTGTTCTGAAATTGTGGAGGCATTATTTGTATGGATCTCGATTTGAGGTATTCAGTGATCATAAGAGTCTGAAGTATCTCTTCCATCAGAAAGAGCTAAACATGAGGCAGAGAAGGTGGTTGGAATTTCTGAAGGATTATGATTTTGGTTTGAATTACCATCCTAGTAAGGCAAACGTTGTTGCGGACGCATTGAGTAGGAAGTCATTGCATATGTCTATGTTGATGGTTCGTGAATTGGAATTGGTTGAGCAGTTCAGAGACTTGAGTTTGGTATGTGAAACTACTTCTGATAGCGTTAAATTGGGAATGTTGAAGCTGACTAGTGGTATTATTGAGGAAATTCGAACTGGACAGAAATCTGATGTTGGTTTGGTGGATAAGTTGACATTGATTAACCAAGGTCAAGGAGGTGAATTCCGAATTGACGAGAATGGTGTTATGAGATTTGGTGATAGGGTGTGTGTTCCGGATATTGCAGAACTTCGGAAGAGTATTTTGGAAGAAGGACATCGTAGTGGATTGAGTATTCATCCTAGTGCTACTAAGATGTATCATGACTTGAAAAAGTTATTTTGGTGGCCTGGAATGAAAAAGGAAATTGCTGAGTTTGTTTATGCTTGTTTGGTTTGTCAGAAGTCAAAGATTGAACATCAGAAACCGTCAGGATTAATGGAGCCGTTGTTTGTTCCAGAGTGGAAATGGGATGGCATTTCTATGGATTTTGTATCGGGTTTGCCGAGGACAGCAAAGAATTGTGATTCTATCTGGGTCATTGTTGATCGGTTGACGAAGTCCGCTCACTTTATTCCGATAAGAGTGGATTATCCTATGGAAAGGTTGGCAGGATTGTATGTTGAGAAGATTGTAAGTTTGCATGGTATTCCTTCTAGTATTGTGTCGGAGAGAGATATGAGGTTTACGTCTAAGTTTTGGACGGGATTGCAAGAAGCGTTAGGTACTAAGTTACGATTGAGTTATGCTAATCATCCGCAGACAGATGGTCAGACGGAGAGAACGATTCAGTCGTTAGAGGATTTGTTGAGGGCTTGTGTGTTGGAGAAAGGTGGAGCTTGTGATAGTTATCTACCATTGATTGAGTTTACCTACAAAAATAGTTTTCATTCGAGTATTGGTATGGCTCCATTTGAGGCATTGTATGGTATGAGGTGTCGTACGCCGTTGTGTTGGTACGAATCTGGACAAAGTGTTGTGATTGGACCAGAAATTTTCCAACAGACTTCAGAAAAGATTAAGATGATTCAGGATAAGATGAGAGCTTCTCAGAGTCGACAGAAGAGTTATCATGATAAGAGGAGGAAGGATCCCGAGTTTAGTGAAGGAGATCATGTGTTTATGCGAGTTACTCCGATGACTGATATTGGTCGAGCTTTGAAGTCAAAGAAGTTGACTCCGCGCTTTATTGGTCCGTATCAGATTACCAAGAAGGTTGGAAGAGTTGCTTATCAGATTGCTTTACTGCCATCGCTCACGAATTTGCATGACGTCTTCCATGTATCTCATTGAGGAAGTACATTATGATCCGTCTCATGAGATTCGTGTAGATGATATACAGTCGAGATAACCCGATGTTGAAGCATTACGAGAGAATGAGGATCGAAGGCGAAGCGATTACGTGGTAAAGAGATAGCAGGTGAAAGTAGCTTGGGAGGATGATCGACTTTATCGTCTATTAATCGCAGACCGCAAGTGCACAAATCCTATCGCGTAGTTTTAAAGATATCGAACCCACGAGACTATAAATCGACCTATTGTTATCCTATGTTACGGTATACTAAGGCGAATAATTCTTTAAGGTTTTTGGTTAAGGAATAAATAAATAAATAGATATCGTGCGTAATTGCCTAACCTAAGGGGATCTAAATTTCCACGGCGTGTTACTCATGTTGATAAAATCCTATTTCAAAGAAACAATACTTATCTAAAGATCCTATCTCAAACTCGCTCTATTGATAAGAATCATGTAATTAAATCCTAACGTATGCTTTCGCTATCCCGAATATAAAAACACTTTTTGAAAATAAATAAAGTTTAATTGGTTTTAAAATGCTGTCGCGGTTTCTAAATACAATACCTAGTATCTACTATCTGGTTCTAAACCTCAAACTGTCGCTCTGTTGGTTTCTAACCTTAGTCCAGTTTATTAACCTCAAACTTTCGCTCTATTGATTTCTAAACCTATTAATAAATTAAATTAGATATCTAAGTCAGAAAGAATATTTTTAACAACGTAACATTATGCCAGTTTATTTTAGATTCCTAAGGATCGATTAATTTACATACCAATATCAAAAAGACCTAGCCAGACATATTAATTAATTCAGACATGCATAAATAATATGGATTAATATATTTAAACATTTCCGAAATCAAATAAATAATATCAGGCAACAAACAATAAATTAAATAAAATAAAATAAATAAATAAAACCTGAAATTAAGAATGCTGGAAATAACCTTGTTCTTGACTTCTTGAATTGAAAGGAAAATAAATACGACAAGGAATAAAAAGCACTGGATCTAACGTAAGGTTAGATCAGTGAAAACTGAAATAAAATAATTCAAAATACAATACTGGAATAAAATTACGAAATATGAAATAGCGGTTGTTCGGTGAAATGCCGACCACCCTTGATTCTGAAACTGGGACTCCTATTTATAGATGCATTTGGTAACTTCCCATTCCTGAATTTCCGCTGCAAGCCCTTGGAACGTGGAGAGAAGATTGCCTTGAGAGTAGGAGGCGGGGGCCTCAAGAATAGGTCACAAATGGAGACGTGCGCCTCAAAACGTGGGAAGAAGTAGTGGGCCCCACTAGCTAAGGAGGCGGGCGCCTCCAAAGGAAGTGGGAGGTTGAGGCGGGCGTCTCGGCTACGTGGCACGTGGCTGGCTTCCGTGCTGGGCTTCCATGCTTTGGGCTTCTTGCTTGTGGGCTTAGTCTTTGCTATGTGTAATTGGTTTCTTCTTCTTAACATCCTTTTACTATATATCACTCCTTGCTTCATTTCTTTGCCTTTTTAATCCGATTTTTCCTCGATTTTACTTCTTTGCTCGATTTATCTTTATTTAATGCAAATACCTGAAACATAGAAAATACCAACGTAATATAGAAATAAAGTGAAATAATTAAATAAAAACATTAACATTGTTTATGAAAAATACATCAAATATGTTATATAAAATCGTGTTATCAAGGACTGGCAGATGGAAATGTTACTTGGGAACTGGAGAGCCAGATGAAGGACTCGTATCCCGAACTTTTCGTCTAAGGTATGTTTTCGAGGACGAAAACTCTTTTTAGTAGGGGAGAGTTGTCACACCCCAAATTAATTCAACTATTAAATAATTAAAAATTTAATTATTAATTTAATTAAAGGTTTAATTATTAATATGTTTGGATTTGTGGATTTAATTAATTAATTAAATAGATGGAGTGTTGGAGGTGTGAAGTAGAATTGGGAGGTGTGTAGAGTAAAAGACTCTAATTAATCTAATTTATTTATTTCTATTATTTGGAAAATAAAAAGGAATAAATAAAGGAAAGTGAGAAGAGAAATTAGGATTTCATTCTACGTGCTTCTGGAAAAGAGAAGAGAAAGAGGAAAAAAAGCCAAATTGTCGGAAGTTCGAAGATTCATCGCGAGGTAAGGGGTGATTTGATCTGATTATTATGCCTTATAGGTTTTGATGATTAATAGAACGGATTGATCCGTTAGGAATCTCGAATTAGGATTATAGGTTGTGCCCTAACGTTATAATTCGACGTAAAAACATCAATTGGAATTGTTATGAACGATTAAATTATGTAGGATGATCCTAGGCTAATTGGAAAACATGATTTTGTGGTCAAATGGATGTAAAAACGTATTAACAAATTCTGTTCTGGTATAATATAAAGTTTGATAATGAATGGATTTAATAGGAATTGGAAATAGTGAAGAAAAACTGGTTTTTGGGTGAAAAATAATAGCATGGGTCGACACATGGAACTATGAATCGATGCAAGCAGTGAAAATTTAGAAAACCAGAGGCGTGGAAAACGTATGCATCGACTCATAGAGTCATGTATCGACTCATAGGGCAAAAATCAAGGCTATGCATCGACACATACTGAACCAATTTTGAAAAATGCAGAATTTTTAAGCTATGTATCGATCCATACGACACATGATTCGACGCAAGCAGCTTATGTATTGACACATGAGGTTTTGTGTCGATACATACTGTGTTGGAACAGAAGGGAACTTTCTGAAAACGATTTTGGTCATATCTTTGCGACCGTAACTCCGATTTAGGCATAGTTGGTATCGTTGGAAAGCTTAGAATGAGTAATATCTATTAAAAACATTTTCAAAACCAGTAATTGAGATCTTGAAGGTTTGTTTTGGCTTCCGTAGGAAGAATCTGTTGTAAGTTGTGATTGTGCCATTAGCTATGAGTATACTTGCTGTATGTTAATTAAATATGTTGTAATTAACGTTATGTGTACATGAATTGTTGTGATCATGTGTTGTTGATGGTGTCGATTATGTATGGAATTATGTGGTGTTCGTATTCTGTTTATTGAATGTGGCAATGCTTTGAGATGTGCATGCATATGCATTCTGGTGGAGTTAATTCCCATTGTGTGGAATTTGGCTCGTATTGCCAATAACCGTACCCGGGTGATTGTGGGTGGTGAGGCTGGATTCGTGTCTGGGTGATTGTGGACGAATCAATGTTGGTGACTTGGTCACGTTTTGGTACCACATGCATTAAGTCTGCATTACATATGTAATTATAACATGTTAGGATGTTTTCTAGTGTTGTAATTGCATTGATTGTTATTATATGCACATTGATCTGTGTGATTGTATTAGTGAATGAGAATCTAAATATACTAATGAGGGTGGAATAATGAATTGATTGTTTTATTGTTTTAAAGAAACGTATAATGCATTTTAATTTTGATGAAATCTCACCCTTACTTTAATAATTTTAGATTGAAGTGATTAGCTGCTCAGGAATTTGGTGAGGATGGCTTATAGAGCTATGCTATTTAGCTTGTCTGCGTGTCAGTGTCATGCTCTGGTAGTTGTAACACTAGGGAATGATCGTTTTGGAATTTTAAGGATTTAAACTTGTTTCTTTTGAGTTTATGCTTGGAATAATTATGATTTGAGTTATTCCAGATTCTTATGTTATTTCCGCTGTGTAAAACATAATCTTTGGTTTTGAAATATTTATTAAGTTCTTCAGTAAATGTATGACTACTGGTTGTTATTTGGTTATTTGGAACTTTTAAATTGTGACACCCTTTTGTTATGTTAAAACTCTAATTAATTATATATTTCGCGGGGAAATTAGAAGGGGTGTTACATATACCTCCTCTTGTAATGGACCGTTCATAAATGTTGACTTCACATCCAAATGCATCAGCAGCCAATTTCTATTTGCAGCTAGAACAATCACCATTCTGATAGTTTTATGTCTAGCTACAGGTGCAAATACCTCAAAGTAATCTAGTCCAGGTTTTTGAAGAAAACCTCTGGCCACTAGCCTTGCTTTGTGCTTACCAACTGATCCATCTGGCTTAAGCTTCACCTTTAAAACTCATCTGACGCTGATGGATTTCTTCTTCTTCTTTGGAAGTTCTATCAACTCCCAAGTTTTGTTTCTCTTTATAGCCTCAAGTTCTTCTTTCATGGCATACAACCAAACTTTATTCTTGAGTGCTTCTTCTATACCCAAAGGTTCAAAATCTACTAACATGACACACTGAATGACTTCTCCCTCTGAGTCAACTTCGGTGTCTTGCAACATGTCAAAATCTGCAAACCTTCCAGGTATGGTTCTAATTCTTTGTGGCCTCTGAACTTGTTCTCCAGAACTTAGAACAACATTAACTTCTGGACCTTGTCCAGAAACCCTATCTTCAGAATTTCCACCTTCAAAAACATGATCATCTCCAAAGCTTGTCCTCCAGAACATACGTTTTTAGAGTTTTCCCTTCCTGAAGCATGATCACCACCAGATTCGGGATCATCATCAGAATCAGATTCATCATCTTCATCTTCAGAGTCTTCAGAATCATCTTCTGACTCTGACTCTTCTTCAGAACATTCAACTTCTGACTCGTCTTCAGAAGTTATCTGTACATCATAAGCTGGTTGAGACTTACTCCAATCTCAAACTTTTGACTCTTTCACAATGACGTCTCCACTGACTTCAACTTTGTTAGTTTCTGGACAATAAAGTTTATGTTAGTGTTTTAAGTTGGCATTACTTTTTGGTAAAACTAGGCTATGGCAATGTCTTGATAAATGTCATGACATTCAGAGATTGAAGATAAATCCTACTTGACAAGGATGTTAAAGGACAGCTCAGAACTGGAAGCTAAAGTTGTCTTTGGAATTCGAAAATATCGATGTCATATCAGATGTTATGACATTCAGGGTGACATTCTGTTCTGCAGAATCTGTTTTTCCTGAGACTTTTCAGGAAGTGTGTTGAGCTGCTGTATTATGTTTTTTGTTATTAAATTGCATGCTCACGTGGCTGTTAGGATAATCTTAGTTAGACCTAAATTGGTTGTTGATAAGACCAAGTTTTTAGGATTAATTAAGTGAACCCTAGCTATCTTTATGGAAGCCCAAAACTGAAGTTTCAGGACTACTTCTATAAAAGGAATACAACCCTTACACTGCTGCTGCGCCTCTGGAATGTATTGAAGATTTAGCAAGTTGTTATTTGTGTAATTCTAGCTTCTCTTGTGAGCCAAGCAATTATCAATTGATAAGTGCCTTGGACTAGGATTTGTTTGTAAGGGTAGTTTATCACTCAAAGCTTTGAAGCACGAGTGTTTGTCTCTTGATTAAAGCTTTGAAGCAAAATCAAGATAGTTTATTGAAGTGTGTCTTCACAATTCAATTAATCAATAGGTTGATATCACTGCTGTGATTGAGGGGGAGTGAGTAGGAACTCAGGTCTAAGTAGGACTTAGATTGAAGTTGCATTGGGTAGGTTTTAAGTGAAGGAGATAAACTGTTGGTTTATTCCCGAATTAATTCTACTAATAGTGAATTTCCTCCCGGCTTGGTAGCCCCGGATGTAGGTGTAGTTAGACCCGAACCGGTAAACAATTTATTGTGTTCTTTATTGTTGTTTGAATTTAGTGTGTGAATTGTTAGCAGTGTCGAATCGTGTCATAACATTCTGTGACATCACGTGTCTGCCAGAATTTCAATTGGCATCGGAGGCACCACCACTTTTATTTCCGGTGAGATCTAGGATAATAGTTTCCGCGTAATGGATAAGGAAGGAGGATTTGGAGGTAGACCACCTATTCGGATGGGTCTAATTATGATTCCGGAAACCTCGTATGGTTGCCTTTTAAGATCGATGGATATTAAAGCGTGGAGAGTCACCGACAAAGTTGGAAACATCCCACCAAGCTTGAGAAAGATGGGACTCCGTCTTGAAACCCGAGGAAGAATGGAGCAAAGAGGGAGAGGAGCGGGGAACTCTAAAGCATTGAATGCATTATTCAATGGTATTGACGAAATATCTTCGACTAGTTCATCAATGTGGTCGCTAAGGATGTCCGAACACTCTCAAAACTACTCATGAGGGACATCCAAGGTGAAGATGTCAAGACTTCAGATGCTCACTACCAAATTTGAAAATTTGAAGATGAAAGAAGATGAGACTATTCATGAGTTTCACATGAATATCTTGAGATTGCCAACACCTCGGGAGCACTTGGTGAAAAGATGTCGAGAAAAGTGGTGAGAAAGATTCTCGATCCTTGTCTAAAAGATTTGCAATGAAAGTAACGCAATAAAGGAGGCTCGGGACATCAACACCTTGAAGGTTGAAGAACTTATCGATCTCTTATGACTTTTGAGATGGGAATCGTGAAGCTGACGGGAAAAACAAGAGCATAACACTTGTATCCAATCAAGAGGGATGCAAGGTGGATGATGAAGAGAAGATATCTGCTATAGCTATGCTTGGAAGGCAACAGACTCATCAAGAGGGTCGACCCAAAGTTAAGGTCCAATGTCAAGGATTTCATCCGACATCGCGATCTTATGACTCAAGCAGAAGATCCAAGTCGAGGAAAAAAGTCAAAGAGAAATCAATGTCATGGTTGTGAAGGATATGGGCATATTAGATGAATGTCCCACCTTTTAAAGAAACAAAGGAAAGGATGACTATCACTTGTCCGATGGTGATTCGTGAAGTGAATCGAGGAAGAAGCACCAAACTTGTCATTCTCTCCGGGTGTGCAATTCGATATGGACTCTAGTGATGAGGAAGTGACATTTGAAGATCTTCGAGACCTACAGAGGCGTGTGTAAGGAGTGGTGAAGTATGTCAGCAAAATGAGAAACAGAAAAGGCTGATTGAGAAATTTGAAGCTGAGAATGTGAAGTTGGAGGCTGAGAAGAAGGAAAACACAGCCACTAAATCACCTCAACAATGATATTATAATGTTGAACTCCAAACTTAATCAGATGTCTAAATCTGTCAAAATGTTAACATCTGGTACTAATAAGTTGGAAGAAATCCTTCAACTTGGACAAAATGCAGGTAATAAGCATGGTCTAGGATATATGGCTGAAAAGAAACCTGTTAGTGACATGAAGAAGAAGAGGCATGGGAAACCAATGTCAAAACAGTTGTCACAACATAAAACAGGAAATGTGTCTGGCTCAGGGTATGTGGCTGCAAAGAAATTTGCTGATAATAAGGAGAAGAACAAACCTGGCAAGTCAATGGCAAAGAAGATGCCACACCACAAGACAGGAAATAGGTCTGCCTCAGGATATGTGGAGGCTATGAAATTTGTTGACAAGAAGAAGAAGAACAAACCTAATAAACCAATGTCAAAACAGATGTCACAACATTGGGTTCAACATCAAGATCAAAGAAACATGAACAAAAAGTTTCAAAGATGGAGATGTCATTATTGTGGAAGGTTTGGTCACATAAAACCTTTTTGTTTTAGACTACATGGATATCCTGATCAAGTCCCTTATGTGAAGCCTAAGACCAACAAGGTATCATACACTCAACAGTGGAAGAAGAAGACTGCAGCTCTGATAGCTCACACTTCTCCTAGAGTGTCTGCCAAGGAAGATTGGTACTTTGACAGTGGGTGTTCTAAGCATATGACTGGAGACAGAAATCTTCTTAATAATGTTAAACCTCATTCTACCAGCTTTGTTACTTTTGGAGATGGAGCTAAAGGAGAAATCAAAGGTGTTGGAAACTCAAACTGGTCTGGAGTTCCAAACCTAAATGGAGTGTTGCTGGTAAAAGGTTTGACTGCTAATCTCATTAGCATAAGTCAGCTTTGTGATATGGGATTCACAGTCAACTTCACTAAGTCTGAATGTCTTGTAATCAATGATGAACAAGAAGTGATTATGAGAGGAGTCAGATCAAAGGACAACTGCTACATGTGGGAATCTGAGAACACCACTCTGTCTTATGTGTGCTCTACAGACAAAGATGAAGAGGAAGTAAAATTGTGGCACCAAGAACTTGGTCATTTACATCTCAGAGGAATGAAAAGGATCAGTTTCATGGAGGGAGTCAGAAGGATACCAAGATTTCACATTGATAAAGGGAGAATCTGCGGTAAGTATAAGGCTGCACAGGAAATCAGAATGTCACACTCAATGTCTAGACATCTGACCACTTCTAAAGTACTGAAGCAAAGTACTAGGATCTGGTATGAAAGGCTAACCAAGCTCCTTACTGTCAAAGTATATAGGAGAGGAGTCTTGGATAAAACCCTCTTTGTCAAGAATGAAGGAGGAAAGATCAAGGTGGCTCAAATTTATGTTAATAACATAGTATTTGGAGGAATGTCAGACACAATGGTGAGACATTTTGGCAACCAAATGCAAGCTGAATCTGGGATGAGCCTCATGGGAGAGTTGATTTATTTTCTTGGACTGCAAGTCACACAGATGGAAGACTCAACATTCCTTTCACAGAGCAAGTATGCAAGGAATTTTGTCAAGAAGTTTGGAATGAAGAATGGCTGCCATAATAGGACTCCTGCTCCTACACATTTGAAGTTGTCCAAGAAAACAAGTGGAGAAAGTGTTGATCAAAGCTTGTGTAAAAGCTCTTTTGAAGGATGTTTCTTCTTGAGAAACAATCTTGTTTCTTGGTTCAGCAAGAAGCAAAACTGTGTGTTCTTGTACAATGTTGAGGCTGAATACGTAGCAGCTGGTAGCAATTGCTCTCAGATGATCTGGATGAAGCAGATGCTGACTGAGTACAATATCATACAATATGTCATGACATTATATTGTGACATTTTTACTAAAGCTCTTGAGGCTAGTCAGTTTAAGTCTTTAAGGGGCAAATTGGGTATTTGTCAATATGAGGAGTTGTAGCAATTAACTGTGCCTACAACAAGGAATGGAAGGGACCTTTTACTTCAATTATTTATAAGTGGGTCATTTAATTATTTTCATCTTATTTTTAAAAGGTCCAAGAATAGGAAGAGACTCCCACATATAATAGTTTCTTCTTTTGGAAGTATCATATTTTCTTCATCCAAAAGAAACTTTCAAACCCTCTGCCAGTCTCGCTCTCATTTTCTCAAAAGTCATCAGCAAAATATGTCTTCATCATCTCAAGAATCTGTCTCTTCATCTCCTACCATGGCTGAAGTTAGGGCAAATGCTGAAGCCATGTAAGTTGAAGCCCCGAGGTTACTCCATGCGCAATGGCTCTGACCGTAAAAAGTCAAGAAATTGCGCACAAGGAATGCAAGAAGGTCACAAGCATCTCCTTCTGGTAAGACTTCTGTACCATCATCTTCAGTTCCCCCAGAAATAGTGAACAGAGAGGGGTCTAGGTCGGTGCATGAAGCCATAGCTAGGATAGTGACTAGTATCCTAAATGAGAATCAATCAGACTGGGTTTTCCCTCGAACTATAAGTCTGCTAGCCCTAGTTTAGCAGTTGATCCAGATGTCACTGAGAATGTCAAGACATCTGGTGATCATGTTGATTCTCCTGTCAAGAATGATGTAAATCCCTCTGTTCCAGTCCCTGAAGGGTGTAAAGATGATAATGTTATTGAATCTCCTGCTGCTAATGAGAATGAGATTTCTGATGAGATTCTTGAGGAATCCCTGAACATTGTACCTCAAATCCCGCTATTATGCGATAATATCTCTGATAGAATTCTTGAAGAAACTCCAGAGAAACAAGCTGATGACAACCTGGAAGACTCTCCTGAGAAAAACACTAATCAGAATGTTGATCCTCATATCATCAATCTAGATGAGGAGTTTTCTGATAATGACCTCATAGCCAAAGTTAATCCCAACATTGCTAGGAGGGTGATGAATAGGAAAGGGAAGCAGAATGCTATTCCAAGTTCTGTTCAGGAGAAGGTTGCTAAAGTTGCTCGTAAGACTCCCAGGGTTGAGAACAAGACCAAGAAAATCAGTAAAGACAAGGCTGGAACTTCCAAAGGGAAGAGTAGGATGAAGACTGTTGGTGGTATCTCTAGGCCAAAGAGAACCCCAATTGTGAAGAAGAGGAAGGCACCTGAACCCTCAGAACATGATGATGATTATGATTTTGATGTTGAAGAGAATGTCTCAAACATTCATTCAAGAAAGATGCTTTCTCTTGAAGCGCCAAAGTCCTCAAGTGGCAATTGACAACATTTCCTTTCACCACGAGAATGCTAATGTGGAAATATGTGTGTTTGAGAATTGCACTGAAAGGGGAATAAAAGTGCCCTTGAATGCAAGGATGTTATTGATTTGATTAAAGAAGGGGCTAATGAAGACTGTGGTGAAGTTCTCAAATTGCTATGATGTGTTGGTAAAGAGTTCATTATGAACTTGTCTGGGTACATCTTGATGGAAGGTCGGTGATTTCAAGACCGTTCGGAGGGAGAAGGTGAAATTTTCCCAAGTATAATCAACAAATATTTGAAAGATCGATGAAGCTCAACTGAGCTAGAAGAAGCGATGACCAAATCGCCACACTATCAACGCTAAACAAGTGAAACATTGACCAATGAAAGGAAAACTAGCGCCATGAACTAAGTGTTAAGTTTGCTATTTTGCACAAAATAGGTTTTAACTGGGTTCCAACAAACCACAAGTCCACCATCTCCATTGGTGCAGGCGATTCATCTTTCTTGTTGGTACTAAAGCAAAATTTGATTATGGAACTTATATTTTTAAGCAAACCCTTAAACATGCTGAAAGTTATGCAGTTAAAGGACCAATAGCCTTTCCCTCCCTCCTGTGTGGCATTATAATTGATCAGTATCCAGACATTCTTGGTGATAGAGATTCAATATGCAAAAGAGCTCCTGCTCTTGGATTCCATTACAAGCTCTTTCAAGGCAAACATGTCCCAAATATTGTCATGACATCTGCTGAGACATCAAATATCAAAGAAAATTCTCAAAAGGCAAATTTCATTGCTGTGCTGAAAGGAGAAAGCAAAGTCTTGAAGAACTGATCTCTACACTTGAAAAGGAGAAAGACACAGAGGTTGAGGATGAAGGGCTAGTTGGTGATGATTCTGCTGCAAATATGGATGAAGATCTTGATTGCGAAGCAATTTGAAGAAGGTTACGAATGCTTCTTGGTTCTTCCGAGAGGAAAGCACTTAAGTTGTAATCCTGTGCCCTGTTGCTTCTGTCTATTGTTTCTTGTTCTTGTTCTATTTTTCCCATTTTTGTTTTGGATGATTGTAATTTTCTGTTGACAGCATTGTAAACTTAATATTTGTTGGTACTTTCTATAATTATATATTGGAAATTTGGGGCACTTGTACTGATTACTTTGGCCCTTTGTGGCTAAAAAGGGGGAGAACCATTGTGATAATTTTGGGAAATTTGTATGTGGGCAATTGTGGGAAATTTGTATGGGTAGAATTTATCTTCTCTAGGTTCTGGTTTCTTTAAACTTAGAACTAATTTGTCTTCTGCTGCATAGGTACTCTGATGACTTAAGTAGTTTTAGCCAAAAATGTGCCAAAGGGGGAGTTTGTTAGTGTTTTAAGTTGGCATTACTTTTTGGTAAAACTAGGCTATGGCAATGTCTTGATAAATGTCATGACATTTAGAGATTGAAGATAAATCCTACTTGACAAGGATGTTAAAGGATGCTCGAGCTGGAAGCTAAAGTTGTCTTTGGAATTTCGAAAATATACTAATGTCATATCAGATGTTATGACATTCAGGGTGACATTCTGTTCTGCAGAATCTGTTTTTCCTGAGACTTTTCAGGAAGTGTGTTGAGCTACTGTATTATGTTTTTCTGTTATTAAATTGCATGCTCACGTGGCTGTTAGGATAATCTTAGTTAGACCTAAATTGGTTGTTGATAAGACCAAGTTTTTAGGATTAATTAAGTGAACCCTAGCTATCTTTATGGAAGACCAAAACTGAAGTTTCAAGACTGCTTCTATAAAAGGAATACAACCCTTACACTGTTGCTACGCCTCTGGAATGTATTGAAGATTTAGCAGGTTGTTATTTGTGTAATTCTAGTTTCTCTTGTGAGCCAAACAATTATCAATTGATAAGTGCCTTGGACTAGGATTTGTTTGTAAGGGTAGTTTATCACTCAAAGCTTTGAAGCACGAGCGTTTGTCTCTTGATTAAAGCTTTGAAGCAAAATCAAGATAGTTTATTGAAGTGTGTCTTCATAATTCAATTAATCAATAGGTTGATATCACTGCTGTGATTGAGGGAGTAGTAGGAACTCGTGTCTAAGTAGGACTTAGATTGAAGTTGCATTGGGTAGTTTTAAGTGAAGGAGATAAACGGTTGGTTTGTTCTGAATTAATTCTACTAATGAATTTCCTCCACGGCTTGTTGATGTAGGTGTAGTTAGACACCGAACCGGGTAAACAATTTATTGTGTTCTTTATTGTTTTTTGAATTTAGTGTGTGAATTGTTAGCAGTGTCGACATCGTGTCATAACATTCTCTGTGACATCACGTATCTGCTGCCAGGAATTTCAGTTTGTATGCACCTATACTGTGGTACCCCACCAGTAGAATCACTTTGTTTCTATCATCCAGCTTCTTCCTTCTAGCTTCTGGAACGTGTTTGTAACACACAAAACCAAAAACCTTCAGATGACTAACACTTTGCTTCTCTCCAGTCCACTTTTCTAAAGGAACAAATCCCTTCAGCTTCTGTGTTGGACACCTATTGAGCACATATTTTGCAGTAGCAACTGCTTCTTCCCATATGTTGTGAGGAAGCTTCTTCTCTTTTAGAATACTTCTCGTCATATCAAGCAAAGTACGATTTCTTTGTTCAGCAAGACCATTGTGTTGAGGAGTATAAGTAGAAGTAACTTCATGCTCAATTCCACTCTCATCATAGAACTTCTGGAATTCTGTAGAGTTATACTCACCTCCACCATTTATTCTAAGAATCTTTAACTTCTGACCACTTTGTTTCTCAGACTTCACCTTGAACTTCTGGAATTCTGAAACACCTCATTCTTAAACTTGATGAGTGTTACCCACGTCATTCTTGTGAAATCATCCACAAAAGACACAAAATACCTATTTCCTCCAAGTGGAGGTTCTGGGAATGGTCCACAAACATCAGAATATACTACTCCCAGAGCATGTTTTGCTCTTGGGGCTACTTCTGATACAAATGGCAATCTGGGTTGCTTGTATTTCATGCATACCTCACATGACTTCACAGGCTTCACAATCTTTAGAATGCCATGTACGAGCTTATTAGAACTTAGATTCCCTAAGCTTCTATAGTTCAGATGCCCAAATCTCTTGTGCCACAGCTTACTATCTCCTTCAGAGCCTTCTGCACTAAGACAATCTATTTCAGTTGTTTCTACATTCACCTTGAATGTTTTGTTGCTTCCCTGTTCAGATTGCATAATCAACTTCTGATTGGAATCATACAACTTCAAGAGATTTATCTTCATAACAACTGAGAAACATTTCTCAATGAGCTGACCCACGCTCATTAGATTGCTTTTGATTTCAGGAACATACCAAACATCCTTGATCATAACATTCTTCCCATTCTTCACCTTGACTTTGACATTTTTCATACCTTCTGCATTAAGGTACTGATCATCAGCACATCTGATCTTTGTCCTCTTTCCGGAGTCAAAATCTGTCAACCATTGTTTATTTCCAGTCAAGTGATTTGAACAACCATTGTCCATGTACCACCAATTTGCCAAACATCTTCCATCAGACTCATAAGCCATCAATAACACAAGTTCATCATCTGAATATCCTCTGGCTATGTTTGCTTCTTCTGATTTCCTTCCTTTGTTTGACCAGCAATCTCTAGCAAAATGGCCAAACTGCTTACAATAATAACATTGAACTTTCTTCTTATTCATTCTCTTCTGATGTTTCTTCTCATCAGAAGTAAAGGTTTTTGACTTCTGGAATCTATCACCTCGTCTATTATTGGCCTCTTACCAAGAATTCTTCTGGTCCTTCTTGACAAAAGAAGCTTCCCTCTCAGAAGTTCTTTCAGTCAGACGCAACTCATGTGCTTCTAGACTACTTTGCAACTCTTCTATTCTCATGGTTTCCAGATATTTAGAATGTTCAATTGCTACAACAATGTAATCAAATTGAGGAGTAAGTGACCTCAATACCTTCTCTATGATTACTTGCTCAAAAAGAGTTTCTCCACAAGCCTTCATCTCATTAGTGATTAGAATCACTCTAGAGATATACTCTGAGACTTTCTCATTGTTCTTCATGTTGAGATTCTCATATTGCTTTCTCAAGGACTAAAGATTCACCTTCTTCACTGATTCATCACCACCGTAACATCTTAACAGTGTGTCCCACGCTTCCTTTGACGTCATAGAATTAACAATCTTCTCAAACACATTCGCATCCACACATTGATGGATGAAGAACAACGCCTTCTGATCTTTCTTCCTCTTGCTTCTTTGCACCTCTCTCTCTTCTTCTGTTGTATCTTCTGCAACTTGAATATACCCATCAGTAAAAAGATCTAGAACATCTTGAGCTCCAAATAACACGCGCATCTGAATCATCCAAATGTTCCAGTTCTTGCCATAAAAAACTGGAAGTTTGGTACTCATGTTTTCGTTTTCATTCATCTTCTATCTTGTACAGTACACTCAGATTTTCACTCACAGAGTGTTTCCCAACCCACAAAATCAAAAAATGTGATTTTGTTACAATTTTGTTCAAAGATTCAACGTGAACCCATAAACAAAATCAATCACACAACACAAACTCACGTTCACTCGTGTTTCCCTGTGTTTCTAACCAAGCTCTAGATACCAGTTTATTGGTGCACAAGAATCAAAGATGATTGGAATAATGTAGATTAATGAGAGTGACGACTACACAAAAGTGAAAGAAATAAGGATTGTTGTTATAAGTGACATCTACTACTAGTCTATTTATACAAGGGGGAAAATTGCCACATAGGCCCTAATAGAGTAAACTTAGTGAACAAGATAAAAGATACTCAAATAGTAAATATTAAAGTACCCTTAAAACTAAAATTAACATCTATGCTAAAGAAACCATAAGTTAAACATATTTCTGGACACAATCTCAGAAGTTCTACAACTTCTGAGCAACACCAGAACATCAGAACTTTTGAACGCAACCAGAACTTCTGGACTCAACTTCTGAATATTGATTATTCTTCAATAATGTACAATCTATTATATAACACTCAATTGAATATATTTTTAACTTAATGCCATGCGACCAATGTTTTAAAACCCGGACCGGTGATCGACTCGGTAAAGTTACTGGGTCACTGGGTTACTGGTCGGACCAGTGGGTCACTGGTCAGACCGCATGGCTTTTGACCCAATTTCTATAAAAAAATATATTCATTATATGAAATTTGTAACCATAATAATATAGAAAATTATAAATTCAAATAATTTAGAATAAACAAAAGTATTAGTAACAATCAAAATAAGTGATAGAAACTTAATGTAGCAAATTATAAATTCAAATAAGTGATAGAAACTTAACAATTCATAAGTTATAGTATTATAATAAGTCACAAAAATCCACACTCAACAATCCATAATTTTTTATGTCCATGAAGTCAAATTGTTATAATCTTGATATTCATATTCATCTTGACTTCATTGTCTTCTCCACCAACTTTATCTTCTCCGGTGTTGCTTTTTTCTTGATTCACAATATCAACAATAGTATCTTGTGCATTATCCATGTCTCCATCTTCATCCTCATCTAAATCTATTTCATCTATAAAAATATTTTTAAAATTACTTAACAAAAAAAAATAGTCAAACCCGTCGGTTCAGTCAAAACCGCGGTTCTTAGTTTAACGGTGAACTGGCGTTCTACCGATTCATCCGGTCTAAATGTAATTCCGGTCTTATCCCTTAATCGAACCGCCTGGACCACCGGTTCTCGGTCAGACCGGTCCGACCGGCCGGGTCGGACTGGGTTTTAAAACACTGCATGCGACTCTTGTTTTTCTTTTTCCTTTTATATAAATGCAATTGGACTCATGATATATCTATACTTTTATAGATTATGTATATTAATTTGTATTCAATGTATGTTATGTTTGATTTTTCAATAAAAATATTATAGTTGTAATATTATTTTTTATTTAATAAAGAATATATTTGATATTTACAGTAATATGTCATATAGTTTGAATAGAATTTAATTGGTATGCACACTGTTAATCTATATAAAAAAACACATTTATTTCGTTTTATTTGTGAATTTTATTTAAAAACAATTAAATAAATGAATATATTGATGATAATTATTATAATATATGTAAAATTGTTGAACAGATAAATTATTTAACTTTAATTTTAATTAATATTACTTATATATTATGCCCCCACATCTAAAATTTTCTGAAAAAATGAGACAATCAAATAATCCATCCACACGAGAGTGAGGAAAAAAATAGCAAACAAATGCAAAGATTAAAGGTCAATATGGTAATCATTTTCAATAACGATATATTAGATAAAATATGTTTTAATAAGATGATATATATAGATTTATAATCTCAAACATGTAACAAATTATAGATTCTAATAATTTGAAGAAGTTTCTAACACAGTCAAATGTTAGAGAACAAAAATTTAGAATAATATAAATATTTATAAACAATAATTTAAAATAAATATAATCATCATTCTAGAATGCGTTAAAATTATTAGTTTATAAATGACAATCTAGAAAAAATATAATCATCTATTATGAGATGCGTTAAAATTATTTCCTATAAATAATGATCTAAAAAACATAACCATCCTCCTGAGATGCGTTAAAATTATTTGTTATAAACAATTATCTAAAAATATAACCATTCTTCTGAGATAAAAAATATAATTATCCTTCTGAGTTGTGTTAAAATTATGTTTTATAAATAATGATCTAAAAAATATAACCATCCTTCCAGAATGCTTTAAAATTATTTGTGTCATTCTTCTGGAAGGACAATCATTTTATATGCATATTACAAATTTTTAGAGCGATATAACAAAAAATAATTATAAAATGCTTCTGGGATATTTCAATATTATTCTTTCAATTTTTCTAGGATGAATGGAAATCACAATAGATGTTATCGTAATCAAATAAGATATGATAGGTAGAATAACTAATATATTTTATAAAACTAAAACAAACATAGAAAAATATACCTGAGAGCTTCGTGCTGATAACTATAAAAATAAAAAGTGTTTCTACATCTTGCTTTGTGATTTTGATGATAATCTTACATGTTATCTTAGAAAACATTTGTATACACCAATGATTTTGTTCTAGTGTGTAGCTACTGCTAGAATGTTCTGACTCTGATTGTAAGGCGTGAGAAGTCACCAAGTTCTGAACATAAACTCTAGATGAGAACATATAGTTACATGTTTTGATAAAGTCAAGGTTATGAATCTATTTACTGCAATGTGTGTAAGGAGCGTTAGTACAAGAGGTGACGTGATAAAAAGAAGTTCAAATACTTAATGTGTGATATTGTACAAAAGGTACATAAAGTTTTTGTGACCTCTACCCTCTAGGGTGGCGTACGAACAGTCCTTTATACTGTATTGTGAATCTCTCGTTATGAATGCATGAGGTTTTACCATAAATAATGACAATTAAGATTTACATATTTGTGTTTTAATAAAACAATTAAGATTGATGTATGTTGAGGTTTATGTATTAATGATGTGTGTTAGTTGTTAATCCTTTAACCCGTTGTTCTTCAGTAGTTACAAGCTTAACTAACTAACTAACTAGTTAGTTAATTAGTTGAATTTATTAAGACTATTACTTAACCAACAAGTCGTATAAAAGCTATTGTAACTTCATTTGAAAATCATTATAATTTGCACAAGTTACATCATCATCTTTCTAAGTGTGCATTCTTGTGTGTTTATTAACTTGCTTGCACAACAAGAAACAAAGAGGTGTGCTAACAATAACATATATAAAATAAAAAAGCATCGCAAGTTATCTTTTGATTGCCTTGATTCTGTCTATTTTACATTCATCGGTTACTATTATATATAATTGTTACATATTAATTATAAGATGTGTTTCTTTTGTTTCCAACTTAGTAGCAATTAACGTTGTGTATAAAAGGAAAGATCATCCAACTGTATTATTATCAACTTATTATTTCTTATCTTGAGTTTCTATATAAAGACATGTACTTATCAAAATTTAATGAATATTTATGTTCATATTCATTACGCGATTATAATTATAAAAAAATCCTTGTGGTTTATTTAAATCTACAATTTTTTCAAAGCTTTTTATAACAACAACAAATGTATTTTAAATTAAAAATCATACCAAAAACACCTAAATTTATCTTTATTATATTTGCGATGCCATGTACTAATCAAACATTTACAATTTCTCCCCACCACCAAACTTCATTTGAAAAAACAGCAATCTAAAATTATCTTATTAAACAAATTTCAAACCATTACAATTATGGATACAAATATATACATATCAACCTCAACATAGTCCAGATAAATTGTCCCAATTGTAGCAACCATTGTTTTCATTACTATTATCATTGTTTGTAGTATTTGTAAGAGGAAACAATGAAGCTATTGGCTTAATATCGAGTCCAAAATCTTCATCTCCCAACACACCACTAGAAGATTGAACATTGGCCACTTCTAACGCATTGTTATTATTATTACTATTATCATTAATATTATTATTATTATTATTATTATTCCAATCTTGATTTTGCATTGTTGACGAAGGCATCACTGTTAGCATTGTTGACAATTCATCATCCATGAATTTGCTTAGATCTGGTGCTTCTTCCTTTGGTTTTTGTCCTACATATAAATAAATTAAATTTAATAAGAAAAGTTAACAATTTATCTATATACAAAATAAATTATCTATGAAAATACCCTAAACCCTAAACATAAAATATAACATTATTATTAACCTGAATTAGAAGGCCAATAAAAAGAGCTTAGTGTAAAATCATCAATGCTTTGACATCCATTAAACATATCATTTCCTTCATTTAAGCTTAAGTAATTTCTCTTCTTTGAATTTTGCCCAGATGCTAGCGTTTGTGCTTCCATTAAAATATCTCCCATTAAGATACTATTATTTGGATCATTGAAATCAATATTGGCCTTAACATCTTGTTCTGAGTGTGTTCTTAAATATTGGTTTGAAGGTAGCTCCAACTTTGTTGAGAAAGGCAAAGACGATGAAGAAGAAACTCCGAGATCAGGTTCTAATAAAGGAGTATGAAAATATTGAGAAAAACTTGAGTTGTACTGCATTGGAAACCGAAAGCTATCATGATGATTATGATGATGATGAGAAGTTAAAGAAGGATCGTGAAGTGAAGAAGAGCAATTTTGTGTCATGGAATTTGGGATTAGTCCGAAATTTGGCGTTGAACGGTAGCGTTTGAGCGAAGTGGCGTAGATAAGAGTGGTGCGGGTCTTTGAAAAGTGAAGGAAAGTGGCGAAAATGATGGCGAAGAAGATGATGAAGTGTCTAAGAATGTATGAGGAGAATAAGAATGTTGTTGATGTTGTTGTTGTCTATGTTGGAGTGGTGAAGATAGGGGAGAATGATGATGAGTTTGTGTTGGAGACAAAGGATGAAGATGTTGTTGTTGCTGTTGTTGAAGATGATGTTGATGTTGATGATATTGGTTGAAAAACTCAAATTTCGGTGTGATATGATTATTAAGATTTGATCCTGTTGGTGTAACACATGGTGAAGGTGTTGTTGGTGTGTTCGGACGATCATGTTCGTCTGAATATAAAGGAAGACCTTGTCGTTGACGACGTTTAATTCTCGTGTTCCAATAATTTTTTATCTCATTATCTGTTCTTCCTGGTAACTACAACATTTAAAAGAACACAAATAAAAAATAGCAATTAATAAATAATTTTTGTTCAACTTATAAAGAGAAAAAAATTAATTTTAGGGTTTAATTTACCAATGCAGCCATCCGTGCCCATTTGTTACCAAACTGAGCATGTAGTTCAACAATGAGTTTTTCTTCATCATGAGAAAATGCACCTTTTTTCAAATTAGGTCTTAAATGATTAGCCCATCTAAGCCTACAACTTTTTCCACAACGATTCAAACCAGTGTTTCTTTGAACTGCATTCCAATTCCCTTCACCATGTTTTGTTACATAATCTATTAAAATTGCATCCTCTCCTGTTGTCCATGGACCTTTCTTCAAACTCACGTCATCATTTCCACCACCACCACCGCCGCTACTACCACCACCTACATTTTCCATCATCCCAAACAACACATTTTCATCATTCACTCCATCTCCAATACTTGTCATGTGTTCCATATTTTTAGTATAACTTAGGTATTCTGATGCAAGTGCAGATATTAATCTCTTGAGTCAAAGAGAACCACAATAGCGGCAAAACTCTCCCTCAAGAGATTTAACACAAAGATTATATAACTTCTCCCCCCTCTTGTTATTAGTATATTGTTATAATAAACTACAAGAAGTTTCTATTCTTCTATGTATTTTATTATTCTCTATTTTCTTCATACTCCTTCCAAGTTTTTCCATATGAAATATTGGTATAGTAAAAAAAAATTATATATTAAATAAAACTACGTATGCATATGCATGTGTAACAATTCTTTGGTAGAAAGAAAATGGAAGAAGTTATTATTATGACGGCGGCGGTGGAGGGTGGTTAAAAAATTAAAGATAAAGGATGGTGGGGTAATAAGTTAGAGAGGTGGCAATAGAAACTAATAAAGTTGTAAAGAAAAAAACTGAATTATTGTGCAATATGAAAAATGTTGGTAAAAATAAGCGATTGTTGAGATTTAGATTCCGAGTAGTACTCATAGCCAATGGTGGTAAATTTTACACGCGTTTTTTTCAATATAGTAGCTGTTGCATGCTCATAACAACTCAGTTTTTGTGTGCACTATTTTTTGCTACTATTATTTATTTAGAATGAGAGAGAACAGAGTGTGCAAGATTTGTATTAGGGATGAGATGAAAATAGAAAAATTCTTAACACAGTTATGTGTTTTATTTTGAGAGATGTGAAGGAATAATGTGGTGTGATACTAGCTGGTTTCTTTGTGGTGTGTCACAAAATTGGGTTGGAAATTGGAATGGTAAATCTATATATAAAAATCTAAAATAAAATATATGAAATAATAGAGTGATTAAATAATTGAATCTTTTATTTTGCTATATCATAAGAAATTAAATGGCAATTTTTCATGAGGCCACGTATATTAAATGATAATTAAATATGATAAATATTTATCTTATTCACAATCGACATGACCTAATTATTTTTCCCAATATTATGGCATGACTCCAAATTATTTGCCACAACAAAAATTCTTATCCTCAAAATATTTTCTTTTCGTCAGACTTTAGTATATCTAATTGAAAGGTCTCACTCATTAAGATTGGTACCTTGTTAATTTTATGAAATAAACAACACAGACTTTTGATCATCCTTCTATTATTTATAACGTTGAGTTGGTTACTCTTTTGTTAAAGGGTGTTATTATTAACAAAAGTAAACATAGAGAGACATAGAGAAATACCCTTTGATTTAGGGTTTCAATCGAATAAACAAAATTTAAAGAGTAAGGGTTATACAAGAGAATAAATACTAAATACTAGGAAAAACTTATCTACCCTTACAAAGATATAATACAATAATATAATAGTAACAATTATAATAATAACTAACATCTTCCCTCAAACTCAAGATGCATTAGCTGAGATCATCGAGAGTTTGTCAATTAAAAAACGAAAATGTTTAATGGAATACATCTTCGTAAACAAGTCTGCAATGTGCAAAGTGGATGAGATAAACGGTAGAGTAATTGGCCCATGCTGAAGATGATGACGAGTGAAGTGACAATCAGTCTCAATATGTTTGGTACGTTCATTAAAGACTGAGTTATGGGTAATTTGAGTGGCACTTTTGTTGTCACAATACATAGGAGTTGGTTCAGAAAGAATGACACCTATATCCGAAAGTAACCAACGCAACCAAACTATTTTAGTAGTGGTGGAAGTCATAGCACGATACTCAGCTTCTATAGAAGAACAAGATACAATATCTTGTTTCTATCTCTTCCAAGAGATAAAAGAGTCTCCAAGAAAAACATAAAAACATGTGGCAGACTTACGATCTGTGGGGTCGCCAGCCTAATCAGTATTAGAATAAGCACGAAATTCCAATGAGGATAATGAGGGGAGGAGAAGGCTCTGAAACTGGGTTCCCCGAAGATAACGACATATGCGAAGAACGGCTGCTCAATGCATTGTAGTTGGAGATACAACAAACTGACTAACAACATGCACAACATAAGAAATATCTGGTCTTGTAATCGTAAGATACACCAAGATGCCAACTAAAGTATAATAAAAGGTGGGATCTGGTAGAGGAACACCATCAGATGAAGCATATTTTACATTCAACTCAAGAGGACTATTTGCTACTCTAGTATCATAAAGGCGGGTTTGCTCAAGAATATTGGAAATATAGTTGGATTGTGAGAGGAGATAACCTCTAGGAGAGTAGGCAACTTAAATGCCCAAGAAGTAGCGAAGAATGTCTAACTCCTTCATCTCAACCTGTTTGGCTAACTATAGTTTCAAATTATTAATTTGATCCATATCATCACCTGTAATAATCATATTATCAACATATAATGAGAGTAAAATACGACCATGACAAGTGGTCCTGACAAATAAAGTAAAATCATAATCACTAGAGCGAAAGCCAATATAAACTTCTAGGGGTACCATATAAACTTCCTCTTGAAGATCATTGTGATGACTGGTTTTTCATCGGTTATTTTAAAAATAATGAAGTCGCCACCTAATTTTATTTGTTCTAAAAAGAACGGGAAAATATAGATAAAACCCACGAATGAGGGATAAGGCGGTCTACGAGACTAAAAGACATGAATTCGGGAGTCGGTTATGCAAGAGGAAGGTATTAGCACCCCTTACATCCAACGTACTCGATAGGACCCGCTTAGTTCTAAGTGTTTGTGTGTATATTCGCTAATTTTTATGATCGAGAAATTAGAAAAGGGGTTTGTTTATTATTATTTTGAGTTTTCGCGGTTTCAAAACCTTGTGCCTACGTATTCCCTCGTGCAATGGGAAAGTCAAAACTCTGTAGTTCTTCTTAAAAATATTTTAGTTTGTTGTGTTGATTTTATAAGAAAAATCGTGCATTTAGACATTTCAAATGTTCGAAATTTGACTTGTTTAGTTTTTTTGAAAAGCTTAAGTCTTTGTTCGTATTTTGAAATGGTTGTTGCACACTCTTTGTAAGAAAAGAGTTGAATGGTCACATATGAGCGAAAAAGAGTTGAGTGGGTTGAATTGATTTTAATGGGGTGAAAAGTACCGAACAGTAGGACTAGCATCCTACGATTCAAATACTAGAAACTAGATGAGCTCAATGCTCAACGAGTCGTTTATCACCCAAAAAGTTTTCTTATGAAAAAAGTGAGGTGAAGCAAATCTCACATTTATTAAAATTCTTTAAATAATTGGACTAGCATCCAACGATTTAAAGACTTGGAGTTCATTTGGAACAAGTTTTCAAACAATTGGTCTAGCAACCAACGATTTAAATACTTGAGTTTTATTGCGAAAAGGAGAACTTTTGAAAAGACACTCGACGTTGGATCGAGGTTTGTAAATTAATTATGAAAGTGTTTAAGGTTTTGTACATGGATAGAATTGAATCGGGCCATGATTAATCAAGTATATGGACTTAATTAATCTCGTGAGGATATGTGCTCCTACCCCAACTATGAAACCCTTGTGCATGGAAAAATTGATATATGGACAAAAATTAATCGGGTTATGGTTAATCAAAGCAACAAGGACTTCGATTAGCCATGTGAGGATGGCTACGCCCATCCCCAACTATGAGACTCATTTTGACATACGAGCCAAAACAAGAAAATGAAATTGATAATGTCAAGTGTGTGGAGTGTACAATTGTGGATAAACCATACAAGCATACGAGAGGCGAGTAAATAATTAAATGACACAATACACGTCTAAATCCTTAAATAATTATTAGAATAAATCTTTTTTATTTGATAAAAATTAATTAATAATTTAATCAATAATTGTCAAATAAAAATTATTTTAACACTAATAATTATTTAATACATAAACATAATTTATTTGCATGATTAATTTAAAATAATTAAAAGAGAGGAGCTTAAGAATAGCCTGTTTGGAGAAATCATAGGGGGTGTCATAAGAAAACCAATTGGGCCCAAATAAAGGAAGAGAAGTCCAGTCCATAAAACTTCTAGTGATCCAGCGCATATGGCTCCTGAGGGTGTATTGTGGAAAGCTCCAATCTGAACGTTTGATGGCCATTGAAGAGTTGCATGTTGAAAGTACATGATAATGATGTGGAGATGCACACATAAAACCAACATTATCTCAATCTTCTCCGGTGGAGACAAGTGTCACAAGGACCACTTGTCACCCACCGATGACCTCCCAGATTACTACTTATCACAATAAAATAAAATATTAAATTATCATAAAAAATAATAATAACACAATAAAGCATACAACCTAAATATCAAACTTGTTCTTCTCTTTCTTATAACTACCTCCCTCTCTCTCTCACGATACACTCTCATTGAATCCTCTCCTCTCTATGCTCTAACTCGTCAGAAGAAAAGTATTGGCCGTGGTGGCTACCGCCGCCCTGTTCATCTGTTCTCTCACGCTCTCATCATTCTTCTGATTTCGATCGTCTCTCTGACCTCTCTATGTTCTCTCCGCCGCTGATACCGATGCTTGCATGATTTCGTTTTGTCTGAACCTCACTCATACCTCTCGCGTTCTCCGATCTTCTGTGATGATAAAGATGATGGTGGCGTAGCCACCGTAACTGTGAATGGAAATCTGGGTTCCTCTTGCCGGGAATGTTGAAGGTGCACGGTGGCTTCGATGAAGATGACGGCGGTGGCGTTGTGGAATGCTCCGATCTAAAATTTTATTACATACTCTTCTTCGTATTTATCTCTTGATTATAAATCTGCAACTTATTTTTTCAGGAAGTGAGCGATTTTGCCTAGATCTCAATGGGGGTTTCGAAACCTTAAGTGCTGGATTCAACCTCCTTTTACTATTTCGGTGAGATCCTTCTAATCTGTGCTTGCGAGATCTGCATCTTTTTCTTCTTCTCTTTATGATTCGGCTTCTTTGCCTTTACAACTTCTAAAGGGTTGTGTATTAGAAAAGTGATGAACACCTAGAGTGTTAGGGTTTTCGTTTTTTCTGATATTCTTTTGATCAATAATTTGTTTTGGTTTTGAAAAACAAAGATGATGGTGATTTCTGGTTAAGATTTCTAAGAACTTTCTTTTTGGAAAGATGATAAGGTTTTTTGCGTAACTTATGGTTTGGCTGCGTGAACAGTGACTTTTTTTTATATTTGTGCCACTTGTAACACGGTGGGAGAACTGACTTGTTTGTTTTGCGTTTGATCGCAAATGTTGCGGATAGCAAGAGTCGCCACCGACTTTTCTTTTATCCAATTAAGGAAAGACGAAAAGAATAAGAAAAGACCTTCGTTAGATTCTGAGTAAGGGAGGTGGTTATGAAAAGGGAAGGTGTTAGCACCCTTTCCATCCGTAGTTATCTACGGGCTCTTAATTTCTTAGCTCACTTTAATTGCTTTTTGTGTGTGTTTGAAAAGATTTTTGAAAAGACATTTCACTTTGACTTCGTAATGATTCACGCTGGAATGTATACGAAGTGTTTGGAAATGTTTTTATTTTTTGAAAAGGAACTTTGTAATGATTCACACTGGAATGTATACAAAGTGTTTTGAAAAGTTTTGAAAGTGTGAGGTGTAAAGAGCATTTTGATTTGAGCAAGCAAAAGAGACTTATTTTTACCCACTCAGAACAGTCGTTTCCGTGTTATTTTGCTTTCCTTTAGAATAAGGCTATCCATACCATTGGTTGATAGGTAACCTTATTCGTTGGATGTAAAAGGGACATTCGAAGGGACATCGGTTGGTCATAGAAAGCAACTTGTGAGGATATCTTAGCATATCCGTAGGGACGATCATCACTTTTCGTAGGCAACAATCGAGGGACTAGATCATGTATTCGTAGGCAACATCGAGGGTCATAGAGGGACTATGATCTTTAATTCAAAAGGACTATGATGATATGTTTTTAGGCAACTGTGCCAAGACATCCTCATGTTCGAGGGACATGACCATTGTTCGTAAGGCAACAAGAGAGGGTACCCTAAGGGGGGTGCATGTGTGAAATATGTGTTGTATTCAGATATTTTATCTTGTATTAGTGATCTAGATTGATTTTTATCTTGCCATACACGCCTAGTTACCAGCAGTTAATAGGTGCGGAAAATAAATGGCAGAAATGTAAAGTGCAGAAAAGTAAATCCTACGCTATTACACGGCTTTGGGGCAGATACATAATAGGCGGTGCGGAAAGTAAAAGCAAAAATATAAATCTACGCTATTACAGAATAAAACATTGCGACCTATACATCCTTTCTAGAATTTAAATGCAAAAGAAATAAATAGCAGAAAATGTCTAATGGCTAAAGTGAATACCTAAATCCTAATTGCAAAAGGAAAATACTTTTGGTATTTTTGAAGATTGATTTTAACGTAAAAAATCCTAGTTCTAATTGATTTTAATAAAAAAACTTAATTTAAATTAAATGATTAACCTAAATTAAACTAATTAAATTAACTAATTAATTTAGAAAAAAAACTTATTTGTGAAGTTAATCCTAATTAAGCTAATTGTTTAACCTAATTACTAATTAATTAATTAATTGAAATAATTAAAAAAAGGGAAATAAGAAAATAATCAGCAGAAAAATAAAAAGGATGAGGGTTTCCATCAGGGCTTCTGACAGAACATGGCACGGAAGTTGCTCCTTATATGGGCGTTACTCCTTGGGCATCTAGAAGCTGGAGCTTTTGGAAGGAATTCTTCTGAGAGTGTCTAGAAGCTGGAGCTTCTGGAAGTGAAACCTCTGAAAGGGTCCAGAAGCTGGAGCTTCTGGAGGTGAATCATCTGAAAGGGTCCAGAAGCTGGAGCTTATGGAGATTCTGCTGCTGAGAAGGTCCAGAAGCTGAAGCTTCTGGGGGTTCTGTTGCTGAGGAGGACCAGAAGCTGGGGCTTCTGCTGCTGGGGGCGTCCAGAAGCTGGAGCTTCCGGAGGCGTTCCTTCTGGAAACTCTGAAACCTGCGTTAATTAGAAAAAATAGAGAAAAAACAACAAAAGATGGGGTTTGAACCCACACCCTTAGAGAGGAAAGTGACATAGCGCGCGCATGGTTAACCGTTGGGGAGGTGATACATCTGTGTATCAAAGTGAAGGCATAAATATATGTGTGTTCCTGCCCTGCTGGAGTCAACTTGGGTCATAGGCGCCGGAGCAAAGCTCCGGTCATCTTCTTCGGCCTTCTAGAGATCCGATCCTGCAAAATAAACAAGATAAATGCAATAGAGGACCCCACCCCCTAACTCGAACCCCAGGCATCCAATGGTGGTGTTTTTACAGCCTGAAAGTCTCTGTATTGATGGGTTCGAAGCTCACAGCTTCTTATTCCCTAACAATGGCATCACAGGATCTAAGCCCTAAAGCTCACAAGTAACACGTTGTACCTGTTCTAAATAACATCCTGAGATCATACAAACAAACAAAAACAGTTAGTAATGCATGGATTGAGGGAAACGATTTTGAGACATTTACCAAATCGGAGAGGCTTGGACAGCTCAATCTGGAGTGCTTTGGCTTTGTGTAATGATGTGAATTGATCCCTGGGAACTTCAAGAACACGAATGGATGGCTGGAATGGCTTGAAACTGCCTGGAAATTAAAACACAATTTTTGCAAGTTTGTGAAAAAAATTGAGAGGTTTCTAGGGTTTGTAAGAGGCTAGCAATCAGTGTAAGAGGCTAATAAATCGTCCCTTTGCCTTGTGAAGATGTTAAGTATATATAGAGGAGTGGAAATAGGTCAAGACTTTAAGAGAAAATATTTTCTTTTAATGGAGAATATTTGATTGGAAATTTGTATAAAATCTTTCCAAATTTGGCTCAATCTTTCCTTAAATCCTCTTGCACGAAATTGACAGCTTTTCTGGGCTTCCTTGGTCCTCAAGACATGTACAAATCAAGCCCACATTTTATTAATAATCATTCTTGTATTTTATTTAATTAAATTTGAACTTAAGCCATTTGATTCAAAAATAAATAAATAAAAAAGATAGGAGGCGTGGCATGAGGTATAGAATTCATGGACAATCTCATAATCAAGTTTGGATCATAAAATCTTAGGCCCATTTGAAAAATATTTGCTTTTGCTAGGTATTTTTCTTTATGCACCTCCTCAAAAATGCTCAACTTGCATAACTTGTATCTTGCTCAATTTTTAACATTTTTGGGTGTTATTGGACTTTTTAGAAATCTCAAGATGTCTTCTAAACATCCCTTTTGGTTTCATCTTCATTGAAGTTTCCATGCTCATGAACACTTCTTTTCAAAAAGATGACTTTTTGTTGACTTTTTAAAAGGACCTGTAATATTTTGATCCATAACTTCCAAATGAAGCATTTCCAGCCCAAGCTTGTGAGACATGAAGTTGTAGAGAATTGAATTCCATTCAAAATGAGCTTTGATGGAAAAATTTATGATAAAATATGTGAAAGTTATGTCTGGTCAAAGTTCTGTTGACTTTTTGTTCAAAAACCCTAATTTAGAAACTTTGACTTTTTATCAAATCATGGCTTTTCATGATGAATCATGATCAACCCTTGATCAAATGATGAATATCACTTCAAAATATTTATGTTGACAAAAAATTATGAAGTTTGACTGCATGTTGACCACAGTTGACTTTTTATCCAATACAGTTGATTTTCAACCATCTGAGCAACTAGATGAGCAAATTTGACTTGTAAGGCTTGAAATTTGGCATGGTGACCCCTTTGAAGCATATGATGAGGTATGATGACTACTTGAAGTATTAGGAATCCATCTTGACTTGAGAGGAGCAAAACCCTAGTTTGGATTGATTGCTTAGGAGAGGGTTTGTCTGATCAACCCTTGTGAAATCCTCAAGTATGGAGATGGGAATTGTCTTGAGAAGCAGGAGGGGAAATTTTGGGGTATAACAGTTGCCCCTGTTCAATCTTCTTGTACCGGAAGGGTTAGATTGGTATACTTGCCTTTCATGACCTGAAGGTAGAAGATGATTGAACACTTGAGTACACTTGAAAATTTGCACTCGCTGTTGTATGGAATGGGATCGTCAGTTGACAATACGCTGGAATGGGCTTATAGATTCAATTTGGAGAAGCTGATGTTGGAGAGTGAGTCGTATGCTAGACTCTGTATTCGTCTTTTGGATGAAAGAGAAACCAGAGATAGGCTTAAGATGCCATCTGGGAGGGTTGATAATAAGAGAGAGTCAGAATAAACCTTCGTCTTGGCTATTTCTGAGGTGAATGTTTGTCATAATGTAGATAGTTTTCCCGTCTTGTGTCGGGCGTTAATCTATGATCTGTTGCCTGGGAATAATTTGTATGGTCATTCAGATAGCGCTCCCGTCTTATTTCGGGTATTAATCTTTGACCTTCTGTTTGAAAATAGCTTTCACTTGCTGGGGAAATAAATCATGATAGGATATGGTTAGTCCTATGCAGATTATGATGCATACGAGTATATGACAGTGTTATGATACATGCACATGTTATGATTTTTATGAGTAATGTATGAATATAGACGTTGTGGTATTTCAAAACATATCCATCTTGAAGAAGATAGGAACATTCTGCTGGAGTTCTTTGATGTCTGCTTGGGGATGAGGTTGTTGAAAATCCTGGCTAGGGAATAAAAGAAATGTGAATTCCTCCGATGCACTATCTGACCAAGTTTGAGTCCATATTCCGTTGTTGGGGATGCTCATTGAGGGATCTTGTGTATAGACCTTGTTGTGGGTGATTACATTGTCCATAGACCCTGCTGGGGGACAATGTGATATGGAATAACCTGTTACTGCTTGGAGACTCACGTATTGTGGTAAAGTTGATAGGATCACTGCTCGGGGACTAACGTGATGAATATAGAGGATCACTGCTCGGGGACTAACGTGATGAATATAGAGGATCACTGCTCGGGGACTAACGTGATGAAGATGAAGATGATGTAGCTGATAGGATCACTGCTCGGGGACTAATGTGATGAATGCTGAAGTGTTGGAACACTAATAGGATCACTGCTCGGGGACTGACGTGATGAGGCTTGTAGTTGATATAGTTGATAGGATCACTGCTCGAGGACTAATATGATGAATGCTGAAGTGTTGGAACACTGATAGGATCACTTCTCGGGGACTGACGTGATGAGGCTTGTAGCTGATATAACTGATAGGATCACTGCTCGGGGACTAATGTGATGAGGTTTAAAGTATTGGAATACTGATAGGATTCTGCTCGGGGACTGACATGATGAGGCTTGTAGCTGATATAACTGATAGGATCACTGCTCGGGGACTAATGTGATGAGGTTTGAAGTATTGGAATACTGATAGGAGGAGATGATAATGTAGTGCTCCGTTCGAGAAGATTTGCCTTTGTAGGGAGAGTGATGGTTCTGTGGGGATTGATGACCCTGCGAATGTATTTCTTGTGGTAGTGACTCTGTGGGGATGCATTAGTGACTTTAGTCATCATCTCAATTCCTGGAGCATGTAGTAACTACTGTTTCTATTCACTTTTCATATGTTTGTGAATAGATGTTTACTGTCAGATGCATATAATCATTCAAAGCAAACATTGGACTTTATGCAATCAAATTATAAAAATTGAAATTGGAAAAGGAAAAGAGGAATTGCATTAATTTGAAAAGTGGCCTATAGTCAGGCAGTTTGTATACAAGAGACAAATATCCTAGTAAGAGGAAATTGTAAGAATAGTAAAAAGCTATGCGGAAACAATCTCGTCGAGTTTCAACTATGTTATTGCTCATATATTTTTGAACTATCTCATCTCCTTGTTGTCAGAAGAAAATGATTGAACTAATTTGCGCCATTCGAACCTTGAATGCTGATAGTAGTGTAGTCTGTAAGTAGGTGATATGGACGAGACATAGTCGCGCACGCTTAAATCCCTAACTTTTGCCTAGACCGCCCTTTCAGGTTTTCAGTCTACCGGGATACCCTTTTTTGCCCAAGCCGCCTTTGCAGGTTTTCAAATTGTCGGGTGTACATTTTTGTATATATATCCTTAAATTTTGCCCAAACCTTTTTGGTTCGCCAGGATGCCCTTATTTTTGCCTAGGCCAGTCGACCTAGCGGGTCTCGTTTATGCGTAGTATTTTTTGACTATGTCTGTGTTCACAGGGTGCGGGAAGTCTTCTCCATCCATAGTGCTTAGTATCATGGCTCCGCCGGAAAATACTGCTTTGACTACAAATGGTCCCTCATAGGTGGAAGTCCATTTGCCCCTGGGACCACCTTGTGGAAGAATGATGCGCTTGACTACTAGATCGGTGACTTGGTAGACTCGGTGCTTGACTTTTTTATTGAATGCTCTGATCATTCGCTTCTAGTATATTTGTCTATGGCAGATGGCTGCGAGCCGTTTTTCGTCGATCAGGTTAATCTGGTCAAGGCGAGTCTGGACCCATTCGTCTTCGCCTAACTCTGCGTCCTGGAGGACTCTGGTTGAGGGTATCTAAACCTCGATTGGTAGGACTGCTTCCATACCATATACAAGAGAGAAGGGGGTTGCCCCTGTAGATGTTCGTACTGTAGTGCGATAACCGTGAAGAGAAAATGGCAACATCTCGTGCCAATCCTTATAGGTCACTGTCATCTTCTGTATGATCTTCTTGAGATTCTTATTAGCGGCTTCCACTGTGTCATTCATTTTTGGCAGATATGGAGAAGAGTTGTGATGCTTGATCTTGAACTGCATGCAGAGTTTGGTGATCAATCTGTTATTGAGATTGGTACAATTTTCCGTGATGATCCTTTCGGGGACGCCATACCGACAGATAAGATTATGCTTGATGAATCAAGCCACAATATTCTTGGTAACAGATGCGAACGAAGCTGCTTCTACCCATTTGGTAAAGTAATCAATCGCAACAAGGATGAAACGATGTCCATTGGAAGCGGTAGGTTTGATTTCTCCAATCATGTCAATGCCCCACATTGCGAAAGGCCACGGAGCGGTCAGAACATTCAAGGGTACTGGAGGTATGTGCACTTTGTCTGCGTATATCTGGCATTTGTGACAAGATCGAACATGGCAGTGACAATCAGCTTCCATAGTTGACCAATAGTAACTTGCTCTTAGAATCTTCTTAGCCATCGTATGTCCACTGGAGTGGGTGCCGAATGCGTCTTCATGTAACTCTTCCATGATTCGTTCTGTCGTTTTCTGATCTACTTAACGGAGTAAGCACAAGTCGTGATTGCGCTTGTATAAGATGTCGTTACTGAGAAAGAATTTGGAAGCGAATCTTCTTAAAAACTTCTTGTCATTGACAAATGCCCCTGCGGGATATTCCTGAGTTTCGAGATACCTCTTCACTTCGTAGAACCAAGGTTTCTCTTCTGTATCAAGTTCAAAACAATATGCTGGTTCGTCGAACCTTTCAATGATGACTTGGGGAGCTTCGTTGTCCCATCTGACCTTGATCATAGATGACATGGTAGCTAATGCGTCTGCCAACTGACTCTCTTCTCGCGGGATTTGACCCGAAAGTGATTTCTTCAAAGTAAAGGATCAGACTTACAACATGCTCTCGATATGGAATAAGATTCGGGTGCTTCTTATCCCAACCTCCTTTAATCTAACTGATCACCAAAGCTGAATCTCCATACACTTTCAAGAACTTGATTCTTAAGTCAATAGCAGCTTTGATACCCATGATGCACGCTTCATATTCGGCCATGTTGTTGGTGCAGTCGAAGCAAAGTCTGGCGGTGAAAGGCGTGTGTCCGCCTGTAAGAGATGTAATGATGGCGCCAATGCCATTGCTAAGTGCGTTTGAGGCTCCACCAAAGACCATGGTCCATCGGGATCCTAGTTCAGGTCCTTCGTCTGGTCCTGGTTCTTCGCAATCAGTGACTAACATAATATCCTCATCTAGAAACTCGAATTGCATAGACTGATAGTCATCTACGGCTTGATGAGCCAAATGATCGCCTACTATACTTCCTTTGATCGCCTTCTGAGTAGTGTATTGGATGTCATATTCGGGCAAGATCATTTGCCATCTTGCTATTCATCCAGAGAGAGAAGGTTTCTCGAATATGTATTTTATCGGATCCATCTTGGAGATCAACAAGGTAGTGTAAGTCAACATATATTTTCTTAGTCGGCGGCAGCCCCAATACAAGTTTTCTTGATTTGTGAGTATCTTGTTTCCGCGATCGGTAAACTTTTGCTAAGGTAGTATATTGCATACTCTTTTCGACCAGACTCGTCATGTTGCCCCAACACACACCTCATTGAGTTCTCTAATACTGTCAAGTACATGATAAGAGGTCTTCCCTTGTCTGGTGGTATAAGGATAGGAGGATTTTGTAGGTACTCCTTGGTTTTGTCAAAAGCTGTCTGGAAATCGTCGTTCCATTCCACTACTTGATCTTTCTTCAGTAACTTGAAGATTGACTCACAAGTAGCAGTTAGATGTGCAATGAATCTGGAAATGTAGTTTAATCATCCCAAGAAACCTCTAACTTCCTTCTCGATGCGAGGTGGCATTCTTGAATGGCTTTAACCTGCGAGGTCAACTTCAATACCTTTACCATGACAACAAATCCTAGGAGTTTACGGATCGACTCCAAGGTGCACTTGTTAGGATTAAGTCTTAGTGCATACTTCTTGATCTATCAAACAACTTTCGCAAATGATCGAGATTTTCTTCTTCAGTTTGTGATCGAGTTATCATGTCGTCGACGTAGACCTCTATCTCGTGATGAATCATGTCATGGAATAAAGCTACCATGGCACGTTGATATGTGGCACCCGCGTTCTTCAGTCCGAACGACATGACTTTGTAGTAGTGTGTTCCCCAATGTGTAATGAAAGTAGTCTTTTCCATGTCTTCAGGAGCCATTTTGATCTGATTGTAACCAGATAAACCATCCATGAAAGATAAAACCTTGTGTTAAGCAGTGTTATCATCCAGAACGTCAATATGAGGAAGTGGGAAATCGTCTTTTGGACTTGCTCTATTCAGATCTCTATAGTGCACACACATTCTCATTTTACCATCCTTCTTAGGTACAAGCACCACGTTCGCAACCCATTGTGGATAAGAAGTAACGGCTAGGAAACCGACATTGAATTGTTTCATAACTTCGGCTTTGATTTTCTCAGACATCTCAGGATGCATACGACGAACCTTCTGCTTTACAGGGAGAAAACCTTCTTTCGTTGGTAGTCAATGTACCACAATGTCAATGTCTAGCCCTGGCATGTCTTCGTAGGACTGTCATACCCCAAAATTTTCCCTCCATCTTCTCAAGACATTCCATACATCCATGCTCAAGGATTCCTCAAGGGTTGATCAGACAAACCCTCTCCTAGACAATCAACCCAAACTAGGGTTTGGTAATTCTCAGATCCAGATGGATTTCCAACATTTTCAATGGTCATCATGCCTCCTCATATGCTTCAAAGATTCTCCATGACAAGTTTCAAGCCTCACAAGTCAAGTTTCCTCAGACAATTGCTCAGATGGTTGAAAATCAGTTGTATTGGACAAAAAGTCAACTGTGGTCAACATACAGCCAAACTTCATGATTCTTGGTCAACATCCTCATTTTGAAGTTACATTCATCATTTGATCAAGGTTTGATCATGATTCATCAAGAAAACTCAAGATTTGCTCAAAAGTCAAACTTTCTAAATTAGGGTTTCTCAGTGAAAAGTCAACCAAACTTTGACTGAGCATAACTTCTTCATACTTTCTCAGAAATTTTTCCACCACCTCTTGTTTTGAAGGAAATTCAATTCTCTACAACTTCATGTCTCACAAGAATGTTCAAAAAATGCTTCATTTGGAAGGTATGGATCAAAACATTATAGGTCTTTTTCAAAGTCAACAAAAAGTCAACATTTTGTTTTGAAGATATATTAAGCATGGAAACTCCAATTGAGATGAAACCAAAGAGGTTGGTTAGATGACTCTTAGAGCTTTCCAAAAAGCCCAAGAACACTCAAAAATTTGGAAAATTGAGCAAGATACACTATTCAGAAGTTGGGCATTTTTGAAAAACTGCACAAAAGGAGATATTGGTCAAAATACAATTTTTTCCAAACGGGCCTATAATTTTATGATCCAAACTTGATCATGATATTATTTGTGACTCATTGATGCTTGGCCATGGCAATTTTCTATTTTATTAATTTATTTTTGAATTTTAAAGCATTTAATTCAAAATTAAATTATATAAAATATGAAAATAAGGTATTTTTTCAAAAGGAGTGAATTTATATCAAACTTGAGGTCCAAGATAGCCCATGGAACATACCAAATTCGTGCTAGCTCTCACATTGAAGAGAAAATCAAATTTTTCCAAAATTTGATTTTATTTGAAAAGAATTTATTGCACATTGAAGATCAAATCTTTTTTCCTCCTCTTTGCCATCCCAAAACCCTCTATAAATACCCAGCATTATACACAACAAAGGACACGAAACCCTAGCCCTTACAACAACCCACACTTTGCCAAAAATTTTCAAGAATTGTCAAAATTCGAATTTTGATTTCCAGCCACTTTCAAGCTCTCAAAACCATTCCATTGTGTTCAGGAGGTAAGATTGAGTAAGTATACATCATTGCCAATGATCAAAGCAACCTGAATCGTGCCATATACATTCATACATATTCAAATATTTCTTGATTTTGCATTTTTAATATCCGCGTGTTTCAATTGATTCTAATGCTTTTATTATGTTCATGAGACTCCATATGATCGATCTGGGCAATCGTTAGCAAGCTTGCACGTGAGAATCACCAGTTGCCATGTTTAGGGTTTCTCAAGCTGCCGTCTTCGAACCGGCCTGTACAGGCCGATTCAGTCAAAACCAATGCCACCGTTGAATTCAAAAGGGTCGAAATAGATGGACTAGGTCTTTCTTTTGCTTTGAATCTTCGTATTTTGCAGGTTTGAAAATCATAGCTGCCGGAGAAGATGACCGGAGCCCTAGCTCCGGCGCTGACTCAGGCGAAGACCGGCGAGGAGATTGCGTGGCGCGATGGGCTTCTCTGATTCGTCCATTCATAAGTCAATGGGGTCCACGCGCGCTGACTGTGTTTCAAACCTTTCCAGGACACGTAATCACATATATTCAATTGATTTCAATGTTTTAAACACCAAGTGTCAAGTGGCGCAGCGGTTAAGGCTTTGTTTTGAGAAGATACTCCAACGGGTCCCCAGTTCGAACCATGCCAGGACCGGTTTTCCTTTCTTTTTCACAAACTCTCATATTTTTCTATTTTTTTCCATATTTTTCTATTTTCTTAATATTTTTCATTCATTTTAATTTAATTTCAATTATTTTTATCATGCATTTAAAAACACCAAAAAATATTTTTCTTTTTGCATTATTTCCAGAAAATGTTTATTTAATTATAAAATTAAAAACATTATTTTTGCATGCATATTTAATTTAATTGCTAATTTATCATTTAAATCACTTTTAATTAGTTTTTAATTATTAAATTAACTCCAAAAAATCCCAAAAAATTATTTTAGCATATTAATGTTATTTCCAGCATGAAATATTTTTCTCATTTAAAAATTATTATTTTTGCTAACATTTTTCTCTTGTTCGATTTCCTTGTATTTCCCGATTTCTCATCTCTTCACAGGTTGTTCCGTTTCGGACGATTTCTTTAGCGTTTTCTTTTTTTTCCAATCATGTAATTGCTTATGGGATGTAATAGTTTAATTAGGGCTTCTACTTTCCGCATTTAAAATTATGTATCTGCCCCAAAGCCATGTAATAGCGTAGGATTTATCTTTCCGCACTTTATATTTCCGCAATTTACTTTCCGCATCTTATAAAACTTTTAGTAATTAGGCGTGTATGGCAAGATAAAATTGAACACAACTCACTCTAATTTTCAAGATAACATGAATCTGAAATCAACACACTTTTTTCACACATGCACCCCTTAGGATAATTCTCTCTCGTTGCCTTTACGAATACAAATGGTCATGTCCCTCGAACGTAGAGGTGTCCTAGCACCGTTGCCTTCAAAATAAATCATCATAGTCCCTTCAATACAAAGATCATAGACCCACGATGTCGCCTCCGAATACATGATCTTGACCCTCAATTGCCGCCTACGAAAAATGATGATAGTCCCTTCGAATGTAATAGGATACTTCCTATAAGGTTCTTTCTATGACCATATGATGTCCCTTCGAATGTCCCGCTTACATCCAACGAATAGAGTTACCTACCAACTAATGGTATGGATAGCGCTATTCCAAAGGAACGTAAAATAACACGAAAACGACCATTCTGAGTAGGTAATAAGACTTTTAGTTGCTTGCTCAAATCAAAATACTTTTCACACCTCACACTTTTGTCAAAGTTCAAATTCTTTTTCAAAACGAAACATTTCCGAACACTTTGCATACATTCCTGCATGAATCATTACAAAGTCAAAGCGAAATGCCTTTTCAAAACATTTTTCAAACACACGAGAAAGCACAATTTTAAAGTGATCTAAGAGCAACTAAGAGCCGTAGATAACTACGGATGAAAAGTGCTAATACCTTCCCTTTTCATAACCTTCTCCTTACTCAGAATCTAACGAAGGTCTTTTTTACTTTTACCTTCCCTAATTGGATAAAAGAAAAGTCGGTGGCGACTCTTGCTATCCGCACATTTGCGATACAAAACCTACAAAGTCGAGTTCACCGTATTCTGAGCTGGCGACTCTGGGGAAACACCTAAAGAGAATGCCTTAGGGATTTCTAGATCACCTTTATTGCTTTGTTTGACTTGCTTGCTTTATCTTTAAAGGTTGCTTGGGTATTATATTTGTGGGGATCCTACACCGGATCCGGGTTTCCTTTTAGGTAAGTAGCAATAAATCGTCGCGACCGTTAGGCGTATATCGAAGCAGTCAACATGATGGCTACGTTAGTGTGACACTGGATGTCTGATACTCTTCATTCCCAAGTTGAGGATAGTATTTGGCTGCGTGGTGTCATCAAGCACTAACTAAACTTTTAGAACCTTAATTGACCCATCTTGGCCATTAGAAGGTAGTGAGATGGCCGGCTTTGGTGTGAGACGAGGTTGGTTGATACTCGATGCTCGCTCATTGAGATCGAGACTTTTGGGATATTTTCGTCGACCACTTGGTAGTCGTATTGAAATAAACGCCTACGAGAAAGATCGATTATATGAGATTCCTAGAACCCGGTTACTATTATAGGACAAGATGAACCAACTCAAACTTTTGGTGGGGTAATCGCCTATACCTCATGCAAGCCTTAAACCTAGGCTCATTGTGTGAATTGTTTGTGTGTGCTAAACATGACATCATGACATCATCGCATTGCATATCATTTCTAACTATTTCAAGGACCTAGGGGTTAATCTTTGCTCTGTTTTGTAGGAATTATGGCTTCTAGAAAGACTATCCGAATTAACTTCATGGGTATACCTTCTCAGCTCAAAGAATTGGTTTCAGAAATTCCCGATCATGCTCAGTTCATCAAAAGACATGGTTATCTACATGATTTGGTTATCTCCGGTTTTGAAGAAGATATGATGCATGTCTATTCCAGTTCTTTGATCCGAAACACCATTGCTTTACATTCCCAGATTATCAGTTGGTTCCTACCTTGGAAGAGTTCTCTAAGCTACTTGGGGTACCTATTCTTGACCAAATGCCATTCACCGGTTTGGAAAAGGTCCCTAAGTAAGAAGACATTGCATCGGCCTTACATCTTAAGCGCTCAGACATTGAAGCCAATTGGGAAACCAGAAGCGGAGACAAGGGTTTACTTGCCAAGTTCCTGATAAAGAAAGTCCGAGAATTCCTCAAAGTTATGAGTTTCCATGCATTTGAAGACATTGTGGCCCTGCTAATCTATGGTTTGGTTCTTTTCCCTAACTCGGATCAATTCATAGATGTCAACGTCATCAAGATTTTCCTCACTCATAATCCTGTGCCTACTTTACTTGGAGACATCCTACATTCTCTCCACACTCGTACTACTAAAAGACAAGGAACTCTCATGAGTTGTATACGGTTACTTTCCAGGTGGTTTATTTCGCACCTTCCTCCATCAGTTTTGAAGAACGAACAAAGGTTGAAATGGTCTCAAAGACTAATGTCACTCTCCCACTCAGATATCCGTTGGAGTCTTTTCTCTCAAAAGGACTTCACATTTATTGAGCGTTGTGGAGAATTCCCTAATGTACCACTACTTGGTATAAGGGGAGGTATTACTTACAACCCTTCTCTAGCTCTACGTCGGTTTGGTTTTGCTCGAAGAGATGGTCCACATGATATGCTTCTCCAAGATATTGTGTTCGACTACAATCACGATCTCGAATTACCGCGAAGGTTCATACATGCTTGGGGCATGGTAAAGAAGGATACCAAGACTTTGGGACACAAAACTCCATTCCTTGGGAACCTTACCTCAAATGGGTGCGAGCTCGAGCTCAAAACCTCATGATGCCATTCACGCTGTTTACCGTAATTATGGAACTGTTGCTATAGGTGGCGTACCTATCTTGTTCTCCATCGACATGCCTACGATTTTGAAGACTTGAAGAGATCACGGATTCACTTAAGAAGAAAGGGATACATTTGAAGCTCGGTGCTATGCAAGTGAGAAGAAAGTGTTAGAGTTGACCAAGCTACTTCACGAGGGCGAAACATCAGCCTACCTCGGCACCAAGAAGGCGCCCATGGGAGACTTAGAGCTTTAGGATTTATATGTTTTCTTTTATTGTTTTGAACTATCTTTTGTACTTAAAGAAAAAGAATAAAAAGAACTAATAAATGTTTGTTCATTGCTTGTTTAACAAATTTAAATCTCTAAGGTCCTTGAAAACATTCATTGCATTCACATAAACATTGCATATCATAGCATAACATCTGGTACATTGAAGATTGGTTTTCTCATTTCTCGCTATTTATTTTAGCGAAATGGCTCTTGAACAGCATCAAAGATCTCGGGCTCGAATGCTCGGTTCCAGAGATGTTCACTAGCTTGGTCCAAGGCCAAGAAGATCTAAAAAAGCTCATCAACAAGAAGAAGAAAGTTGTTGGTCTTCTCAACATGGGCAGACGCTACAAAGGTGGTCCTAAAAGGGTTAGCCGGATAGAGCTCTCAGAAGGAAGTGTCAAGAATGAGGGGAGTGTCAAGGGTAATAAAGATGACCAGCGTGAGCCTGAGAAGGAGGGAGAGGATCGCTCTTGCTATAGCCAGTACTCTGATAAGTACAAACAACTTGAAGACCGTCTGAATATTGTGGAAAACCTGAAGATGTCCGGGCTGAATTTTGATGATCTGAGTCTTGTCCCTGGTGTGGTGATTCCCCCCAAGTTCAAAGTTCCAACTCTTGCCAAATATGATGGCATTTCTTGTCCAAAGCTGCATTTAAAGTCCTATGTTCAGAAAATCAACCCCCACACTGATGACAAAAAGTTGTGGATGCACTATTTTCAAGAGAGTTTGTCCGGAACTCAATTGGAATGGTATTATCAGCTAGAGAATGACCGTATCCGTACAGGTAACTTAGCGGATGCTTTCTACAAGCAATATGAGTACAATCCTGAATTGACACCCACTCGCATGCAACTACAGAGCATGTCTATGGGTCGTGATGAGAAGTTTAAGGAGTATGCTCAAAAATGGAGAGATTTAGCAGGTAGAGTTCAGCCACCCTTGTCCAATAGGGAATTGGTTGATATGTTTATGGGAACGCTGACCAGCCCATTCTTCAATCATCTAATTGGAAACTCTTGATGGATTCACCGAGTTGATATTGACAGAGGCGTATTGAAGCTGGTATTAAGAGTGGAAAGATTCAGATAGAGTCATCTTCAAATGCTGCGAAGAGATCTTTTGGTGGTAAGAAGGAAACTAATGTTGTGTATGGTCAGAAAAGCCGAGCCAAGACCGACCGTGCTCAATCGTGGGGGCAGTTGTGATCTCAATCCTACATCGGCACAACCTCGGCGAGAGCGTATCGAGCAGCGAAGCGATTCTGATCAACATGCCATTATCAAGCCTTGCAACACATGTTGAAAGCGGTGATAACCTTGAGGATCCTCCTCAAAATATCAACACTTCCTCTCGAGATACAATCCTAATGCTAAGTGTGCTTACCATTCCAATAGCCTGGACATAACAACGATGATTGTTGGGCTCTGAAGAACAAGATTCAAGATATGATTGAAGCTAAGCGATTGATTTGATCCTCTGTTGAGACTCGAATGTGATCAACGCCCATGCCTAACCATGACAAGAGTTCCAATGTTGTTGGTGAAGATACTTACATTTTCAACATAGATGACTTGACCATTCCTCGATGATTATTAAGAAGAATTTGATACAAGCGGTGTCAATCCAGGATGCCGGAGAATTGTCGTTGGTGCCCATCGCACGATGGTTGTGCTTGGTTGAGAAGGCGTGTTCATGCATGATGGATAAGCGTGAGATATTTCCTAAAACTACCTGGAGTGTGAAGATATGTCTAAGTTGAAGATCGAGGAGGTGAATGGCGCACCATCGTGTGGGATACCTTGGGGCAAAGTGGAAAGTATGATTACATGGTGAAGTACATTTGTTCACGAAGCTACAAGATTCCTATTGAAGATGTTAAGGTGACCGGATGGGGTGACGATTTCCCAGAAGACTATCTTGATGTTAACACTATAAGAATTTCCTCTGTGATCCTGTGCCTAGTGGCACCTCTCATCCTTACTTCTCCCGGACGGTTCCATATTCCTCGACAAAGCTATCCCTTGGAACTATGGGTGAGGTTTACTATCATGGCGTCAAGCAAGACCCTCGACCATTGAAGATCTTACGTTGAAGCTACCATTCGACATTGACAACATCAGGATCAAGTAAGGTGACGAACGGAAGAGTGTTCTCTCCAATCTCTCCTCAAAAGACACTGCGACTCAGCTCGCATTCCATTATTCCATCCATTCCCAAACTAGAGGAAAGAACGGTGACTCATCTTTCACCGGAAGTACCAAAGGAAGTTCTTGAAGACACCTCAAACAAGAAATGGAGGAAATTAGAAGATTATCAAGAAGAGTGACTACAATGTGGTGGAGCAGTTAGGACAGACTCGTCCAAGATCTCCATGCTTGCTCTGCTCTTGTGCTCAGGGCTCATGCTAGCCTTAGTGAAGTTCGAAGAATGCTCACGTACCGCAAGACACTACTCTTGACCAATTTGAAGTTTGTATTGCTAGCGGCTGCCAACAACGGCCTAGGTTTCTCCGATCTTGATTTGACTCTGCGGAAAGAAACAAACAAAGCCTTGCATCTCTGTGAATGCAAGGGCATTACATTGTCTCATGTTTTGGTGGATACGGTTACGCTCTGAATATCCTTCGAAGATTGCTTTTGATCGACTTGATGTTGAAGGGTTGGTTACGAGACCGGTGATATAATCGTGAGCTTTTGATGGTTCTAAGCGAGCGATGCTTGGAAACTCATTCGCTGTTAAAGTCGGTTCCGGACTTTTGACTCTACTTTCTTTGTCATGGACATCCGTCACTTACTCTTGCCTACTTGGGCCCTTGGATACATGGGCATTTATACTCTACCTTACATGCTGAAGTACCGGTGAAAGGGAAGGTTGTTCGGTATGTGGTGAAGAAGAATATGGTCGATCATCTAGGTCATTCCGATATCTCGAGATCGAAGGAGAATTCTTTGAGACTCCCTCAAGCTTTTGAAACAATACCAGTCATGCTGTTGACTCTCCGTCCTCTGATTACACAAGTTCCGCCTAGGATGGCCTCATTGAAGATGCTCAATTGCTTGTTGAAGAAGGAGGTAGTACTATTTGGGGTCAGCTCACGATCTTCCTTTCAAATCGACAAGGCTGGTTTAGGCTTCACCATCGAGTCGGAAGATGATCTTGTGAGCGTGCGGCCAACTTCCTTTCCGCATCGGCCAGTGGAATTCATGCTATAGAGGCGGCGACAACGACTTCGACATCGCAAGTGGATCTTCCCAACTCGGACAAGGGGCTCGACAATTGGAAGGCGAAGACATCACAATCTCCTTTAGGCAGGAGTAATTGCTCTTGTTTTGTTTTGCTTTTATTATTTTCTATGTTTTGAACAATGAACTCTAAAGCCTAATGCCTTGGGGCATCATGGCTCGTTGTGAGGTTATTATCATCATTTGCATATTTTCATTCAATAAAATCTTTGAACTTTTGCATTTAATTGTTGCTTTCTTTCTTTTACTTTATCACCCTTCAAAAGCTATGTGTTTCTTACACACCCGCGTGATACAACTACGAGAATCACTCCGAATCTAGTTGATATAGATATGCTATTGCTAAATATGACTTCGATAATCCGATCTACCAAGCCGAAGATGAAGGTGAGGAAGATTGTGAAGTGTCGAGAGAACTTGTCATCTTTTCTGACAAGAAGAGCGAGTTATCTGCCACCGAAGAAGGGTTGAGGTTGTGAATTTGGAGTCTTGTGAAGACAAAAAGAGATCAAGATAGGGCGGGTCTTGAGCAGGTGTTAAAAAAAGATTGATTCGGATGCTACGAGACTATATTGAGGTTTTGCTTGGTCATACGAAGACATGTTAGGTTTGGACGTTGATATTGTGGTACACGTTGCCCAAAAGAAGGTTTTCTCGATGAAAGCAGAAGGTTAAATGCGTCGTCTGAGATGTCGAGAAAATCAAAGGCGAAGTTATGAAGCAGTTCAACGCCAATTTCTTAGATGTTACTTCTTATCCACAGTGGGTTGCTAACGTGGTGCCTGTGCCCAAGAAGGATGGCAAGGTACGAATGTGTGTAGATTACAGAGATCTGAATAAAGCAAGTCCGAAACACGATTTTCCACTTCCTCATATTGATGTTCTGGTTGACAACACCGCTCAGCATAAGGTTTTCTCCTTCATGGATGGTTTCTCCGATTACAATCAGATCAAAATGGCTCCTGAAGACATGGAAAGACTACTTTCGTTACACACTGGTGAACTGACTTTGTAGGAATTTTGTATCCAAATGTGCGGATAGCAAGAGTCGCCACCGACTTTTATTTTTATCCAATTAAGGGAAGGTAAAAGTAACAGAAAAAGACCTTCGTTAGATTCTGAGTTCGGGAGAATGGTTATGAAAAGGGAAGGTATTAGCACCCCTTTCCATCCGTAGTTACCTACGGGCTCTTAGTTGCTCTAGATCACTTTTTAAAATTTGCTTTCTGTGTGTTTGACAAAAATGTTTTGAAAGGCATTTCGCTTTGACTTTGTAATGACTCATGTAGGAGTGTATACAAAGTGTTCGGAAATGTTTCGTTTTGAAAAGAAAGTTTGAACTTTGAAAAAAGAGTGTGTGGTGTGAAAAGCATTTGGTAGGCGAGCAACTAAAGACTTATTTACCCACTCGAATTGGTCGTTTGTGTACTTCGTTCCTTTAGAATAGCGCTAGCCGTACCATTAGTTAGTAGGTAGCTCCATTCGTTGGATGTAAGCGGGACATTCGAAGGGACATCGGATGGTCATAGAAGGCAACTTGTAGGAAGTATCCTAGCACATTCGAAGGACTATCATCATTTTCGTAGGACAATCGAGGGTCAAGATCATGTATTCGGAGGCGACATCGTGGGTCTTATGATCTTTGTATCGAAGGGACTATGATGATTTGTTTGGAAGGCAGCGGTGCTAGAATACCTCTACGTTCGAGGACATGACCATTTGAATTCGCAAAGGCAGCGAGAGAATTACCTAAGGGTGCGTGTGTGAAAAAGTGTGTTGATTTCGGATATTTTATCTTGAAGTTAGTGGGCTATGTTCAATTTAGTCTTGCCATACGCCTAATTACTAGCAATTTATAGGGTGCGGAAAGTAAAATGCGGAATGTAAAGTGCGGAAAGTAAATGTCCTACGCTATTACAAGGCTTTGGGCGAGATACATAATTTAAAATCGGAAAATAAAATCCTAAATTAAACTATTACATCCCGTATACAATTACATTATTGAAAAATAAAATGAAAGCGGAAGGATAAATGCGAATCGGATTAACTTTGTGAAGCGATGAGAAATGGAAAATATGATGATCGAAATAAGAGAAAATGTTAGAAAAATGCAAATTTTATATGAGAAAATTATACATCTGGAAATAATATAAATATGCTAAAATAATTTTTGGGATTTTTGGATGCAATTTAATAATTTAAAATGAATTAAAAGTGATTTAAATGCAAAATTATAAATAAAATAAATATGCATGCAAAAATATTTTTAATTTATTAAATTAAATAAAGATTTTATGAAAATAATGTAAAAAGAATAAATATTTTTGATAATTTTTAATGCATAAATAAAATTATGAAAAATTAAAAACAATGCAAAATATTAAAATATATGAAAAACATGAAAATATGCAAAGTTGAGAAAAAGGAACAAAAGCGGTGCCCATGGGGATCGAACTCGGGACACTTTGGAGCATCAAGGACAGTCCACGCCTTAACTACGCCACGTTGCGTGCGGTGTTTGAAAGCAGTTGAGTGGAAGAAAACAGCGTCGCTCTGCAGCCTCCGCTCGCGCCATCCATCGTCTTCAACCTTTTGAAATTTTTGAAAGATAGCGTCGGCTTTTGCTCGGCGCTACTGAATAACAAAATCAAAAACACACATACATAATATAAATAAAATCTAAGGCCATGGTTCGATTCCTTGAAGCATTCCGAACACCTTGGTATGGGTCTTATGGTCCAATTTTTCTGTTTGAAACCCTAATTGAAACAGAAAACCTAACAATGGTGTTATGCATTCCGACCATGGAAATTCGATTAAAGCACCGAGAAAGTTTGCAAATACATCACTATCACAAAACAAACACAAATCCGTTAATAATGCATGAATGAAGAATTCGATTTTGAAAATTTAAGAACAAACCGATTTAGGTTTTCACGATTCTTGATGGTTTTGGCAAAGTAAAGTGCAGATCGATTCGGAGATGTCAAGGAATGTGTTGGACACCTCAAAATCAATGAAAGCAATTTGGAAGTAGGATTGCCAATAGCTTGCTTGTCACGGTTTTTGAGTTTGGGAATAGGGTTTCTAGAGCAATTTTTCGTTTTTCTTTTATTGGTATGCATCGGTATAATCTTGGATGGATTTGGGATCATTTTGGCAAGAATCAATCACCATTCAATGAAAATCAAATTTGATTTTTGTAGAAAATCAAATTTTCAAAACTTGATCAATTCAATCCAATCTTGCCATTTTGTCAAATTTCGAAATTTCTTTGGACTTTGGTGAGTTTCTTGAATCTCAAGGAAGGAATAAAATCAATCTTTCAATTAATTTTGATTTTATAATTTATTTTAAATTTAATTTGTATTTAAATGAATAAATTCAAAATTAAATAGAAAAATAAATCAAAAATTCATGGCATTGGGCTTGGATATTCCTAATTGTATGAGGAATAAGTTTGGATGAAGAAAAAGCAAGCCCATTTGCAAAAATTTGATTTTAGAAGTATCTCTCTTTGTGCATTCTTTCAAAATTGCCCAACTTGTGAATGGTGTATCTTGCTCAATTTTCCACATTTTGAGTGTTCTTGGACTTTTGGAAAGCTCTAAGAGTCCTCTAACCAACCTTTTGGTCTCATCTCAATTGGAGTTACCATGCTCAATATATCTTCAAAACAAAAGTTGACTTTTGTTGACTTTGAAAATGACTGTAATGTTTTGAGCTATACCTCTCAAATGAAGCATTTTTGGACATTCTTGTGAGACATGAAGTTGTAGAAATTGAATTTCCTTCAAAACAAGAGGTGGTGGAAAAATTTCGAGAAAGTATGAAAGTTATGATCGAGTCAAAGTTCGGTTGACTTTTCACCTAGAAACCTAATTTAGAAAGTTTGACTTTTGAGCAAATCTTGAGTTTTCTTGATGAATCATGATCAACCCTTGATCAAATGATGAATGTAACTTCAAAATGAGGATGTTGACCAAAATTATGAAGTTTGTTGTATGTTGACCACAGATTGACTTTTGTCCATACTGATTGATTTTCGACCATCGAGCAATTATGCAGGAAACTTGACTTGTGAGCTTGAAACTTGACATGGAGAATCTTTGAAGCATATGAGGAGGCATGAAGACCATTGGAGATGTTGGAAGTCCATCTTACCAGAGATACCAAACCCTAGTTTGGGTTGATTGTCTGGAGAGAGTTTGTCGATCGACTCTTGAGGAATCCTTGAGTATGGATGTATGAAATCTCTTGAGTAGATGGAGGCAAATTTTGGGGTATGACTGCCCTGTTCAATCTTCTTGTCTTGGAAGGTTAGATTGACACGCTTGTCTTCGTGACACGAAAGTAGAAGATGATTGAACACTCGACACACGAAAATTTGCTTTCATTTGGTGGATGATGCGGGAATGGGCTTCTGAGATGCCATTTGGAGGCTGGATACTTATTTGGAAGATGAGTCGTCGCTAGACTCGAGAATGTCGATAGGAGAATTGGCGGGGATGGGCTTAGATGCCATCTGGAAAGATCGATCTTGGGGAGTGAGCGTCTGCTAGGCTCTGTAGGCGTTCGGAAGGAGCATGGAGATGGGCTTAAGATGCCATCTGGAGAGTCATACGTTAGACTTCGTGTTCATTTTTGAATGAAGTTATTGGTTTTATTGATTTTTAACCATATATGCAGCATTACGAAGTGAAGCATTGTTGATAAGTAGTCGGAGATGGGCTTAAGATGCCATCGGCAGGCCAGGTCGTGCTAGACTCTGTAGTTCTGTTGATAATCGGGAATCGAGAATAAATCTTCGTCTTGATTACTCGAGGAGATTGTAGTTGGCAAAATGTGGATAGCTTCCTGTTGTGCATGGTGTAGATCCATTGCACATTTATCGGAGGATAACCCGAGGTCTTTCGGATAGTTTTCCGTCGATTCGGGGCTTAATCTGGACCGTCGTCGGAGGACAACCAGGCGGTCTTCGGATAGTTTTCCGTCGGTTGGGGCTTAATCACGGACTTGTTTGCGTCGTGGTATTACTGTTTTGGAGAAAACAAGAGGAACTTTGATAGAATATTTGTTAGCTTTATGCAAAGTATGATGCATGACGATTGTATATGAATGACATATGCATGAATTATGACTTTATAGTAATGTATGAATGATAGATGTTGTGGTATTTCAAAACATATCCATCTTGAAGAAGATCGGATTTTACTTGAGAATTCGATTTACGCTTGGAGATTGGGTGGGTGAGAACCTCGCTTTTGAAGGAAGAAAGATATCCGGGATTCCTCCGATGCACTATCGACCAAGTCTTGGGCCTAGATATTGTTGAGGAAGGTAGAGATTTGAGCCGTTGTTGGAGATCTCATATAGACCTGCTTGAGGAGAGTGCGGGAGGCGATCGTTGGGGACCTTGTATGTAGATCTGTTGAGGAAATTTAGGGGCTCTCTGGGGATTACGGTGTAGATCTCATTGGAGAGCATTTGATAGTTGTCGGGAGACCGGGTTGGAAGAGTCGGGAATCGTTGTAATCTCGGTGGGGAATGAAGATGTAGTTTCCTCCGATGCACTATCGACCAAGTTTGGAGTCGAATCTTGTTGGGGAAAAGGAAAGGAGCGAGAGATGTCCATTGGGGATAAATACCTTATTTGGGGGTGAGGTGTTCTTGCTGGAGGCGATGTAACTTTACTTAGTCGAGTAAATTCTGCTCGTGGATTCCCTTTTGCTCTGCGGGAAATTGTGTTGTGAGTGACACCTTTGGGGATCATGCTCTGTGGGGGCAGCTTTGGTGACTTTCGTCGTCGTCCCAATTCACGGAGCACAGTAAGTACTTTTGTATATTCACTTTTATTATGTTTGTGATTAGATTCTTATTGTCAAATGCATATAGTCATTGAAACAAGCGTTGGACTTATTGCAAATAACAACAACGAAATTGTAAAGAGAAAGAAGCTTGTTTATTTGAAAGGTGGCGTATGGCCAAGTAGTTTGTACACAAGAAGGTAAAAGCTATCGGAAACAATCTCGTTAAGTTCCAACTATGCTAGTACTCATATATTTCGACTATCTCATCTCCTTCTGTCGTTAGAAAGTGAGTGGTGATCTTCGCCATTTGAACCTTGAATCTGATAGTAGTGCAGGCGGTGATCTGGAAGAGACATAGTAAATGCGCTTAAATCCTAACTTTTGCCTAGACCGCCCTTCGGGTTTGATCTCTGGATACCCTTTTTGCCCAAACCGCCTTTTCGGGTTTCGACTTGCGGGTGTACATGTTTTGCATATATCAATTTTGCCCGAACCTTTTTGGTTACCGAGGATGCTATTTTTGCCTAGGTTAAATCGACCTAGCGGGTCTCTTTATCGTAGTATTTTTGACTATGTCTGCGTTCACGGGGTGTGGGAAGTCTTCACCATCCATGGTGCTAAGTATCATAGCTCCCGGAAAAATCTTGTCTTGACTACAATGGTCCCTCGTGGGTGGGAGTCCATTTGCCCACAGGATCACCTTGTGGAAGAATGATGCGCTTGACTACTAGGTCACCAATTTGATAGACTCGGTGCTTGACCTTCTTGTTAAATGTTACGATCATTCGTTTACGATAAATCATCCATGGCGGATGGATGCGAGTCGTTTCTCATCAATCAAGTTGATCTGGTCAAGCGATGCGACGATCATCTTCACCTAACTCTGCGTCTGGAGGACTACGGTTGAGGTATCCCGAACCTCGATGGGTAAGCGGCTTCCATACCGTATACAAGAGAAGGGGTTGCCCTGTTGATGTTAAATCTGTGGTGCGATAACCATGAAGAGCAAATGGTAACATCTCATGCCAATCTTTGTAAGTCATTGTCATCTTACGTATAATCTTCTTAATGTTCTTATTGGCGGCTTCCACTTTGCCATTCATCTTAGGCGATATGGAGGAATTGTGATGCTTGATCTTGAATTGCGTGCGAGTTCGGTGATCATCTTGTTGTTAAGATTGGAGCCGTTATCTGTGATAATCCTTTCGAGAATGCCATATCGACGGATAAGGTTATGTTTGATGAATCGAGCCACACATTCTTAGTGCGAGATCTGACGGTGCTTCTACCCACTTGGTGAAATAGTCAATTGCCACAAGGATGAAGCGATGTCCATTGGAAGGCTGGGCAGTTTCTCCAATCATGTCAATGCCCACATTGCAAAGGCCAAGGAGAAGTTAAAACATTGAGAGTCTTGGAAGTGCGTGCACTTTGTCGGCATATATCGGCTTGTGACAAGATCGAGCATAAGCGGTGACAATCGACTTCCATGGTGGACCAATAGTAACTTGTTCTCAAAATCTTCTTAGCCATGGTGTGTCCCTTGGAGTGGGTACCAAATAACCTTCGTGTAACTCTTCCATGATGCATTCTTTTTTGGTCTACGGCGGTAGTAAGCACAAGTCGTGGTTGCGCTTGTATAAGATGCGTTCTTGAGAAAGAATTTGGGCGAATCTTCTCATGAACTTCTTATCATTAAGATGCCCTGGGATATTCACGAGCCTCAAGATACCTCTTCACATCGTAGTACCAAGGTTTCTCTTACGTATCAAGCTCACAACAATATCTTTGGTTAGTCAAACTTCTCAATGATGATCGGGAGCCTCGTTGTCCCATCTAACCTTGAACATAGGCGACATAGTAGCCAATCGTGCTTAGTGATTCTCTTCTCGTGGAATATGATCAAAGTAATCTCTTAGTAGGAATCAAACTCGAACATGCTCGTCTGGAATGAGATTCGGATGCTTCGTATCCCTCGCCTTTATCGGTGATCACTAAAGTGAGTCTCCATACACTTGTAAGAACTTGATTCTTAAGTCAATAGCGACTTTAAGACCCATGATGCACGCCGTACTCGGCCATGTTGTTAGTGCAAGCTGAAACATAATCGGCGGTGAAAGGAGTATGTCACCTGGGGATGTAATGATGGCGCCAATGCCATTGCCAAGTGCGTTTGAGGCTCCATCAAAGACCATAGTCCATCGGGATCCTTGTTCAGGTCCTTCATCGGGCACAGTTCTTCCTGATCGATAACTAGTAAAACATCTTCATCACGGAAATTGAGCTGCATAGGCGATAGTCATCTACGGCTTGAGGCCAAATGATGGCTACTACACTTCCTTTGATCGCTTTACGAGAAGTGTCTTGGATGTCATATTCGGTCAAGATCATTTCCATCTTGCTATTCTTCGGAGGTTGGTTTCTCAAATATGTATTTTATCGGATCCATCTTGAAATCAACAAGGTAGTGTGAGTCGACATATCTTGTCTTAGTCGTGCAGCCCAAGCCAAAGCGTTGCAAGTTTTCTCATTGTGGTATCTTGTTTCACAGTCGGTAAACTTTTGCTAAGGTAGTATATTGCATGCTCTTTTCAACCGGACTCGTCATGTTGCCCCAACACACATTGAGTTCTCTAACAACATCAAGTACATGATAAGAGTCTTCCTTGATGGCGACATCGAGATAGGAGGATTACGAAGGTACTCCTTGATTTTGTCAAAGCGATCGGCAATGTCATTCCATTCCACTACTTGATCTTTCTTTAGTAACTTGAAGATTGGCTCACAAGTAGCGATTAAGTGTGCAATGAATCGGAAATGTAGTTCAATCGGAGAAACCTCGACTTCCTTCTCGGTCGGGGTGGCATCTCTTGAATAGCTTTAACCTTGGCGGGATCGACTTCAATACCTTTACCGCGACAACAAACCCTAGGAGTTTTCGGATCGACTCCAAAGGTGCACTTGTTAGGATTAAGCCTTAACACTGCTTCTTCAACCTATCAAACAATTTACGCAAATGACCAAGATGTTCTTCTTGATCTATGATCGAGCTATCATGTCGTCGTAGACCTCTATCTCGTGATGAATCATGTCATGAAACAATGTCACCATAGCACGATAAGTGGCACCAGCGTTCTTGAGTCCGAGCAGCATAACCTTGTAGCGAGAAAGTGCCTGTGTGTAACAAAGTAGTCTTCTCCATGTCTTGAGAGCCATTTTGATCGATTGTAGGAGAAACCATCCATGAAGGAAAACCTTATCTTTGGCGGTGTTGTCAACGAAACATCAATATGAGGAAGTGGAAATCATCTTTCGGACTTGCTTTATTCGGATCTCGTAATCCACACATTCGTACTTTACCATCTTTCTTGAGCACGGGCACCACATTAGCAACCCATGGATAAAGTAACTTGACTAAGAAACTGCATTGGCGCTTCATAACCCGGCTTTGATCTTTCGACATCTCGGGGCGCATCGGCAGACATACATTTCAGGGGAGAAAACCTTCTTTTGTCGGCATCGATTGTACCACAATATCAATGTCTAAACCGAGCATGTCTTATTATGACCAGGCAAAAACCTCAATATAGTCTCGTAGCATCTGAACCAACCTTTCTTTAACACTATTCTCAAGACCGCTCCTATCTTGATCTCTTTTACATCTTCGTCGGTACCCAATTCACAACCTCAACTTGCTCTTAGTGTGGTGTATAACTCGCTCTTCTTCTTTGCTTGATCAGGCAAGTTCTCCTGCACTTCACAATCTTCCTCACTTCGTCTTGGCTTGGTAGATCGGATTATCGAAGTCATATTTAGCACTAGCATGTTGTTAACAGATTGAGTGATTACGATGTATCACGTGGGTGTGTGTAAGAACACATAGCTTTTGAAGGGGTGATAAAGTAAAGAAAGAAAAAAACAATTGAATGCAAAGTCCAACGATTTATTAAATGAAAATCATAAGCGACAAATAATAACCCTATAAGCGAGCCATGATGCCCTGAGTCTCTTGTTTTGTTTTGCTTTTACATTATTTTCTATGTTTTGAACAATGAACTCTAAGCCTAATGCCTTGCCGGGGCATCATGGCTCGTTGTGAGGTTATTATCATCATTTGCATATTTTCATTCAATAAAATCTTTGAACTTTTGCATTTAATTGTTGCTTTCTTTCTTTTACTTTATCACCCGCCAGCTATGTGTTTCTTACACACGCACGTGATACAACTGAGAATCACTCGAATCTCGTTGATAATAGATATGTGCTAAATATGACCGATAATCCGATCTGGCCGAAGATAAGAGTGAGAAGATTGTGAGTGTCGAGGAGAACTTGTCATCTTCTACGGAAAAGAGCAGTTATCTGACCATGAAGAGCGAGTTAAGGTTGATTTGGTCTTGAAGACAAAAGAGATCAAGATAGGGCGGGTCTTGAGCGTGTTAAGAAGATTGATTCGGATGCTACGAGACTATATTGAGGTTTTGCTTGGTCGTCTGAACATGTTAGGTTGGGCGTTGATATTGTGGTACACCGATTGCCGACAAAGAGGTTTTCTCGGTGAAGCGAAGGTTCGTCGCGTCTGAGAATGTCGAGAAAATCAAAGCCGAATTATGAAGCGATTCAACGCCAATTTCTTAGATGTTACTTCTTATCCCGATGGGTTGCTAACGTGGTGCACGAAGAGATGGCAAGTACGGTGTGGATTACAGATCGCTGAAGTCCAGCTACGATTTTCACTTCCTCATATTGATGTTCGGTTGACAACACCGCTCGACATAAGTTTCTCCTTCATGGATGGTTTCTCCGATTACAATCAGATCAAAATGGCTGAAGACATGGAAAGACTACTTCGTTACATTGAGCCGACTTTGTAGAATTTTGTATCCAAATGTGCGGATAGCAAGAGTCGCCACCGACTTTTATTTTTATCAATTAAGGGAAGGTAAAGTAGCAGAAAAAGACCTTCGTTAGATTACGAGTTCGGAGAATGGTTATGAAAAGGGAAGGTATTAGCACCCTTTCCATCCGTAGTTACCTCTGAACTTGGTTGCTCTAGATCACTTTTAAAATTTGCTTTGTGTGTTTGACAAAAATGTTTTGAAAGAGGCATTTCGCTTTGACTTTGTAATGACTCATGTAGGAGTGTATACAAAGTGTTAGGAAATGTTCGTTTTGAAAAGAGTTTGAACTTTGAAAAAAGAGTGTGTGGTGTGAAAAGCATTTGGTAGGCGAGCAACTAAAGGCTTATTACCCACTCGAATTGGTCGTTTGTGTGCTTCTCGTTCCTTTAGAATAGCTAGCCGTACCATTAGTTAGTAGGTAGCTCCATTCGTTGGATGTAAGCGGGACATTCGAAGGGACATCGGATGGTCATAGAAGGCAACTTGTAGGAAGTATCCTAGCACATTCGAAGGGACTATCATCATTTTCGTGGCGACAATCGAGGGGTCAAGATCATGTATTCGGAGGCGACATCGTGGGTTATGATCTTTGTATCGAAGGGACTATGATGATTTGTTTGGAAGGCAGCGGTGCTAGAATACCTCTACGTTCGAGGACATGACCATTTGAATTCGCAAAGGCAGCGAGAGAATTACCTAAGGGGTGCGTGTGTGAAAGAAGTGTGTTGATTTGGATATTTTATCTTGAAGTTAGTGGGCTATGTTCAATTTTAGTCTTGCCATACACGCCTAATTACTAGCAATTTATAGGGTGCGGAAAGTAAAATGCGGAATGTAAAGTGCGGAAAGGTAAATGTCTACGCTATTACAAGGCTTTGGGGCGAGATACATAATTTAAAATGCGGAAAATAAAATCCTAAATTAAACTATTACATCCATACAAATACATTATTGAAAATAAAATGAAAAGCGGAAGGATAAATACAGATCGGATTAACACAGTGAAGATGAGAAATTGGAAAATATAATGATCGAAATAAGAGAAAATGTTAGAAAAAATGCAAAATTTTATATGAGAAAATTACTACATGCTGGAAATAATATGAATATGCTAAGATAATTTTTTGGGATTTTTTGGATGCAACTTAATAATTTAAAATGAATTAAAAGTGATTTAAATGCAAAATTATAAATAAAAATAAATATGCATGCAAAATGTATTTTTAATTTATTAAATTAAATAAAGATTTTATGAAAGTAATGTAAAAAGAATAAATATTTTTGATAATTTTTTAATGCATAAATAAAATTGTGAAAAGAATTAAAAACAATGCAAAAATATTAAAATATATGAAAAACATGAAAATATGCAAAGTTGAGAAAAAGGAACAAAGCGGGTGCCCATGGGGATCGAACTCGGGACACTTTGGAGCATCAGGAGTCCACGCCTTAACCGCTCACGCGTTAAATGCGGTGTTTAAAGCGGTTGAGTGGAAGAAAACGGCGTCGCTCTCGGCTTCCTCCTTCGCGCCATCCATCGTCTTCACCTTTTGAAATTTTTGAAAGATAGCGTCGGCTTTTGCTCGGCCTAGTCAACAAAATCAAAAACACGCATACATAATATAAATAAAATCCAAGGCCATGGTTCGATTCCTTGAAGCATTCGAACACTGGTATGGGTCTTATGGTCCAATTTTTCTGTTTGAGGAAACCTAATTGAAACGGAAAACCTAACAATGGTGTTATGCATTCCGATCATGGAAATTCGATTAAAGCACCCAGAAAGTTTGCAAATACATCACTGATCACAAAAACAAACATAAATCCAGTTAATAATGCATGAATGAAGGAATTCGATTTTTGAAAATTTAAGAACAAACGATTTGATTTTCCACGATTCTTGATGGTTTTGGCAAAGTAAGTGCTGATCGATTACGGAGATGTCAAGGAATGTGTTGGACACCTCAAAATCAATTAAACGGCTGGAAGTAGGATTGCCAATAGCTTGCTTGTCACGGTTTTGTTTGGGAATAGGGTTTCTAGAGCAATTTTTAGTTTTATTGGTATGCATCGGTATAAATCTTTGGATGGATTTGGGATCATTATTGGCAGAATCAATCACCATTCAATGAAAATCAAATTTGATTTTTGTATAAAATCAAATTTTCAAAACTTGATCAATTCAATCCAATCTTGCCATTTTGTCAAATTTGAAATTCTTTGGACTTTGGTGAGTTTCTTGAATCTCAAGGAAGGAATAAAATCAATCTTTCAATTAATTTTGATTTTATAATTTATTTTAAAATTTAATTTGTATTTAAATGAATAAATTCAAAATTAAATAGAAAAATAAATCAAAAATTCATGGCATTGGGCTTGGATATTCCTAATTGTATAAGGAATAAGTTTGGATGAAGAAAAAGCAAGCCCATTTGCAAAAAAATTGATTTTTAGAAGTATCTCGCTTTGTGCATTCTTTCAAAATTGCCCAACTTGTGAATGGTGTATCTTGCTCAATTTCCCACATTTTTGAGCGTTCTTGGACTTTTTGGAAAGCTCTAAGAGTCCTCTAACCAACCTTTTTGGTCTCATCTCAATTGGAGTTACCATGCTCAATATATCTTCAAAGCAAAAAGTTGACTTTTTGTTGACTTTGAAAATGACCTGTAATGCTTTGAGCTATACCTCTCAAATGAAGCATTTTTTGGACATTCTTGTGAGACATGAAGTTGTAGAGAATTGAATTTCCTTCAAAACAAGAGGTGGTGGAAAAATTTCTGAGAAAGTATGAAAAAGTTATGATCAGTCAAAGTTCAGTTGACTTTTCACCTATAAACCCTAATTTAGAAAGTTTGACTTTTGAGCAAATCTTGAGTTTTCTTGATGAATCATGATCAACCCTTGATCAAATGATGAATGTAACTTCAAAATGAGTATGTTGACCAAAATTATGAAGTTTGTTGTATGTTGACCACGATTGACTTTTGTCCATCTGTGATTTTCGACCATCGAGCAATTGTCTGAGGAAACTTGACTTGTGAGCCTTGAAACTTGACATGGAGAATCTTTGAAGCACATGAGGAGGCATGAAGACCATTGGAGAGGTTGGAAGTCCATCTTACCCTGAGAGATACCAAACCCTAGTTTGGTTTGATTGTCTAGGAGAGAGTTTGTCTGATCAACTCTTGAGGAACCCTTGAGTACAGATGTATGAAACCTCTTGAGTAGATGGAGGGCGAATTTTGGGGGTATGACAGCGTGCTATGGTGACATGATTTCATGACATGATTCATCACGAGATAGAGGTCTACGTCGACGACATGATAGCTCGATCACAAACTGAAGAAGAACATCTAGATCATTTGAAATTGATAGGTTGAAAATGCATGTGAGACTTAATCCCAACAAATGCACCTTTGGAGTAAGATCCGGTAAACTCTTAGGGTTTGTTGTCAGTGGTAAAGGTATTGAAGTTGACCCCGCCAAGGTTAGAGCCATTCAAGAAATGCCAGCTCCCCGTACCGAGAAGGAAGTCAGAGGTTTCTTGGGCCGATTGAACTACATTGCCATATTCATTGCACATCTAACTGCTACTTGTGAGCCAATCTTCAAGTTACTAAAGAAAGATCAAGTAGTGGAATGGAGCGGCGATTGCGGATCGCTTTTGACAAATCAAGGAGTACCTCTGAATCCTCCTATCACGATGCCGCCTGAAGGAAGACCTCTTATCATGTACTTGGTTGTTAGAGAATTCAATGGGGTGTGTGTTGGGGCAACATGGCGAGCCTGGTCGAAAAGAGCATGCAATATACTACCTTAACAAAAGTTTACCGGTATGAAACAAGATACTCACATTCGAGAAAACTTGCAACGCTATTTCACGCTTTCGACTAAGGCAGATATGTTGACTCACACTACCTTGTTGATTTCCAAGATGGATCCGATAAAATACATATTTGAGAAACCAGCTCTCTCGGAAGAATAGCAAGATGGAAAATGATCTTGACCGAATCGACATCGAACACTTCTCGAAAGCGATTAAAGGAAGTGTAGTAGCCATCATTTGGCTCATCGGCAGATGACTATCGATCTATCGTTCAATTTCGAGATGAAGATGTTTTGTTAGTTACTAATTGTGAAGAACGAGGCCGGATGAAGGACACGAACAAGGATCGATGGACCATGGTCTTTGATGGAGCCTCAACGCACTTGGCAATGGCATTGGCGCCATCATTACATCACCCATAGGCGGACATCGCCTTTCCTTTGCCAGATTATGTTTCATTGCACCAACAACATGGCGAATACGGGCGTGCATTATGGGTATTAAAGGCGCTATTGACTTAAGAATCAAGTTCTTGCAAGTGTATGGAGATTCACTTTTGGTGATCGGTCGATTAAGGCGAGTGGGAAGCGAAGCATCCGAATCTCATTCCTTAACGAGAGCATGTTTTGAGTTTGATCCCCTACTTCGAAGAGATCACTTTCAATCATATTCCACGAGAAGAGAATCAGTTGGCAGACGCGTTAGCTACTATGTCATCTATGTTCAAGGTCAGATGGGACAACGAGGCTCCCCAGATCATCATTGAGAAGTTTGACGAACCAGCATACTGTTATGAGCTTGATACAAAAGAGAAACCTTGGTACTACGATGTGAAGAGGTATCTTGAGGCTCAGGAATATCCCGCAGGGGCATCTGTCAACGATAAGAAATTCATGAGAAGATTTGCATCCAAATTCTTCCTCACCAACGGCATCTTATACAAACGCAACCACGACTTGTGCTTACTCCGTTGTGTAGACCGGAAAACAGTAGAACGTATCATGGAAGAGTCACACGACGGTGCATTTGGTACCCACTCCAGTGGACATACGATGGCTAAGAAGATTCTGAGAACAGGTTACTATTGGTCCACCATGGAAGCTGATTGTCACCGCTATGCTCGGTCTTGTCACAAATGCCAGATTTATGCCGACAAAGTGCACGTACCTCCAGTACCTCTGAATGTTCTTACCGCTCCTTGACCTTTTGCAATGTGGGGCATTGACATGATTGGAGAAATCAAGCCCACAGCTTCCAACGGACATCGTTTCATCCTTGTGGCAATTGACTATTTCACCAAGTGGGTAGAAGCAGCCTCGTTCGCATCTGTTACCAAGAATGTCGTGGCTCGATTCATCAAGCATAATCTCATCTGTCGGTATGGCACTCCCGAGAGGATTATCACAGATAATGGCTCTAATCTCAACAATAAGATGATCACCGAGCTCTGCACGCAGTTCAAGATCAAGCATCACAACTCTTCTCCTTATCGGCCTAAGATGAACGGCGCAGTGGAAGCCGCCAACAAGAACATTAAGAAGATTATATGAAAGATGACGGATGACTTACAAAGATTGGCATGAGATGTTACCATTTTCTCTTCATGGTTATCGCTACAAGACGAACATCAACAGGGCAACCCTTTCTCTTGTATACGGTATGGAGCGGTCCTACCAATCGAGGTTCGATACCCTCAACCGAATCCTCCAGGGCAGAGTTAGGCGAAGACGATTGGATTCGAGACTCGCCTTGATTAATTTGATTGATGAGAAACGACTCGCATCCATCTGCCACGGACAGATTTCTCAGAAGCGAATGATCAGAGCATTTAACAAGAAGGTCAAGCACCGAGTCTACCAAGTCGGTGATCTAGTAGTCAAGCGCATCATTCTTCCACAAGGTGATCCAGGGCAAATGGACTCCCACCTACAAGGGACCATTTGTAGTCAAGATGATATTTTCGGTGGAGCTATGATACTTTGCACCATGGATGGCGAAGACTTCCCACACGCTGTGAACGCAGACATAGTCAAAAAATACTACGCATAAATGAGACCCGCTAGGTCGACTGACCTAGGCAAAAATAAGCGCATCTTGGCGAACCAAAAGGGTTCGGGCAAAAGTTAAGGATATATATACAAAACATGTACACCCGGCAAGTCGAAAACCTGAAAAGGCGGCTTGGGCAAAAAGGGTATCGTGGTGAAAACCGAAAGGCGGTCTAGGCAAAAGTTAGGGATTTAAGCGTACGACTATGTCTCTTCCAGATCACCTACTTTCAGACTACTATCATCATTCAAGATTCAAATGGCAAAGATCAATTCACTCGCTCTCTACTGACAACAAGGAGATGAGATAGTTGAAATATATGAGTACTAGCATAGTTGGAACTTAACGAGATTGTTTCCGCATAGCTTTTTACTTTTCTTGTGTACAAACTACTTGGCCATACGCCACATTTCAAATAAATACAAGTTTCTTTCTCTTTACAATTCTTGCTGTTGTCGTTTGCATAAAGTCCAACGTTTGCTTTGAATGATTATATGCATTTGACAATAAAAATCTATTCACAAACATGCGAAAAGTAAACATAACAAAAGTAATTACTACGGGCTCGAGGAATTGAGATGACGAAGTCACCAATGCATTTCCCCAGGCGTAATCCCCACGGAGGTGTCGCTCACCACAAACCTTCCCCAGCGGAGTAGAGGTGAATCCCCAAGCAGTGATTCCACCCGACTAAAATCATGTTACATCAGTCTCCGAGCGAAAGCACTTCATCCCCAGCCGAGGTATTTATCCCCAGAAAAATATCTCTCAACAATTCCCCTTTTCCCCAGCAGCAGTATCCAGACCTGAAACTTGGTCAGATAGTGCATCGGAGGAAACCTACACCTTTTATACCTCAGCCAGAGATTCCAACGGGCTCCAACCCGGTCTCCCAGCAATTATCAAATACTCTCAGGGATTTACGCCAAGATCGAGAGCCTCCTCAGACTCTCCAGCAGGGTCTATGTATGAGATCCTCGACAACGTGTTTCTTGATCTCTACCATCCTCAACAGTTTTTAGGCCCAAGACTTGGTCATATAGTGCACCGGAGGAATCAAGGTTATCTTTCTTCTCAGGGTTTCCATCCTCAAACAGAAGTCAGAAATCTCCAAGCAGAACATCTGCATCTTCTTCAAGATGGATATGTTTTGAAATACCACAACATCTATCATTCATACATTTCTCATAAAGTCACAATATATGCATATGTCATTCATACACATCGTCATGCATCATACTTTGCATAAGACTAACAATATTCTATCAAAGTTTCTCTTGTTTTCTCCAAAATAGGTGAAGATCACCGACGCAACAGTCCAGATTAATGCGAATCCGCATGGCGAACTATCTGAAGACCTAGTTGTCCTCCGACAAGCGGTCGAGATTAAGACCGAATCCGACGGAAAACTATCCGAACGATCGCCTCGTTGTCCTCCGACAACGGATCTAGGATTAATACCGAAGCCGACGGAAACCTATCGACGATCACAAGTTATCCTCCGATAACAGACTGTGGACCAATACCCGATGCAGGGAAGATATCCACATGTTACCAGCTACTACCCCCTCAGAGTAATCAACACGAAGATGTATTCTGACCGTCTCTTATTATCAACAGCAATTACAGAGTCTAGCGTACGACTCAGTTGCCTTGGATGGCATCTTAAGCCCATCTCCGACTACTTGTCAACATTTCTCCACTTTCAGAATGCTGCATATTTGGTTAAAAATCAATACAAACCAATAACTTCATTCAAAGATGAGCACGAATTCTAACGTACGATTTCCCCCGGATGGCCTCTTAAGCCCATCTCCATGCTCCACCACTTCCAGAACGTCTACCGAGCCTAGCGTACGGCTCACCCCCAGCATCGTTCTTTCCAGATGGCATCTTAAGCCCATCCCCGCCAGTTCTCCTATCCATACAACAATCTCAAGTCTAGCGTACGACTCATTCCCCAGCGAAATCTCCAGCCTCTCCAAATGGCATCTATAAGCCCATTCCCGCATCATCAGCCACCAGCGAGTGCAAATTTTCAGGTGTACTCGAGTGTTCAATCATCTTCTACCTCCAGGTCACGAAAGGCGAGCATGCCAATCTAACCCTTCCAGTACAAGAAGATTGAACAAGGGCAGCTGTCATACCCCAAAATTTGCCCTCCATCTTCTCAAGACATTCCATACATCCATGCTCAAGGATACCTCAAGGGTTGATTAGACAAACCCTCTCCTAGACAATCAACCCAAACTAGGGTTTGGTAATTCTCAGATCCAGATGGATTTCCAACATCTTCAATGGTCATCATGCCTCCTCATATGCTTCAAAGATTCTCCATGACAAGTTTCAAGCCTCACAAGTCAAGTTTCCTCAGACAATTGCTCAGATGGTTGAAAATCAGTTGTATTGGACAAAAAGTCAATTGTGGTCAACATACAGTCAAACTTCATGATTCTTGGTCAACATCCTCATTTTGAAGTTACATTCATCATTTGATCAAGGGTTGATCATGATTCATCAAGAAAACTCAAGATTTGCTCAAAAGTCAAACTTTCTAAATTAGGGTTTCTCAGTGAAAAGTCAACCAAACTTTGACTGAGCATAACTTCTTCATACTTTCTCAGAAATTTTTCCACCGCCTCTTGATTTGAAGGAAATTCAATTCTCTACAACTTCATGTCTCACAAGAATGTTCAAAAAATGCTTCATTTGGAAGGTATGGATCAAAACATTATAGGTCTTTTTCAAAGTCAACAAAAAGTCAACATTTTGTTTTGAAGATATATTAAGCATGGAAACTCCAATTGAGATGAAACCAAAGAGGTTGGTTAGATGACTCTTAGAGCTTTCCAAAAAGCCCAAGAACACTCAAAAATTTGGAAAATTGAGCAAGATACACTATTCAGAAGTTGGGCATTTTTGAAAAACTGCACAAAAGGAGATATTGGTCAAAATACAATTTTTTCCAAATGGGCCTATAATTTTATGATCCAAACTTGATCATGATATTATTTGTGACTCATTGATGCTTGGCCATGGCAATTTTCTATTTTATTAATTTATTTTTGAATTTTAAAGCATTTAATTCAAAATTAAATTATATAAAATATGAAAATAAGGTATTTTTTCAAAAGGAGTGAATTTATATCAAACTTGAGGTCCAAGATAGCCCATGGAACATACCAAATTCGTGCTAGCTCTCACATTGAAGAAAATCAAATTTTTCCAAAATTTGATTTTATTTGAAAAGAATTTATTGCACATTGAAGATCAAATCTTTTTTCCTCCTCTTTGCCATCCCAAAACCCTCTATAAATACCCAGCATTATACACAACAAAGGACACGAAACCCTAGCCCTTACAACAACCCACACTTTGCCAAAAATTTTCAAGAATTGTCAAAATTCGAATTTTGATTTCCAGCCACTTTCAAGCTCTCAAAACCATTCCATTGTGTTCAGGAGGTAAGATTGAGTAAGTATACATCATTGCCAATGATCAAAGCAACCTGAATCGTGCCATATACATTCATACATATTCAAATATTTCTTGATTTTGCATTTTTAATATCCGCGTGTTTCAATTGATTCTAATGCTTTTATTATGTTCATGAGACTCCATATGATCGATCTGGGCAATCGTTAGCAAGCTTGCACGTGAGAATCACCAGTTGCCATGTTTAGGGTTTCTCAAGTTGTCGTCTTCGAACCGGCCTGTACAGGCCGATTCAGTCAAAACCAATGCCACCGTTGAATTCAAAAGGGTCGAAATAGGTGGACTAGGTCTTTATTTTGCTTTGAATCTTCGTATTTTGCAGGTTTGAAAATCATAGCTGCCGGAGAAGATGACCGGAGCCCTAGCTCTGGCGCTGACACAGGCGAAGACCGGTGAGGAGATTGTGTGGCGCGATGGGCTTCTCTGATTCGTCCATTCATAAGTCAATGGGGTCCGCGCGCGCTGACTGTGTTTCAAACCTTTCCAGGACACGTAATCACATATATTCAATTGATTTCAATGTTTTAAACACCAAGTGTCAAGTGGCGCAGCGGTTAAGGCTTTGTTTTGAGAAGATACTCCAAGGGGTCCCCAGTTCGAACCATGCCAGGACCGGTTTTCCTTTCTTTTTCACAAACTCTCATATTTTTCTATTTTTTTCCACATTTTTCTATTTTCTTAATATTTTTCATTCATTTTAATTTAATTTCAATTATTTTTATCATGCATTTAAAAACACCAAAAAATATTTTTCTTTTTGCATTATTTCCAGAAAATATTTATTTAATTTATAAAATTAAAAATATTATTTTTCCATGCATATTTAATTTAATTGCTAATTTATCATTTAAATCACTTTTAATTAGTTTTTAATTATTAAATTAACTCCAAAAAATTATTTTAGCATATTAATGTTATTTCCAGCATGAAATATTTTTCTCATTTAAAAATTATTATTTTTGCTAACATTTTTCTCTTGTTCGATTTCCTTGTATTTCTCGATTTCTCATCTCTTCACAGGTTGTTCCGTTTCGGACGATTTCTTTAGCGTTTTCTTTTTTTTTTCCAATCATGTAATTGCTTATGGGATGTAATAGTTTAATTAGGGCTTCTACTTTCCGCATTTTAAATTATGTATTCCGCCATATAATAAGCGTAGGATTTATCTTTTCGCACTTTATATTTCATGATTTACTTTCATCTTATAAAGCGTAGTAATTAGGCGTGTATGGCAAGATAAAATTGAACATAGCTCACTCTAATTTTCAAGATAACATGAATAAATCAACACACTCTTTTCACACATGCACCCCTTAGGTAATTCTCTCTCGTGCCTTCTGAATACAAATGGTCATGTCCCTCGAGCGTAGAGGTGTCCTAGCACGTTGCCTTCAAAATAAATCATCATAGTCCCCGATACAAGATCATAGACCCACGATGTCGCCTCCGAATACATGATCTTGACCCTCGATTGCCGCGACAAATGATGATAGTCCCTTGAATGTCTGGATACTTCCTACAAGTTGCTTTCTATGACCATACGATGTCCCTTCGAATGTCCCACTTACATCCAACGAATAGAGTTACCTACCAACTAATGGTATGGATAGCGCTATTCCAAAGGAACGTAAAATAACATGAAAACGACCATTCTGAGTAGGTAATAAGACTTTTAGTTGCTTGCTCAAATCAAAATACTTTCACACCTTACACTTTTGTCAAAGTTCAAATTCTTTTTCAAAACAAAACATTTCCGAACACTTTGTATACATTCCTACATGAATCATTACAAAGTCAAAGCGAAATGCCTTTTCAAAACATTTTTTGTCAAACATACCGAAAGCACAATTTTAAAGTGATCTAAGAGCAACTAAGAGCCCGTAGATAACTACAGATGAAAAGGGGTGCTAATACCTTCCCTTTTCATAACCTTCTCCTTACTAATCTAACGAAGGTCTTTTCTATACTTTTACCTTCCCTTAATTGGATAAAAGAAAAGTCGGTGGTGACTCTTGCTATCCGCACATTTGCGATACAAAAACCTACAAAGTCAGTTCACCGTGTTACAAGGACCAAGAAAAAATCTCGATGTAGTCTCGCAACATCTGGACCAATCTCTCTTTGACACTGTTCTCGGCCCGCTCTATCTTGATTTCCTTTTTGTCTTCTGATTTAGATTCACAACCTCTGCTCTTCGTGTGATCAGAGCAATATGTTCTTCCTATTGTAGCCTCGACAAGTGGCACTTCACAATCTTCCTCACCTTCGCCCCTCGGCTTGGTAGATCAGATTATCGAAGTCATATTAAGCAATAGCAGATCTGTTATCGATGAGATTCAGAGTGAATCTGTAGTGTATCATATGGGTGTGTGTAAGAACACATAGCTTTTTGAATGTGATAAAGTAAAATAAATAAGAGAGCACAATATTTAAATGCAAAAGTCCAATGATTTTATTGAATGAAAATATGCAAATAGAAAATAATAACCCTCACAAACGAGCCATGGTGCCCCGGGTAAGGCACTAGGCTTAAATTTTATTGTTCAAACCGTAAAAGTGAAAAGCATAACAGAAAAGCAATTACTCTGTCCAAAGAGATTGGTGTGACATCTTCATTCTTCCAATTGCTGAGCCCGT
>CM038794.1:103828980-103965441 GCA_021764765.1 Vicia sativa
TAGAAAATAAGGTCCAATTGCTATGTTTTCCTTTGAAAAGAAAAAAGATTGAATTGGCTATTTACGTTGAAGTTTCTAATTTGAAATGGAAGTTTAATATCTGACAAACAAGATTTCAAATTCAAATATGGTCGTTGTTTCGTTGAAGGACGTGTGGAAGCCGGAGAATTCAGAAGACATGTAATATTCGAACATGGCATTATTCTATAATAAGACCGTCAGGGTCGAATTAGTATAAATAAGAGTCTTAGTGTTAGGATGTCGTGCGTTCATTTGTACAGAAACTCATATATACTCAAATTACAAGTGTTAGGAAGCGAGTTTCGAGCAGTAATGAATATGAAATACCATCTTTACTTTTGAATTAATGAAAGTTTATTTATCTTTTAAAGTCATTCAAATTCTAGTTTATCCTTTTATCTTTCCAGTCAGAAATTATATCTTTCGAAGTCTTTACTTTTCTTTAACAAATCTTTTAGATTTTGTTTACCAACCATTTACATTGCTTTACAAGTTCTTTATGTTTCACTCAAGTTTCGTTATCACTTTTAATTGAAGCCTTTATATCCTTAATCGAATTTACTTCTATTCGTGTTCTTAAACATTCTTAGTATTCTAGACAAAAGATGTTAGATATAAGTTCCGATACACGTTTAAACCCCAAATCATAGACACATGTCCTAGGATCAATATAGTCGATCACCTAAATTACCAAAGATATTGTTGATTTGGAAGACTAGCGGTTGTTTACTAGAAATCAATGTAAACAAATTGGCATGTCAAGTGGGATAGTGCAGTATTATTTGTTTAAACTTGCGTAATTTAGTTTAAGTATTTTTAGTTTGTGATCTTACGAGTCTAGATATTCGTTGTCTTATATGAACCTTAGAAGTGGTAAGATAACAGCGGTAACCAACCAATACGGAAGAAAACATACCAAGAAAATGTTTAACACAACTAATACGATGGGGACAAAATCCCCAGAGGAATGACCACAATCGTTGGTAGTTTGATTAATGCAACTAGTGTAATCCCAAATTCTCAAACCATACAGTCCCACGAATCACGGGGCCACGGGTAGTTCAAATACAATGCTATTATACCCCAAAATTTTCCTCCACTTCTCAGACATTTCACATGTCCATACTCGAGGATTTCATAAGGGTTGCAGGACAAACCCTCTTCTAAGCAATCAACCCAAACTAGGGTTTCGCCATTCTCAAGTCAAGGTGGGCCTCCAACATTTCCAGTGGTCATCATGCCTCATCATATGCTTCAAAGAATCTCTATGTAAAGTTTCAAGCCTTACAGTCAAGTTTTCTCGAACAATTGCTCGGATGGTTTGAAAATCGGTTGTATTGGACAAAAAGTCAGTGTCAACATACAGATCAAACTTCATGATTTTTGGTCAACATCAATATGTTGAAGTTATATTCATCATTTGATCAAGGGTTGATCATGATTCATCAAGAAAATCCAAGAATTGATCAAAAGTCAAAGTTTCTAAATTGGGCTTTCTCAGACAAAAGTCAACAGAAGTTTGACCAGGCATAACTTTCACATACTTTATCAGAAATTTTTCCACCATAGCTCATTTTGAAGAGAATTCAATTCTCTACAGCTTCATGTCTCACAAGCTTGGGAAAAAAAGCTTCATTTGGAAGTTATGGATCAAAACATTATAGATAATTTTAAAAGTCAACAAAAAGTCAACTTTTTGTAAAGAAGTGTTCATGAGCATGGTAACTCCAATGAACATGAAACCAAAAAGGCTGTTTATAAGACATATGGAGCTTTCTAAAAAGTCCAAGAACACCCAAAAATGTTAAAAATTAAGCAAGATACACGTTGTACAAGTTGAGCATTTTTGAGGAGGTGCACAAAGAGAAATACTTGACAAATGCAAATATTTTCCAAATGGGCTTATAATTTTATGGTCCAAACTGGATCTTAACATTATCCATGGTCTCTATACACCTTGTCACGCCTCCCTTCTAATTTATTTAATTTATTTTGGATTTAAAACATTAAATACAATTTTAAATTAAATAAATACAAAAAGCAAGGTATAAGACAAGTTGGGCTTGATTTCTACCTATCTTGAGGACCAAGGAAGCCCAAATAACATGCCAAATTCGTGCAAGATGCTACAAGGAAGGAAAAAATGCAATTTTGGAAAGATTTGATAAATATTTACAAGGGAATATTTTTGCATTCAAAGCAATATATTTTCTCATTATTTCTGATCAAATGTCATGCTCTATAAATACAGATGCCTTCACAAGCACAAGGGCGAAACCCTAGCCTCAAACACCAACCCTAAAGTTCACAAATTTTCACAAACTTGCAAAGTTAAAATCCTTTTCCATCCATTTCAGTTCATCCAAGCACTCCATCGTGCTCCTGAGGTATCATTGAGTAAGTCCAGGCCAAGAACTATGGCCAAACATGCCTGAATCGTGCCATACATGAACAGACATTTACTTATCTTTTTAAAATTCGTGTTTCAATATTCATTGTGTTTTGTATGAAACTAACCATTGCAATGTGTTCATGAGACATCATAGAACAAATCTGGATGTCCAATCAACAAGAATCTTGGAGTTTCGATTGGGGAAATGGCTGCTGAAGGCCCAATCATTTCTAATGCAAGGATGACAGAGGTTACTGAGGGCCTTAGGGTTAAGTTCGGAAAAGTACAAATCACTGAGAGTCAAAGTCTAGGGGTCCACATGGTTGATCTCAAGTAATCTTGTCTAGAGATGGAAGAAGTGGAGAAATGTCTCGAAAATGAAAGAAGCGGATGAGAGATGGCTATCAAGGAGAAATCGGCTGCATGATTATATTTTCAACACCCCTGAGAATGAATAGAGATGCTATTGTTTCCAAGATGTAGCATCATTTGTAACCAAAGGATTGCTGCGAGTTCAAAAGGATCGGCTCGAGCGAGATTAAATTGGATGCAAGATAATCACTATTCAAAGTCTATCACTAGAAATGGAGAAAGCACTAGGTTTTCTAGTTCGATGCCACAAGAGTGGGACTAAGTGCTTGATGTGTCCAAGGTGTGCTACTTTTTATGATCAAAGGATGTGTGAAGCATTCGAAAGACTTCCTTTCGTGTCTTGCTAGAACCACCAATCTGGAAACCTTGTGGCTCCCAATATCAATATAGGGAAGGCACCAAGGAGGCCTGATAGTCCCTATCCCAGGGGAGAACAAAGAGTCACATTCGAGTTACCTGCTGAGATTCCTTCTGGCTGATGGCTTCAGGTGAAAGCTGACAAAGGAAAAGGAATATGGAGGAGTTACGAACAAGGAGGCAGAACTTCCATGGCATCGAGGAAACAATTCTAGGTTTCAAAATGGAAGGCGTTAGGCTAGAAATTACAAAGGCAAGAAGGCGAAAGGTCAACCTCGAAAGAAGTGGCGAAACCAGTAACAGGAAAACATCAACTATGCGGACTAAGGAAAACCACCCGTAACAAGAGATTGTTTTCTCCCAAAAGGAAGTATTTGTAGAAGTTCCAACCAAACACAACGAATGATGGGGAGATGTTGGTGATGACTTTGATTCAGACGGATCATCTTTTAATGTAAATTGTAGTATCTGTGTTCCCTATGAGTACAATCAAGAAACTGAAATAGAAGAATGGGAAGCTAAAGAAGTGGAAATGGCGAAGCACAAAGCGTAGTGCTACGTGATGAAAAATGCCGATCGAAGAGCGGAATGAATTCTTGAGAGGCGATCGAGAGGATGAAGGACATCTCAATCCTTTGTTCATAAGGGCGGTATGGCTCCCAATCTCAATGAAGGGAAGGCACCAAGGAGGCTGATAAACCTTATCCTAGGGAGAATGAAGAGTCACATTCAAGTTCGTCTTTGAAATTCCTATAGATAGATGGCTTGATGAAAGTTGACAAAGGAAAAGGAAAATGGAGGAGTTACAAACAAGGTAGAACTGCGATGGCATATAGGAAACAATTCGGGTTTCAAAAGGGAAGACATTTGGCTGGAGAATTACAAAGGAAAGAACCCATGTCTAGATCTCGATGGAGGCACCAGTGAATGAAGTACAAAGCAGGCTGAAATAGAAGAATCTAAGGTAGGCGAAGAAGTGGAAATGGCAGCACGGACACTGTGCTACTACGTGATGAACAATGGCACGACCAAAGAGCGGAATCGTTCTTGAGAGGCTGATCGGGAGGATGAAGGCCATCTCAAGCCTTTGTTCATAAGGGTCGGTGTTGAGCAAGTAGGAATCAACAAAGTGTTGGTGGATGGGGCGCAATAGTGAATCTCATGCCTAATTCATGCTTAGAAGGATTGGGATGTTCAACGGGCATCAAGCCATACAACATGGTGCTATCAAACTATAAGGAAAAGTAGGACACACATTAGGCGTGGTGCAGTGGATCTAGCTGTTGGTTCAATAACAAGGCCAACTATGTTCATGGTTATTGGTGCGGGGCTAATTATAATTTACTACTAGGGCGTGAATGTATATAGGTATTGGGGAGTTCCCTCATCTATGCATCAACGAGTTGCTATACGGAGAGGATGACATTGTAGAAAACATTGAAACAAACCAAAGCTACTATGTATTTGAAGTCGATCATGTGGATCATAGAAATTTTGATCGTAATTTGGACATTGGGCCATACAACCCGGAGAATAGGCGTTCGAGGTCAAACAAGATTGCCTTATACTTTCTCACCCTACACAAGCAATTTAAGTGGGATAGAGATAATGGGAGATGAAGAGGATGTCGAAGGAGTTCTGAAAGTCGGCCAGCGATGGTCGATGAAGACCCTAATTATGTTTGAGTCCTTATTTTTCGAAATGATTTGGGCCTATCGGCGAAAACAAAATAAAGAGCGACTTTAGAAGAAGTTAAAAATATGGCTATAGAAGCCAAATAAAATTATACACAACATTTCATGGGGAACACTTGAACCCTTAACCCTAATGGACAGCTACTAGAAGCAAGAGACCCGAGGCTGAGCGCCATTTATGATGAAGAGCCTTTGGTATTGAGAGGACCCAATATCAACAAGCGAAGATGCTAACAAGACCCCCTCGAAGAGATAGATATAGGAGATGGAAGCACGAGATTCATACATTAGTGCAAAACTCGACCCATGAATGAAGAAGCGAGTTGGTGGTGCTAAGACAAAATAAAGATTACTTAGCTGGGATTATGATCGGATGGTAGTGCGAAGGAGAGGCTGGTCGAATTAAGGCTACCAATCAAGGATGGAAAGAATCCCATCAAGCAAACGCCTCGAAGGTTTGCCCCAGAATTCCTCTAAAAAATCAAAGCAAAAATCGAAAGGCTCCTTCGTTGCAAATTCATAAGGACCACAAGGTATGTAGAATGGTTAGCCAATATAGTTCAGTTATTAAGAAAAATGGTTCTTTAGAGTTTGTATAGATTTGCGTGATCTAAATGCTACAACCCTAAAGATGAATACCCTATACTGGCGAAATGCTAATGGCTTTGAATATCTAAGCATGCTAGATGGATATTCCGGGTATAACTAGATTTTCATTGTTGAAAATGATGTGCCCAAAACAACATTTAGATGCCCTGGAGCCATAAGCACCTTGAATGGTCTCTCTTTCACTTTCTACTTCTGAGTCATCATCAAAATAGACTCTTTTAGGAGAAGAATCACTAGGGCTCTCCATGTTGGGAATTTCTTCTTCACTAATCCTCTTACCCGTTATGTTGTGGCCCTTTGGGAAATTTTGTTGGAAAAGTTTCTTGCTCATCGAGATTTCGTTGATTTCGAGGCTGATGTGCGGTTGAATAACCCTTATTAGAACAGCATAACTAGAATCCTTGTGGTGAAGAGGCATTGAATGAATTTCCGTTGTGCGAGAAAAATTTGAAGGAATGGTAGTGCGTACCACAAATAGAGTAAAAGTGTAAATTACTAAAGCACTTTAAAAGCAAATTTGAAATTAGGGTTTCATTGGATTTACCTTTGGATTATCGCTCGAAACATTGCTGCCAATGTGTTCGAATGAGGTTTTTAGATTGAGTCATTGATTAGTCTTCGATTGAGTGCGGTGTGGAACGACCTTTATTTTGACACCGAGGTTGAGATGTTGGTTGGTAACCACAGCAGAGACTTCTTGATCTTCTTTTTATTTTAAGGAGTAGGCGGAGGAGCAACCTCCTCGTTCTTGTTCGATTTGTCCCTTGGGTGGTGGCCTCGGTATGTTTCCTTTTCTTTGGAGATTTGGGAGGCGGGCCACTAGTCACGAAGACACAAGGCGAAATGCTTAGCCAAAGTAAAGAATAAGTCGACGGAGAAAACAAGGTAATACCTTTTTTCATCTTCTTTCTCTAAAATATCGTCTTGTTTGGGGTGGGATCATTTGTGGAAATGTTTGGTTGTTTTCGGTGATGGTTGAACTAGCTTTAGTGGAAGTCTTTTCTTTCTTAAGCGCTTTTATCTCGATAGCTAAAAGAATAGATTTTAGTCGATCGAAATAAAATAAATATAGAAAAGAAAGCTGAATAGTCCGAAATCCTTTGGTTCCACACCTTAGCCCTTTTGAGACATAAGAGACATAGGCGATAAGTCATAATGAAGGAAACCTTTGGCTATCCGGATCACACTTGGCCCATGTTATCCTTTTGGCAGGCTTTCTAGCATCATTTTCATATTAATGAAAAATGTTCCCACTGAGATAAACCCATTATGGGTAGGGAGGAAAAAGTCTAGTGTCGGTTACAAGTAGGTAAGTTAGGAAATTTTGGTGGATGAAATTGAAAAGTCCACCTATACTATCTTTAGGTTTCTGAGAAGGAGGAAAATTGATTTTTGAAAGTTGATTTTAAATTTTCCTCCAAAGTTTGTCTTTGCTTCAAAAAGCAGTTCGATGGAGATTCATGGGATTATAGAGCAGTTTCAAAGTATTTACTTAACAAGATTTCTTTGATGTGTGTGAACCTACCTTTCTTTACATGTCCCACCAAACATGGAAGTCTTTGGTTAAGTAGAAGGCATGTTGGAACGGAGTAATGTTGAAGTCGGAAGAAGTTGCCATAACCCAAATTGGTGTGATACGAAGTTGGGCTGATAGGCCAACATGCAGACATGGATTTTGACTAGCATAATTCTAGAAATTATATGTCTATGATATAAGAAGGCACGCTATATGTTTTGGATTTCTTCATCCTTGAGAACTTCTTGATAAATTTTGGGTAAACCAAGGGACCATGGGTTCGATTGGAAAATGGGGCCATCGAAGGATGAATTTGTGTTTCTTTTAGAACAGCATCATGTAGTTGGTGAAGCAAGTGTTGAAAACTTCTCTATCATCATATAGGGTCGAGTTCGTGATACAGTGCCTTGGTTCGATTGAGGATGTCTGGGTCTTTTTCATCAATAGTTCCAGAAGTTCGAAGCTAGGGTTCGAAGGTGGCATTTAGCCACAGCTGGAGGAGCCAAAAAGGACAAGCAAGGAGTAGATTCGTTCCAGGTTTGTAGTTTTTTAACTTAGATACAACAAACCCTAAACTCTCATATAACCCCACTAGTAGCAATTCACTTAAACATATCTTTTGACCGTGATGAAGTTGATTCACTAGAGTTATAAACCTACTAGATACTTATAGAGACTTACAGTAGAAAACATATTTCGACAACCATAAATCTAGAAAAGCTATATGCTCTATGTCAGATACTTCTTCCCCCTCAGTATGATAAAGATTCATGTAAGTGGAGAAGCTAGCATTCTTGACATCGAAGTCAATGATATTTTCTACATCTTCCTTAGGATCAAAGGTTTCTCCAATAGGAGAAAGTCTAGTGATTGCAGCAATATCATAGAATATGGGAGTTATCATTCCACAAGGGAGGAATATGTTATAAGTGTTTTCCCAAAAGTACAAAGATGCTAATAATAAAGACTGGCTATAGCCAAAACCTAGTTTCGACATTTGGATCAGATTGAGAATACCTAAGGCTTCCCAATCTTGAGAGTTTTTTCTTTTTGATCTTTGAAAGCCAATTTAGGTATGATCTATCCAAAGAAGGGCATGATAGAAATGGTTTAAAATTATCAGTGATATAATCAAATTGGAACGCCTTTCTCTTGACATCAGAAAGTACATAAGTACCTTCTTAAGACGTTTTAATTTTAGAAGTTTGCGCAACTTTTACTGCAGAATCATTGTCTTTCTTTTTTATTGGTTTCATTTTTTTATCTATGGGTTGTGTTTCATAGTAGACAGGGAAAAATTCTATTGATTTCTCTAACTTTTGTGGAAATCAAGGTCCTATAAAACTTAGGGTTTTCGGATAATGAAGTAGGGATGATTACAGGAAACATAGATGGCTTTTGTTCTTGAGTGAACTTAGGGTTGTGATGAACTCTTGATTTCAAGAAGTAACAACTTGACTCATGAGTTGTTTGTGAAGAAGAAGTCTTAGATTTCCTAGATTTCTTGTTCTTAGATCATGTGTGGTTGACGAGATAACATTGTTAAAAAGAAGAAAGTTTTTCGATGAGTTTTCTTTGAAGAAAGGACAATGGGCTTCCAAGTTGTTTGAAGGTGGAAGAAGGTGAAATGTATACATTGTAGATTGGAATACTTATAAAGTGTTGGCGGTTTTGAAAAAGTTTTTGGCCTTTGAGAAATAAAAGACACGTGTATTGTATTAGTGAACAAAAAGAGGTGGCTTTTCAAATCTTGAAGCGATGCCTTTTGAATGATAATGATTGAAAGTAACTACTAATTTCCCGTTTAAGAGACGTGGTGAAAATCGTTTTGAAGAAAGTAGTTGATAGTGCAAAAGTCACATCGATAAAGTCATCACGAATGTCAACTCATCAAAATCACATATATGATTTAAAAATGAGTATTTCTTTATGTATCGAAATACACATTTTAGAAATTGTTGGATGGTGATTTGGTGGACAAGTTGAATTCGAGATAATGGGCTTTACTGTGTTGGGCTTACGTTCGAATTTAGAAAATAAGGTCTAATTTCTATGTTTTCGTTTGAAAAGAAAGAAGATTCGAATTGGATAGTTACCGTTGAAGTTTCGAATTTGAAATGGAAGTTTAATATCTACAGCAAACAAGATTTTGAATTCGAATATGAGACGTTGCTTCGTTGAAGGACGCGTGGAAGCCAGGGAATTCAGAAGACATGCAATATTCGAACGTGGCATTATTCTATAAGAAGACCGTTAGGGTCGAATTAGTATAAATAGGAGTCTTAGTATTAGGATTTCGTGTGTTCATTTGTACAGAAACTCATGTACACTCAAATTACCAAGTGTTAGGGAAACGAGTTTGCAGAGCAATGTACGTATAGAAACACCATCTTTACTTTCGAATTAATCAAAGTTTCTTTATCTTTTAAAGTCATTCAAATTCCTATTTATCCTTTTATCTTTCCAGTCAGAAATTATATCTTTCGAAGTCTTTACTTTTCTTTAACAAATCTTTTACATTTTGTTTACCAACCATTTACATTGCTTTACAAGTTCTTTATGTTTCACTCAAGTTTCTTTATCACTTTTAATTGAAGCCTTCATTTCCTTAATCGAATTTACTTTTATTCGTGTTGTTAAACATTCTTAGTATTCTAGACAAAAGATGTTAGATATAAGTTCCAATATAAGTTTAAACACCAAATCTTAGACACATGTCCTAGGATCAATCTAGTCGATCTTGTAAGTTACCAAAGATATTGTGGATTTGGAAGACTAACGATTGTTTACTAGAAATCACTGTAAACAACGGGGCACTTTTTATAGTGCCCGACACTGCATGATCGGTCGCGTATAGCCCGTATAAATAAATACTCTTCGTCAATAAAAGGTTGAGTACTTGACGGGGGTGGAATAAAAGCCTAAACTAGTCAACCACCATCTCTGAACAAACTGAACCATTAAAATAGACGAGTACCATAAGATCCTCGGCTATGATTTACGTATTTTGAGCTCACTCAAGAATAAAACCCGTGTCACTGTGTCATACCCCAAAATTTGCCCTCCATCTATTCAAGAGATTCCATACATCCCTACTCAAGGATTCCTCAAGGGTTGATCAGACAAACTCTCTCCTAGACAATCAACCCAAATTAGGGTTTGGTATCTCTCAAGTCAAGATGGATTTCCAACATCTCAATGGTCTTCATGCCTCCTCATATGCTTCAAAGATTCTCCATGTCAAGTTTCAAGCCTCAGTCAAGTTTCCTCGACAATTGCTCGGATGGTTGAAAATTGGTTGTATGGACAAAAGTCAACTGTGGTCAACATACAGTCAAACTTCATAATTTTGGCCAACATCCTCATTTTGAAGTTACATTCATCATTTAATCAAGGGTTGATCATGATTCATCAAGAAAACTCAAGATTTGCTCAAAAGTCAAACTTTCTAAATTAGGGTTTTTAGGTGAAAAGTCAACTGAACTTTGATTGATCATAACTTTCTCATACTTTCTCAGAAATTTTTCCACCACCTCTTGTTTTGAAGGAAATTCAATTCTCTACAACTTCATGTCTCACAAGAATGTCAAAAATGCTTCAATTGAGAGGTATGGCTCAAACATTCAGTCATTTTCAAAGTCAACAAAACGTCAACTTTTTGTTTTGAAGATATATTGAGCATGGAAACTCCAAATGAGATGAGACCAAAAAGGTTGGTTAGAGGACTCTTAGAGCTTTCCAAAAAGTCCAAGAACACTCAAAAATGTGGAAAATTGAGCAAGATACACTATTCACAAGTTGGGCAGTTTTGAAAGAATGCACAAGAGAGATACTTCTAAAAATCAATTTTTGCAAATGGGCTTTTTTCTCCATCCAAACTTATTCCTCATACAATTAGGAATGTCAAGCCCAATGCCACGTTTTTTGATTTATTTTTCTATTTAATTTGTAATTTATTCATTTAAATGCAAATTAAATTTAAAAATAAAGTTCAAAATTAAAATTAATTGCAAAGATTGATTTTATTCTTTCCTCGAGACTCAAGTAACCCACAAATGCCGGCAATTTTGAAAATTGATCAATTTGGCAAGATTGGATTGAGAATTAATCAAATTTTGAAAATTTGATTTTGTACAAAAATCAAATTTGATTTTCATTGAATGTTGATTGATTCTTACCAAAAACAATGCCAAATCCTTCGAGTATAAATACATGATGCATACCACACGAATTAGGGTAGAAAATTTTGGCTCAAGAACCCTATTCCAAAGCTCAAAAACCGTGGCAAGCAAATTGGAATCACACTTCCAGGTTTTCAATCAATTTTAAGGTGTCAAACACATTCCTTGACATCTCGAATCGATCGGATCCTTACATCATCCAAAACCATCAGAATCGTGAAAACCGAATTGGTTTGTTCTTGAAATTTCAAAATTGAATTCCTTCATTCATGCATTATTAACATGTTTTGTTGTTGTTTTGTGTTTAGTAATGTATTTGCAAGCTTTACGGGCAAGCCATTGAATTTCCATGGCACAGATCGTGTTACACCATAGCTTGGGTTTGAGCTCGATTTGGGGCTTTGCTTAAATGGAAAAATTGGACAATAGGACCTATACCATCGTGTTGAACGATCTCGGGAATCGAACCATGCCTTTAGAACTTATTTATATTATGTATCTGGATTTTTGATTGTAGCAGGGGACATAGCGTCGAGCAAAACGAAAATTCAAATATTTGAAAGGTTGAAGGCGAAGTCGTAGCGGCGGAGGAAGCAGAGAAGCGACACGTGTATATTCCACTCCTCCGTTTCCAAGCGATAGAACATGCCACTCGGTTGGTCAAGGCGTTGGTTTTCAAGGTTTGAGGTCGGTCCTATTCGAACCATCTTGGGACCATTCTTTTACAAGTTTGCAATTTCTTCATATTTTTCATATTTTTTCATATTTTTAATATTTGCATGTTATTTTAATTTATTTTCATATTTTATTTCTGCATTAAAAAATCATCAAAAATTATTTTTCTTTTTTACATTATTTTCAGAAAACCTTTATTTAATTTAATAAATTAAGAAATATATTTTTGCATGCATATTTATTTTTATTTGTAACTTTGCATTTAAATCATTGTAAATTCATTTTAAATTATTAAATTGCATCTAAAAAATCCCAAAAATTTATTTTAGCATGTTTACATTAATTCCAGCATGTCATATTTTTTTCCTATTAAAAATTTGCATTTTTTCTAACATTTTCTCTTATCTTGATTTCATCATATTTTCCGATTTCTCGTTCGTTTCACAGGTTCTTCCAATTCGGACGTTTCTTTACTATTTTCATTTTATTATCCAATAATGTAACTGTATATGGGATGTAATAGTTTAAAATTAGGTCTTTATTTTCCGCATTTTAAATTATGTATACCCAAAGCCTTGTAATAGCGTGGGACATTTACCTTTCCGCAATTTACTTTCACGCACCTATCAATTGCTAGTAACTAGGCGTGTATGGCAAGATAATAATGAACATAGCCCACTAATTTTCAAGATAACATATTACGAAATCAACACACTTCTTTCACATGCACCTTAGGGTAATTCTCTCTCGTTTACAATTCAATTGGTCATGTCCTCGAGCGTAGAGGTATCTAGCACCATTGCCTTCAAACAAATCATCATAGTCCCTTGATACAAAGATCATAGACCCACGATGTCGCCTCCGTACATGATCTTGACCCTCGATTGTCGCCTCGAAAAATGATGATAGTCCCTTCGAATGTGCTAGGATACTTCCTGGTTGCCTTGATGACCATCCGATGTCCCTTCGAATGTCCGCTTACATCCAGAATGGAGTTACCTACCAACTAATGGTATGGCTAACGCTATTCTAAAGGCGAGAAGTACAAAAAAGCGACCAATTCGGTGGGTAATAAGTCTTTTAGTTGCTTGCTCTAAACCAAATGCTTTCCACACACACTCTTTTCAAAGTTCAAAATTCTTTTCAAAAAAATAAAAACATTTCCGAACACTTTGTATACACTCCTACATGAGTCATTACAAAGTCAAAGCGAAATGACTTTTTTCAAAATATTTTCATCAAACACACAGAAAGCAATTTTAAAAGGTGATCTAGAGCAACTAAGAGCCGTAGATAACTACGGATGGAAAGGGGTGCTAATACCTTCCCTTTTCATAACCATTCTCCCGAACTCAGAATCTAAAGAAGGTCTTTTTCTGTACTTTTACCTTCCCTTAATTGGATAAAAATAAAAGTCGGTGGCGACTCTTGCTATCCGCACATTTGGATACAAAAATCCTATAAAGTCAGTTCACGTATCCGCAGTGGCGACTACTGTGGAGTACACCTAAAGAGAATTGCCTTAGGATTTCTAGATAACTTTTATTGCTTTTTGTTTGACTTGTATGCTTTATCTTTAAGGGTTGCTTGGGTATTATATTGTGGGGATCCTACACGGATCCGGGTTTCCTTTTAGTTAAGTAGCATTAGATCATCGCGAGCTAGGCGTATAACTAAGCGGTCAACATGATGGCTACGTTAGCATGACACTTTGGTTGTCGATACTCTTCATTCCCAAGTTGAAGATAGTATTTGGCTTCTGCGTGGTGTCATCGCGCTAACTGAACTTTTAGAACCTTAATTGACTCATCTTAGCCATTAGAAGGTAGTGAGATGGCGGCTTTGGTCGAGACTAAGGTTGGTTGATACTCGATGCTCGCTCATTGAGATCGGACTTTTGGGATATTTTGATCGACCACTTGGCGTCGTATTGAGATAGCGCCTCGAGAAAGATCGATGATGTGAGATTCCTAGAACCCGGTTACTATTATAGGACAGGATGAACCAACTCAAACTTTTGGTGGGGTAATCACCTATACCTCATGCAAGCCTTAACCCTAGGCTCATTGTGTGAATTGTTTGTGTGTGCTAAACATGACATCATGACATCATTCGCATTGCATATCATTTCTAACTATTTCAAGGACCTAGGGATTTATCTTTGCTCTGTTTTGTAGGGTATTATGGCTTCTAGAAAGACAATCCGAATCAACTTCATGGGTATACCTTCTCAGCTCAAAGAGTTGGTTTTAGAAATTCCCGACCATGCTCAGTTCATCAAAAGACATGGTTATCTACTTGATTTGGTTATCTCTGGTTTTGAAGAAGATATGGTGCATGTCCTATTCCAATTCTTCGATCCGAAGCACCATTGCTTTACATTCCCATATTATCAGTTGGTTCCTACCTTGGAAGAGTTCTCTAAGCTACTTGGGATACCTATTCTTGATCAAATGCCATTCACCGGTCTAGAAAAGGTTCCTAAGTACGAAGACATTACATCGACCCATCTTAAGCGTTCAGATATTGAAGCCAATTGGGAAACTAGAAGTGGAGTTAAGGGTTTACTTTCCAAGTTCTTAATCAAGAAAGCCCGAGAATTCCTCAAAGTTATGAGTTTCCATGCATTGTGGCCTTGCTAATTTATGGTTTGGTTCTATTTCCTAACTCGGATCAATTCATAGACATCAATGCCATCAAATTATTTCTTACCCGCAATCCTGTGCCTACCTTACTTGGAGACATCCTACATTCTCTCCACACTCGTACTACTAAGAGACAAGGAACTCTCATGTGTTGTATACCGTTACTTTCAAGGTGGTTTATTTCGCACCTTCCTCCATCAGTTTTGAAGAATGAACAAAGGTTGAGATGGTCTCAAAGATTGATGTCACTCTCTCATTCAGATATCCGTTGGAATCTTTTCTCTCAAAAGGACTTCACCTTCATCGAGCGTTGTGGAGAATTCCCTAATGTACCGCTACTTGGTATAAGGGAGGTATTACAACCCTTCTTTAGCTCTACGTCGGTTTGGTTTTGCTCGAAAAGATGGTCCACATGATATGCTTCTCAAGATGTTGTGTTCGACTACAACCACGATCTCGAATTACCGCGAAGGTTCATACGCTTGGAGCATGGTAAAGAAGGCGATACCAAGACTTTGGGGCACCAAAATCCATTCCTTGGGAACCTTACCTCAAATGGGTGCGAGCTCGAGCTCAAAACCTCATGATGCCATTCACTCTGTTCTACGGTAATTATGGAACTGTTGCTATAGGTGGCGTACCTATCTTATTCTCCATCCACGACATGCCTCTGATTTTGAAGACTTGAAGAGATCTGGATTCGACTTAAGGAAGAAAGGATACCTTTGAAGCTCGTGCTATGCAGCGAGAAGAAAGTGCTAGAGTTGACAAAGCTACTTCATGAGGAAGCATCAATGCCTACATCGGCACCAAGAGGGCGCCATGGGAGACTTAGAGCTTTAGGATGTTTATGTTTTCTTTTATTGATTTTGAACTATCTCTTGTACTTAAAAGAAAAATAATAATAAAAGAGTACTAATAAATGTTTGTTCATTGCTTGTCTAACAAATTTAAATCTCTAAGGTCCTTGAAAACATTGCATTGCATTCACATAAACATTGCATATCATAGCATAACATTGCATCACGGTACATTGGAGATTGGTTTTCTCATTTGCTCGCTATTTATTTTAGCGAAATGGCTCTCGAGCAGACATCAAAGATCTTCAAGCCGAATGCTCGGTTTCAGAGATGTTCTGACTTGGTCAAGGCCAAGAGGATGCGAAGAAGCTCATCAAGAAAAGAAGAGGTTGTTGGTCTCCTCAACATGGGCGCCTACAAAGGTGGTCCTAAGAGTCGATCGGATAGAGCTTTGAAGGAAGTGTCAAGAAGGAGGATGAACAAAGTAACAAGGGTAATGGTGAAGGCATTGACTGAGCTTGAGAATGACTATGATAATGGCCAATACTACGATGAGGATGACAAGTACAAGCAACTTGAAGACCGTCTGAATCTTGTGGAAAACACGAAGATGTCTGAATTTTGATGATCTAAGTCTTGTCCACAGTGTTGTGATTCCTCCCAAGTTCAAAGTTCCTACTTTTGCTAAGTATGATGGCATGTCTTGCCCTAAGTGCATTTGAAGTCCTATGTCCGGAAGATCAATCCCCACATGTGATGAGAAAGTTGTGGATGCACTATTTCAAGAGAGTTTGTCAGGAACCGGTTGGAATGGTACTATCGGCTAGAGAATGGCCGTATCCATTACTTGGGTGACTTAGCGATGCTTTCTGAGACAATATGGTACAATCTGAATTGACACCCACTCGCATGCAACTACAAAGCATGTCTATGGGTCGTGAGAAGTTCAAGGGTATGCTCGGAAGTGGAGATTTAGCGGTGAGTTCAACCACCCTTGTCCAATAGGGAGTTGGTTGATATGTTTATGGGGACACTAACATGCCCATTCTTCAATCATCGATTGGAAACTCTTGACCGGATTCCGAGTGATATTGATGACGCATTGAAGCTGGTATCAAGAGTGGAAAGATTCATGAGAGTCATCTTCAAACTGCGAAAGAGATCTTTTGGTGGTAAGAAAAGTTAATCTTTGTGTATGGTCGAAAACCGAGCCAAGACCGACCGCGCTCAATCAGGGGCGGTTGTGATCTCGATCCAACATCGGCCAACCTCGGCGAGACAGCAGCGTGGCGAGCAGCGCCACGAGGCGGTTTACAAAGATCAACATGCCATTGTCGCAAAACCTTGCAACACATGTTGAAAGCTGATTACCTTGAGGATCCTCCTCGAATGTCAACACTTCCTCTCGAGATACAATCCTAATGCTAAGTGTGCTTACCATTCCAATAGCCCGGACATAGTCGATGATTGTTGGGCTCTCAAGAACAAGATTCAAGATATGATTGAAGCTAAGCATTGAGTTTGATCCTCTGTTGAGACTCGAATGTGATCAGCGCCTATGCCTAATCATGACAAGAGTTCCAATCTGTTGGTGATGATACTTATGTTTTCAACATAGATGACTTGACCATTCCTCGATGTATTAAGAAGAATTTGTTGCAAGCGGTGTCAATCCGGGATGCCGGAGGATTGTCGTTGGTGCCGTCTGCACACGATGGTTGTGCTTGGTTGAGAAGCGTGTTCGATGCATGATGAATAACCGAGATACTATTTCGAAACCACCTGCGAGTGTGAAGAAATGTCTAAGTTGAAGATTGACAATGCGAATGAACAGTACCATCATGTGGGATACCTTGGGGCAGCCAAGTGGAAAATATGATTACATGGTGAAGTACACTTTGTCACGATAGTTACAAGATTCCTATTGAAGATGTTAAGGCGACGGATGGGGTGACGATTTCCAGAAGACTATCTTGATGTTAACACAATAAGGATTACCTCTGCGATCTTGTGCCTAGAGTGGCACCTCTCATCATTACTTCTCAAGACCAGTTCCATATTCCTCGACAAGGCTATCCCTTGGAATTATGGGTGATGTTTACTATCATGGCGTCAAGCAAGACCCTCTGACTATTGAAGACCTCACTGTTGAAGCTACCATTCCTGACATTGACAACATCACCGGATCAAGTAAGGTGACCAGAACCGGAAGGGTTTTCTCTCCAGAAATATCTCCTCCAAAAGACACTGCGACTCCAGCTCGCATTCCAGCTATTCAATCCATTCCCAAGCTAGAGGAAAGAACCAGTGACTCATCTGCTCAACGAAGTACCAAAGGAATTCTTGAAGATACCTCTAAACAAGAAATGGAGGAAATTCTGAAGATTATCAAGAAGAGCGACTACAATGTTGTGGAACAGTTGGGACAGACTCCGTCCAAGATCTCCATGCTTGCTCTGCTCTTGTGCTCCGAGGCTCATGCTAACGCCTTGGTAAAGTTTCTGAAGAATTCTCACGTGCCTCAAGACACTACTACTGATCAGTTCGAAGTTTGTATTGCTAGCCTGGCTGCCAACAACGGCCTAGGTTTCTCGGATGCTGATTTGACTCCTGCGGGAAAGAAACATAACAAAGCCTTGCACATCTGTTGAATGCAAGGGCACTACACTATCCATGTTTTGGTGGATACGGTTACTGAATATCCTTCCTTTTGATCGGCTTGATGTCGAAGGGTTGGTTACGAGACCCAGTGACATTATTGTGAGGGCTTTTGATGGTTCTAAGCGGACAGTGCTTGGAGAGCTCACTCTGCCTGTCAAAGTCGGTTCCCAGGCTTTTGACTCTATTTTCTTTGTCATGGACATTCGTCAGCTTACTCTTACCTACTTGGGCCCTTGGATACATGAGGCGGTACCTCTCACCATCGAGTTGAAGTACGGTGAAAGGAAGGTTGTTACAATGTCGGTGAAGAGGAATATATGGTCGGTCATCTGCGGTCGTTCCGTTATCACGAGATGGAATTCTTGAGACTCCTGTCAAGCTTTTGAAACAATACCCAGTCATGCTGTTGACTCCCGTCCTCTGAAGTTACACAAGCTCGCCAGGATGGCCTCGTTGAAGGATGCTCAAGCTAGAAGAAGGTAGTTCTATTTGGGTCAACTCCTAATCTTCCTTTCAAATTTGACAAGCTGGTTTAGGCTTCACCATCAAGGGTCGAAGATGATACGCCGCATGCCGGCCAACTTCCTTTCCGCATCGGCAGTGGAATCCATGCTATAGAAGACAACGACAACGACTTGACATCGGCAAGTGGATCTTTAACTCCGGATCATGGGCTCGACAATTGGAAGACCGAAGACGTCATACCAATCTCCTTTAGTCAGGAGTAATTGCTCTTGTTTTGTTTTGCTTTTCGTATTTCTTTATGTTTTGAACAATAAACTTTGAAAGCCTAGTGCCTTGCCCGGGGCATCATGGCTCGTTTGCGAGGGTTATTATCTGCTTGTTTGCGTATTTTCATTCAATAAATCGTTGGACTTTTGCATTCAATTGTGTTTTTCTTTCTTTTACTTTATCACCCCTTCAAAAGGCTATGTGTTTCTTACACACCACGTGATACAACTGCGGAATCACTCGAATCGTTAATACTATGCTAGTGCTAAATATGACTTGATAATCCGATCTACCAAGCCGACGAAAGTGAGGAAGATTGTGAAGTGCCGGAGAACTTGCGGGCTACTGACAAGAAAGCGGGTTATCTGACCACACGAAGAGCGATTGAGGTTGTGAATTTGGGTGCTGCGAAGGCAGAAAAGAGATCAAGATAGGAGCGGGTCTTGAGCAGTGTTAAAGAAAGGTTGGTTCGGATGCTACGAGACTATATTGAGGTTTTGCTTGGTCATACGAAGACATGCGAGGTTGGACATTGATATTGTGGTACCGATTGAAGAAAGGTTTTCTCGATAAAGCAGAAAGTTAAATCGCATCGTCACGAGATGTCGAGAAAATCAAAGCTGAAGTTATGAAACAGTTCACGCAGTTTCTTAGTATCACCTCTTATCCCGATGGGTTGCAAATGTGGTACCGTACCAAGAAGGATGGCAAAATGCGAATGTGTGTGGATTCGAACAAAAAGCAAGTCAGAAAGATGATTTCCCACTTCCTCATATTGATGTTACGGACAACACCGCTCAGCATAAGGTTTTCTCCTTCATGGATGGTTTCTCCGGTTACAATCGGATCAAAATGGCTCACGAAGACATGGAAGACTACTTTTGTTACACGGTGGGGCACTACTGCTACAAGGTTATGCCGTTCGGACTTAAGCAACTATGACATGCTTTGACATTATTTCATGACATGATTCATCACGAGATCTCGTCGGCGACATGATAGCTCGATCCACTGAAGAAGAACATCTTGATCGAAACTATTTGATAGGTTGAAGAAGTACAAACTAAGACTTAATCCTAACAAGTGCACCTTTGGAGTCGATCCGGAAAACTCCTAGGGTTTGTGTGATAAAAGGTATTGAAGTTGACCCGCCAAGGTTAAAGCCATTCAAGAGATGCCAGCTCCCATACGAGAAGGAAGTCGGAGGTTTCTTGGGCGATTGATTACATTGCGTTCATTGCACTAAGCGCTACTTGTGAGCCAATCTTCAAGTTACTAAAGAAAGATAAGTAGTGGAATGGAGCAGCGATTGCGGATCGCTTTTGACAAAATCAAGGAGTACCTATCCTCTATCACATGCCACCGCCGAAGGAAGACCTCTTATCATGTACTTGACGGTGTTAGAGATTCAATGGGGTGTGTGTTGGGGCAAAAAAAGAGCATGCAATATACTACCTTAGCAAAAGTTTGTTGTGAAACAAGATACTAAACTTGCAACAACTTGGCTTCGCCGATTAAGGCAGTATATGTTGACTCACACTACCTTGTTGATTTCCAAGATGGATCCGATAAAATACATATTTGAGAAACCAGCTCTCTCGGGAAGAATAGAAAGATGGCAAATGATCTTGACCGAATATGACATCGGTACACTTCTCGAAAGCGATCAAAGGAAGTGTGGTGGCCGATCATTTGGCTCATCAAGCCGTAGATGACTATCGGTCTATGCGTTCAATTTCGAGACGAAGATGTTTTGCTGATTCTGATTGAAGAACCGAGGCCCAGACGAAGGACCCCGATGGACCATGGTCTTGATGGAGCCTCAAGCGCCAGCAATGACATTGGCGCCATCATCACATCCCATGAGGCACGCCTTTCACTTGATTATGTTTGGTTGCACTAACAACATGGGCGAATATGAAGCGTGCATCATGGGTATCAAAATGCTATTGACTTAAGAATCAAGTTCTTGCAAGTATGGAGACTCGGCTTTAGTGATCGGTCAGATTAAGGCGAGTGGGATCGAGCATCCGAATCTCATTCCGTATCGAGAGCATGTTCGAGTTTGATCCCTACTTGAAGAGATTACTTTCAATCATATTCCACGAGAAGAGAATCGGTTGGCGAGCGCATTAGCCACTATGTCGTCTATGTTCAAGGTCGAGATGGGACAAAGGCTCCCTAGATCATCATTGAGAAGTTCGACGAACCGGTATTGTTATGAGCTTGGGAAGAGAAATCTTGGTACTATGGCGTGAAGAGGTATCTTGAGACTCGGGAATATCCATGGCATCATAATGATAAAGTTCATGAGAAGATTTGCATCTAAATTCTTCCTCGACACGACATCTTATACAAGCGCAACCACGATCTGTGCTTACTCCGTGTGTAGACGAAAACAACAATGCGTATCATGGAAGAGTTACACGAAGGGCATTTGGTACCACTCCGTGGACACACCATGGCTAAGAAGATTTTGAGAACGCTACTATTGGTCCACCATGGAGGCGATTGTCACGCTATGCTCGATCTTGTCACAAGTGCCAAATTTATGCCGACAAAGTGCACGTACCTCGATTACCTCAATGTTTTAACTTCTCCTTGGCCTTTTGCAATGTGGGGCATTGACATGATTGGAGAAATCAAGCCCACGACTTCCAATGGACATCGTTTCATCCTTGTGGCAATTGACTATTTCACCAAGTGGGTAGAAGCCCCGTTCGCATCTGTTACTAAGAATGTTGTGGCTCGATTCATCAAACATAATCTTATCATCGATATGGCACTCCCGAAAGGATTATCACGGATAATGGCTCAATCTCAACAACAAAATAATCACCGAACTACGCAGCGATTCAAGATCAACATCACATTCTTCTCCTTATCGGCCTAAAATGAATGGCGCGATGAAGCCGCCAACAAGAACATTAAGAAGATTATCTGAGAAGATAGCGGTGACTTACAAAGATTGGCATGAGATGTTACCATTTGCTCTTCATGGTTATCGCTTTTCTGACGAACATCAACGGGCAACCCTTCTCTCTCGTATACGGTATGGAAGCCGTCTTACCCATTGAGGTTCGGATCCCTCGACGAGTCCTCGGGCCGAGTTAGGCGAAGGCGATTGGGTTCAGACCCGCCTCGATCAGTTAACTTGATTGATGAGAAGCGACTCGCATCCATTTGCCATGGACGGATCTATCGAGCGAATGATCGAGCATTTAACAAGAAGGTCAAGCAAGGGTCTAGTCGGTGATCTAGTAGTCAAGCGCATCATTCTTCCACAAGGTGATCCGGGGCAAATGGACTCCCACCTCGAGGACCGTTTGTAGTCAAGATAGTATTTTCGGTAGACTATGATACTTAGCACCATGGATGGTGAAGACTTCCCACACCGTGAGCAGACATAGTCAAAAATACTACGCATAAAAGACCCGCTAGGTCGGTAGCCTAGGCAAAAATAAGGGCATCTGGCGAACCAAAGGTTCGGGCAAAAGTTAAGGATATATACAAAATGTACACCGGCAAGTCGAAAACACGAAAAGGCGGCTTGGGCAAAAAGGTATCGGTGGTGAAAACCGAAAGGCGGTCTAGGCAAAGTTAGGGATTTAAGCGTCGACTATGTCTCTTCGGATCACTTGCTTTCAGACTACTATCAGCATTCAAGGTTCAAATGGCGAATCGGTCTACTCACTTTCTCTGCGGCAAGGAGATGAGATAGTTGAAATATATGAGTATTAGCGAGTTGGAACTTAACGAGATTGTTTCGCATAGTTTTTACCTTTCTTGTGTACAAAACTACTTGGCCATACATACATTTCAAATAAATGCAAGTTCTTTCTCTTTACAATTTTCACTGTTGTCGTTTGCAATAAGTCCAACGTTTGCTTTGAATGATTATCGCTTGACAATAAGCTAATCGCAAACATATGAAAAGTGAACATACAAAAGTACTTACTACAGGCTCCAAGAATTGAGATGACGACAAAAGTCACCAACACAACTTCCCCAGCAGAGCAAAAGGGAATCCACGAGCAGCAATTCCACTTGACCAAGCAATGTTACATCGATCTTCAAGCAAACTACATCCTCATCCCCCAGCCAAAGATCACAACGGGATCCTGACTCCCCCAACTCAGTCTCCCGACAACTATCAATTGCTCTCCAGCGAGATCTACACTCTGAATCTCCAGTAGAGCGCCTCCTAAATTTCCTCAGTAGGATCTACACACAAGGTCCCCAACGGATCGCCTCCCAGACTCTCCTCAGCAGGGTCTATATATGAGGTCCCCAACAATGAGCTTCTCAAATCTCTACCTTCCTCAACAATCGCTAGGCCCAAGACTTGGTCAGATAGTGCATCGGAGGAATCCAGGATATCTTTCTTCTCTTTCAAAAGCGGAGTTCTCACCTACACAATTCCCCAAGCGGAAGTCAGGAATCCTCAAAAACAGAACCTTCGCATCTTCTTCAAGATGGATATGTTTTGAAATACCACAACATCTATCATTCATACATTTCTCATAGAGTCATAATTCATGCATATGTCATTCATATACACTGTCATGCATCATACTTCGCATAAAGCTAACAAATATTCTATCAAAGTTCCTCTTGTTTTCTCCAAAGCAGTGTGATCACCGGCATAAACGGGTCGAGATTAAGCCCGAATCGGCGGAAAACTATCGAAAGACCGCCCATGGTTGTCCTCCGGGTGGTCGATTAAGCCCGAACCGGCAGGAAAACTATCGAAAGACCGCCTGGTTATCCTCCGATAACAGGCAATGGATCAACACCGATGCACACGGAAGCTATCCACATTTTGCCAACTACTATCTCCCTCGAGTAATCGGCACAAGATTTATTCGATCCTTCTTATTATCAGCAACTATAGAGTCTAGCGTGCGACTCGGTTGCCTGGATGGCATCTTAAGCCCATCTCCGACTACTTGTCAACATTTCTTCACTTCGGGATCTGCATATATGGTTAAAAATCAATACAAACCAATAACTTCATTCAAAATGAACACGAAGACTAACATCGACTCCCTCGGGATGGCATCTTAAGCCCATCTCCTCTCCTTTCGGGAACACCCACGAGCCTAGCGTCGGCTCACTTTCAGCAATCCTCACGATATCAAGTCTAACGTCGACTCATTCCCGGCTTCTCCAAATGGCATCGTAAGCCCATTCCCATCATCGTAACGCGAGTGCAAATTTTCGGTGTACTCAAGTGTTCAATCATCTTCCACCTCCGGTCACGAAGACAAGCGTGTCAATCTAACCCTCAGTACAAGAAGATTGAGCAGGGGCAGTCATACCCCAAAATTTGCCCTCCATCTATTCAAGAGATTCCATACATCCTACTCGAGGATTCCTCGAGGTTGATCGGACAAACTCTCTCTAGACAATCAACCCAAATTAGGGTTTGGTATCTCTCAAGTCAAGATGGTTCCAACATCTCAATGGTCTTCATGCCTCCTCATATGCTTCAAAGATTCTCCATGTCAAGTTTCAAGCCTCACAAGTCAAGTTTCCTCGGACAATTGCTCGGATGGTTGAAAATCGGTTGTATTGGACAAAAGTCAAGCTGTGGTCAACATACAGTCAAACTTCATAATTTTGGTCAACATCCTCATTTTGAAGTTACATTCATCATTTGATCAAGGGTTGATCATGATTCATCAAGAAAACTCAAGATTTGCTCAAAGTCAAACTTTCTAAATTAGGGTTTTTAGGTGAAAAGTCAATGAACTTTGTTGATCATAACTTTCTCATACTTTCTCATAAATTTTCCACCACCTCTTGTTTTGAAGGAAATTCAATTCTCTACAACTTCATGTCTCACAAGAATGTCCAAAAATGCTTCAATTGAGAGGTATGGCTCAAAACATTACAGGTCATTTTCAAAGTCAACAAAAAGTCAACTTTTTGTTTTGCAGCTATATTGAGCATGAAAACTCCAAATGAGATGAGACCAAAAAGGTTGGTTAGAGGACTCTTAGAGCTTTCCAAAAAGTCCAAGAAAACTCAAAAATGTGGAAAATTGAGCAAGATACACTATTCACAAGTTGGGCAATTTTGAAAGAATGCACAAAGAGATACTTCTAAAATCAAATTTTTGCAAATGGGCTTGTTTTTTCTCCATCCAAACTTATTCCTCATACAATTAGGAATGTCCAAGCCCAATGCCATGTTTTTTTGATTTATTTTTCTATTTAATTTGTAATTTATTCATTTAAATGCAAATTAAATTTAAAAATAAAGTTCAAAATTAAAATTAATTGCAAAGATTGATTTTATTCTTTCCTTGAGACTCAAGTAACCCACAAATGCCAGCAATTTTCGAAAATTGATCAATTTGGCAAGATTGGATTGAGAATTAATCAAATTTTGAAAATTTGATTTTGTACAAAAATCAAATTTGATTTTCATTGAATGTTGATTGATTCTTACCAAAAACAATGCCAAATCCTTCCAGTATAAATACATGATGCATACCACACGAATTAGGGTAGAAAATTTTGGCTCAAGAACCCTATTCCAAAGCTCAAAAAACCGTGGCAAGCAAGCAATTGGAGATCACACTTCCAGCCGTTTTCAATCAATTTTAAGGTGTCAAACACATTCCTTGACATCTCCAGAATCGATCCAGATCCTTACATCATCCAAAACCATCCAGAATCGTGAAAACCGAATTCGGTTTGTTCTTGAAATTTCAAAATTCGAATTCCTTCCTTCATGCATTATTAACATGTTTTGTTGTTGTTTTTGTGTTTTGTAATGTATTTGCAAGCTTTCTGGGCAAGCCAATTGAATTTCCATGGCCTGAATCGTGTTACACCATAGCTAGGGTTTCTGAGCTCGATTTAGGGCTTTGCTTAAATGGAAAAATTGGACAATAGGACCTATACCATCGTGTTCGGAACGATCTCAGGAATCGAACCATGCCTTTAGAACTTATTTATATTATGTATGCTGGATTTTTGATTGTAGCCAGGGACATAGCGTCGAGCAAAAGCCGACGCTGAAAATTCAAATATTTGAAAGGTTGAAGACGAAGTGCAGGCGAGGAGGAAGCGAGGCGGCGTGTATATTCCACTCACTCCGTTTCAAGCGATAGAACATGCCATTTCGGTTGGTCAAGGCGTTGGTTTTCAAGGTTTGAGGTCGGGTCCCTGTTCGAACCATCTTGGGACCATCCTTTTACAAGTTGCAATTTCTTCATATTTTTCATATTTTCATATTTTAATATTTGCATGTTATTTTAATTTATTTTCATATTTTATTTGCATTAAAAATCATCAAAAATTATTTTTCTTTTACATTATTTTCAGAAAACCTTTATTTAATTTAATAAATTAAAATATATTTTTGCATGCATATTTATTTTATTTGTAATTTTGCATTTAAATCATTGTAAATTCATTTTAAATTATTAAATTGCATCTAAAAATCCCAAAAATTTATTTTAGCATGTTTACATTATTTCCACATGTCATATTTTTTCCAATTAAAAATTTGCATTTTTCTAACATTTTCTCTTATCTTGATTTCATCATATTTTCGATTTCTCGATTCGTTTCACGAGTTCTTCCAATTCGGACGTTTCTTTACTATTTTCATTTATTTTCCAATAATGTAGCTGTATATGGGATGTAATAGTTTAAAATTAGGTCTTTATTTTCCGCATTTTAAATTATGTATAAGCCTTGTAATAGCGTGGGACATTTACCTTTCCATGATTTACTTTCCGCACCCTATCAATTGCTAGTAACTAGGCGTGTATGGCAAGATAATAATGAACATAGCCACTAATTTTCAAGATAACATATTACGAAATCAACACACTTCTTTCACACATACCCTTAGGGTAATTCTCTCGTTGCCTTACAATTCAATTGGTCATGTTCCTCGAATGTAGAGGTATCCTAGCACCGTTGCCTTCCAAACAAATCATCATAGTCCCTTGATACAAGATCATAGACCCGCGATGTCGCCTCCGTACATGATCTTGACCCTCGATTGTCGCCTACGAAAAATGATGATATCCCTTGAATGTGCTAGGATACTTCCTACGAGTTGCCTTCGATGACCATCCGATGTCCCTTGAATGTCCGCTTACATCCAGCGAATGGAGTTACCTACCAACTAATGGTATGGCTAACGCTATTCTAAAGGAACGTACAAAAAAAAAGCGACCAATTACGAGTGGGTAATAAGTCTTTTAGTTGCTTGCTCTAAACCAAATGCTTTCCACACACACACTCTTTTCAAAGTTCAAAATTCTTTTCAAAAAAACAAAACATTTCCGAACACTTTGTATACACTCCTACATGAGTCATTACAAAGTCAAGCGAAATGACTTTTTCAAAATATTTTAAACACACGAAAGCAATTTTAAAGGTGATCTAGAGCAACTAAGAGCCCGTAGATAACTACGGATGGAAAGGGGTGCTAATACCTTCCTTTTTCATAACCATTCTCCCGAACTCAGAATCTAACGAAGGTCTTTTTCTGTACTTTTACCTTCCCTTAATTGGATAAAAATAAAAGTCGGTGGCGACTCTTGCTATCCGCACATTTGGATACAAAAATCCTATAAAGTCAGTTCACCGTATCACACACTGAAACTCCAGTGAATTAATGCATACTTAAAAAATAAAACAGAAAATGGTAAACCACTATATACAAGCGAAATTTGCATCAAAACATAGCTCGGTATTGAAAGTCCATCCCAGGGCAAAGATTCATGCTTCTATAATATCGACCATAGGGCTTCAAGGTCTAGAAGCCATATACTCGGGGGGCTTATGTTCGTGCATAAAATCTACCGCCCGAGCTAGGAGAGATAAAAGAGATACAACCTTTGGACGATAAAGCAAGGGGTCCTGCAGAACATATAATCCAAATCATCGAGGCCTAGGTGTGCGACCTACTATATAGGCGGGTTGTATCCAGCCTAGAAGTTCTGCCGGTGTATAGGCTAGGTTGTATCCGACCCTAGCTATGCATGGCCGAGCTATATAGGCTGGGTGGTATCCAGGCCTAGTTGTGCCTGGCCGAGCTGTATAGACCGGGTTGTGTCTGCTGAGCTATGCATGGCCGAGATGCACCTGCTGAGTTGAGCCAGGACCGGATGGTTACATAACTCAGCAGACAACGATTATAGACGTTACAAACCATTATGAGCGGTTATGAATGTTACATCATTCATGAGGACGTTATAGACGTTACAAGGTGGTTTTTATAACCATTAGACCAAGGACTTGCCTATATAAGGAGTCCTTGGGGAATGAATTATGGGGGGTCTCAAGCTGTAGACCCCATATTCATCATACTATGTATTTTACCTAAGGGATCCCAACTACGCGGTAAGCTAGACCCATAGCTTGGAGGTCATGCATCCCTTACTTGAGCCTCTAAATCCCTTAATATCCTAAATATAGTTTTTTAACAAGAACAAAAGGAATTCAAAAATTAAATGATTTTTTTTTTATTTTAATTTTCTTAGATAGTTCTCTCTCTTTTCTCTAGTATAAGATTTTATAGTGTTTTATGGTTTCTCATAATTTTTTTATTTTATACCTTCATATCAAATATTTTGATGATTTGATGCACATGTATGAAGAGCAAAAGATAAAGATAAGTGATTAAATTATCTAAATTGATTGTAATGTAGAATTAAATGACGACATATGGCGATACTATAATTAATTAGCAAGTGGGTTAGAAAGTGATGAGATCTTGGAATTCAAGATTTAAGTTCAATGTGGTGGAAATGTAAGAATCCAAAGACTTGTAGAGTGTGAAAACCATTGTGATTGATCAAGGAACTAAGAGGTTAGATCAACAAGCTTTGTAAGTTCATGTGGTAAGGAAATATGGTCACTAAATAAAGTTCAAGATGAAAGGCAAATAAAGCTTCAAGAATGGGAACCGGTAAAACAATAACAAACTAAAGGTTAATGAAAAACTTGTACCCCACAATAGAGAAGAATGTTTTGGACACAATCAATCAAAGAATAAAGAGTTTCATAAAAGGAAAATGTAATGTTATAATTGTGATTATATGTGTTGTGTAGTTTAATATCTTTTTAAAGGTTTTGATGATGACAACTGAATAAGAAAGAAAGAAATCACAAGCCTCATCAATCGAGAAGAAAACATAATACAAAGTGTTCAATTTTATGTTGAAAAATCTAAACAAACTTAAATCACATAATCAAAAGGAACCGAAGTTGTGAAGTTGTGAAAGTTTTCTTAACTTTGTGCTCAATGTTTTATATTGAAGTTTGATCAGTTAAACATATATGAATTAAGAGTAGGTCTTAAAGTACTAAGGTGATTCAAACACATATAAAAGTATTTCAAACTCTTCATCTTTTCTTAAAAAACTTCTTAAAAACTAATATGACCTACACTACTACAAATGACACCTATATTCTCGGACGCGAAATGCATTTTACCTCGGTTAAAGAAGCAAAGTAACGAAAGACATCATGAAAAGTAACAAATTAACATGGGTTCAAATCCCACCATCTACACTTTTATTATTTACAAAACTAGCGCCTCATATATTTCAGTTAAACAATAACGCCAAGGGGTAAGATAGATTCTTTTTAAATGGAAATTAGTTACATTCTTTACATAGAGAATTAATACAATAATTTGCTTACAAACTACAATGTTTATCGAGAATATTTCATTCTTTACACAAAAAAATATAAAGAAAATTAATTTGTCCATAAAGATCATATGTTGGATCTTCAAATCCTTGATATTTTGGAGAAGATCAAATGTTGGGTGAAAAAATATTTTTTGTTGCTTTTCCTTGCAGTTTTTTTCTAATATAAACAAAAAAAGGTTAGATAAATAAATAATTTGCTGCTCAAATAAATATTTAAGAGCACAAAATTTAAACACAAATAATTTTTTACTCTTGCAATTCGTCATAAAGAACTCTTCATGACAAATTCTCTTGCAAACCTTAAAGTGGAGGATCTACATAGTTTCAAGCGCTTCTCTTGAAAACTTTTATAATGAATTTTTTTCAGGTTTCACAGAGATCACTAATGATAATGTCTTGGGAGTTGATACTCATGATATGGATAACACAAATTTGTTTAAAGGCGGTGATCAATGTCCTCAACTATAACGCTAAATTATCACGTCAATTTTATTAAAGACCGGTGAAAGAGCTTCTTCTCTTATTTTTGACATTACATTATTTACACAAAATATTTGTTTCTGTGAAAATGGTAAACAACCTTGGTCCTTCTAAAATCCTAAAAACTAAGGGTTACTCATAAGATCGACCAGTTGATCTTAAGACATGTGCTAAGATTTTTGATACTATACTAAAATTTATGGTTACGTGAAAGACAAGTATCTTTCGTACTTCACTTTGGAAAACTCAACTTTCCTCTTTTCTTTGACTAGCCCTTTGGCCTTGGCTTTTCTCCCACCTATCCCATATTGGTGGTATAGCTCTTGATCGAACATGCACAACACTTATAAGAAAAGGCTGATAGGGTGGTGCCAAAGAAGCATTGGTTACATGACTACCAGTTTTCGCATATTGCTCCTCAATATGTGAGAGATATTATTGTTGTGCCCAATGGTAACAGCTTCTAGAAAGCTTGATTTCTTTTCATTTCGACTTTTCTATTTATTTGAATTTGCCATTTTTTCTTTTAGCTATCCCTTTTTAGGTAGCGCCAAAGAAAATCCCTGTCAACAAAACTAGCCCTTCGAAATCAAAGGTTCGACTTCAAACTTTTGTCAATTTTCTTTTATGATCTGGCATTTCTAACTTAGCTAATGCTTTTGCAGATTGTTCCTGATCATACACCCCCCGACGATGAACTGATTTCCTCTTTACTCAAGAAGACTGATTCCTCTGTAGGTGTATTTGTACACTCCCTATTGTTTCTATTTTATGATTTGAAATATACTAATATTTTCCTTGCATGTTAGAGTAAAAAACGCTCAACAGATTTGACTGCTCCCTCCGATAAATCAAAAAGGTCCAAGAAGGACAAACAACACATTTATGAGAGGACTGAGGTATATATTTTTTCGATTCAAGTTCTTCTTTTTCGACTTATATTTTTTTCTGGTACCTAGCCATCACCTAATGTTCAGTCCCCTCAACACTCCCACAAATCCAAAAGCCACAAGAGGAAGAAAGACCCCTCTACTAGAGACAAAGTGGCAAAAAAGAAAAAGAAGGAGAAGGCAGTTGTGGCCCAGAACCTCGCAGCAAAGGTCGGCTCAAATCCTACTGATAAAATGGAAGAGCCAGATGATGTCAACGATCTACCCCTTGCTACGAGAAGGAGAGGTAAAGGGACCTTGGCTGAAAATCTAAAGCTAACCTAGATTTAGGCATTGATACTATAGTGATAAATACAGCCATTGTCACTCCGACTCGTGCCCCCAAAACTAATGAAGCTCAAAATCCAATGGGAGGCACTATTGCTGCTTCTGCTGCTAAGAATGACCTTATCGATCTTGATCTATCAACACAGGTACTAGACAACTTTTCTTCAATTTCTTTTTGTTTATTGAATTTGTCTCACTAAACTCTTGTCTTATTTTCTTTAGGTCGAAACTTCTGGACAAGCACAAAGAGTGGCTGGCTATTCTCCTTTGTTAGAAGCTTCTTCTCCTCATCACAACAATAATCTCGACGTAGCCGTTGGTGATTTCATTGACCTAACTGTTTCGGCTACTCTTAGTGACTCTGATTCAGTCACTAGTCTTGCCAAACATAAGGGTTCTAGTTCGACTAGCTCTGATTCTAGTCTTTCAGATTCCCTGCTGGGTTCAGAGGCAAATAAAAATGCCACCACTTCTCAAAGTCTTCCTCCTCCTGAAGGTACCCCTTGCATTTCTACTGAGAAAACGAAAGTCCACTCACCAATGCCTTCAGAGAAAAATAATGTTGACTCACCAACACCTTCAGCAACATTGGGAATTGATGCTTCCACTCTGGAAGCATTAGCAAGGCTACGCAGCTTCGTGAGTTGTCGCACTCTTTCCCCTAACTCCGACCAATCTCAAGCTCACAATGACAAGCTAGGGCATGAGGCAACAAAAGTGAAGAAATTGATGGATAAAAATCGCACTTATGCTTTGAATCCTGAGTTGCCTCACATGCTTCATGATGATCTAGCTCTTGGCCCAGAGATTTCATATGCTCTTAATCAACTAAAAGGGGTTGATATTTCTGAATCAGCCAAGCTCATGATGAGAGCATTTGAGAAATTCTCCGTCCCTATGTGAAGGAAAATTGAGCAGCAGGTCGAGTTGAAAGAGGTCTTTGTGAAGGAAAATTTGGATGTGGTGGTAAAGGCTAATAAAGAGATCATTGCGATAATGGCAATGATGGAACAGAAACAACAAGAACTGAGTCCTAAAAGGAAAAAACTGCTGAAATACGCAGCCGAATTGATGATTTGAACAAAGAAATTGTTGTTCTAAACGAGGAACTAGAGACCGCTATTGTGCAAGAGGAAGAGATTAACAAAATTATCACTCCTGCTTAAGCGCAGGTCAATAAGATCGCCATGGACGTTGTGGCTGTAAGAAGTGTAATCTCTATTTCTGAAACAGAGATTGTAGTTCTTAAGGCTAAAGCAGAGAACTTTGAGAATCATGATGTGCGCCTCAAAGGGGATCTACGGTCTTTCCAGAACAAGTTTAAGCATTTTTTATCATTGTAACCATTATCTTGTGATTTATATGTAATTTTCGAACAATGAATTTTATGCCACCTTTTAACGTAATTATTTTCTCTTTTGCTTTTGTTATACCCCAAACTTTGCCCTCTTATTTCTCAAGTCAATCTACATCTCCATACCCAATAATTTCTTAAAAGGTTGGCCAGATGAACCCTCTCCTAAGCAATCAACCCACAACTAGGGTTTTGATTCTCTCAATTCAAAGATGGTTTCTATTGCCTCAAGTGATCATCATGCCTCCTCATGTGTCTCAAGGGATCACCATGTCAAGTTTCAAGTTTCACAGCTCAAGTTTGCTCAGTCAATTGCTCAGATGGTTGAAAGTCAATTGTATTGGACAAAAAGTCAACTGTGGTCAACATACAGTTAAACTTTATCTTTTTTGGTCAACATCAATATTTTGAAGTCACATTAATCATTTGATCAAGGGTTGATCATGATTCATCAAGAAAACTCAACATTTGATCAAAAGTCAAAGTTTCCAAATTAGTTTTTTGGACAACAAGTCAACAAAACTTTGACCAGGCATAACTTTTACATACTTTATTAGAAATTTTTCCATAAAATCTCATTTTGAAGAGAATTAAATTCTATAAAACATTGTGTCTCACAAGCTTTGGCCAAAAATGCTTCATTTGAGAGTTATGGATCAAGACATTATAGGTCCTTCTATAACTCAACAAAAAGTCATCTTTTTCCAAAGTGTACATGAGCATGGAAACTTCAATGAAGATGAAACCAAAAGGAGTGTTTACAGGACATCTCGAGCTTTCTAAAAAGTCCAAGAACACTTCAAAATGTTAAAAATTGAGCAAAATACAAATGTGCAACTTTGGCATTTTTGAAGAAGTGTATGAAGAGAAATACTTAGCAAAATCAAATATTTTCCAAATGGGCCTAAGTTTTTGTGATCCAAACTTATTCCTAACATTATCAAGAGCCTCTAAGACCAACTACACGCCCTCCTTCCATTTATTTTATTAATTTAGAATTAAACCATTAAGACAAGGTACAAAGCATGTGGGCTTGATATCCAAGTTTCTTGAGGTCCAAGATTGTCATAGCAAGCTGGAAAATTCGTGAAAGAGGAGTTTTAGTAATATTGATGCAAAAAAAGGAAGTTTTTCATACAAATTTTTCAATCAAATATTCTCCATTGAATGCAATATATTTCCACTTAATTCTTGACCTAATCTCTTGCCGTATATTTATATAACACATTCAGACATCAAGAGGACAGGTTCTTGCAGCCATAAAGTTAGGGTTTGTGTTAAAAATTTCAAAGAAAAGGTGCATCGTCGAATTTGAAATTCCATCCACATTCAAATCGAAACAACCATCACAACTTTTTCCTAAGGTAATAAAGGGTAGGTATGGGTTGTTCTTGATGGCCAAAAGCATCTAGAACATGCCCTTCAAACATCACCAACATATTCATGTTTTTAAATTCGTATTCTAGTTTTCGTGATGATTTAATGCAAACTAATGATCCAGACTTGCTTGGTATGTTGTTTAGAGCAAAACAAACTCTTAAATAATAGCTTCAACGTCAGAATCATGAATTACCATTGTTAGGGATCAGAGAACCTTCTTATTGCACGTTACAGGTTGATTCAGACCATAAGAACACCACCATCATGCTCGCAGGGGTCGATATAATCGACCTGGGCTTTTAGTTTGTTTCAATTGATGCATTTTTGCAGGTTCTGAAAAAATCACCTCGCAGGAGAAGACAATCAGAGGTAGATTTCCGACGAGGAGTCCGGTGTTGAACGTTTGACCGCATGCGTGGCGCTATCCCTTCATCTGATTGGCTCGCATAAGTGTATTGGGGCCCACGCGCATTATGTTTTGAAAATTCAAAATGAAATGCGCGCTATGTATATAATCATATGGTTGTATTTCAAAGACAACCCAGTCACTTAGCACAGATGGTAAGGGTGCGTGTTGGTAAGCCAGGAGGTCAGGGGTTCGATCCCTACCGAACCCTTTTCCTTTCCTTTTAATATTTTTTTCTCTTTTTTTGCAATTTTCTAACCTTTTTCAATGTCTTTTATTTTTCTAATTCAATCTAATTTTCTTTCAAAAATTAATTTAAACATTTTCAAAAATCACAAAAATTAAATAATTTCAGATTTAGGTTAATTAAACATTTAATTAATTTTTGACATAAAAATAATCTATTTTTCTCACAATTTAAATTATTTTTCATAATTAATTAATAATTAACTTAGAAATTAGGTTTTATTAACTAAAGTCGATTTCAAAAAATATCAAAAATAATTTTTCCTTGACAATTAGGGTTTAGATGTTATTTCCTATCCTTAAGACATTTTTCTCCAATTTATTTACTTTATTTTCGCATTTAAATTCTAGAAATCGATGTATAGGTCGCTAAGTTTATTTTTGTAATAGCGTAGCTTTACTTTTCGCAATTTACTTTCCCTACCTATATTATGTAACGCCCCAAATCCATGTAATAGCGTAGGACATTTACTTTCCGCACTTTTATATTCGCACTTTACTTTTTGTACATATTAACTACTTAATTGTATAGTAACTAGGGTTTGTATGGAAAGATAAAATCAATCTCAGAACACCTAATTCAAGACTAATAATATTTGAATCCAACACACTCTTTCACACTTGCACCCCCCTTAGGATATCTTCTTTTGTTGCCTTACAGAATAATGGTCATGTCTCTCGAACGTAGGGGTACCATTAGCAAAGACGCTTACGAATAACATCATCATAGTCCCTTCGATATAAAGATCATAAGTCCCTTGATGACCCTTGATGTTGCCTACAAATATATGATATCGTTCCTCGATTGTTGCTTACGAATAAGTGATGATCGTCCCTTCGAAATTTCTAAGGTATCCTTACAATGTTGCCATCAATGACCACACAATGACCCTACAATTGTCCCTTCACATCCAACAGATAAAGTTACGTGCCAACTAATGGTATGGATAGCCTTATTCTAAAGGAAAAGAAAAAATAACAAGAAACGACCAATCTGAGTAGGTAAATAAGACTCTATTACTTGCTCCAATCAACAACTACTTTTCACACCTCACACTTATTTTCAAACTATTTTCCAAATAAACACTTTGTATACATTCTAGAGAGAATCATTACAAAGTTAAACATTTTCCAAACAAATATTTCCGAACACTTCGTCGTATACATTCACACGAGAATCATTACGAAGTCAAAGCAAAATATTTTTCAAATACTTTTCAAATTACACAAACACAGAAAGAAATTTTTCATTAGTGATCCAAGAAACTAAGATATTGTGCAAATCAAGAGTTATAAATCCAACACTTTACCAAACCGGTGCAACTTTGTGGGGATGGTTCCGGGCACGATTCTGATTGCTTTAAGGACTTGAATCGATTGCTGGACACCTCAGGAGAGTAAATGAATGGTTGGTTTCGATTGAAAGTGCTTGGAAAATTGGCTTTTGATCTTGCCCTAAAACATCGAATTTTTGAAGAATTTTTCTAGGGCTTTGAGAAGCAGCAATCCATGTTCTTTGTATCTGGCCTCGTTGTGTATATATAGAGCATGAGATTAGGTCAAGAATTAAGTGAAAATATATTGCATTCAATGAAAGACATTTGATTGATGTTTTTGAATCAAATATTTCTTTTTTCTTGCGTAATCTTCCTCCAATGCTTCCCATGCATTTTTTCCAGCTTGTGTGAGTTATCTTGAACCTCAAGATACTTGAAAATAAGCCCAACACGCCATGACTTCATTCTTTGCATTTTAATTTATTTAAATTGAATTTATATGTTATAATTCCAAAATAAATTAAATAAATGAGAGGAGGGCGTGTAATTGAGCTTGCAGGTCATGGGCCACCATAAGAATAAGTTTGAATCATAAAACCCATGGCGCATTTGATGAAAATTTGATTTTGCTAAGTATTTCTCTTCATGCACTTCTTCAAAAATGTCAAACTTGCACAACTTGTATCTTGCTCAATTTTCAATATTTTTAAGTGTTCTTGGACTTTTTTATAAAGCTCAAAATGTTCTCTAAACGCTCCTTTTGGTTTCATCTTCATTGAAATTTCCATGTTCATGTACACTTCTTTGCAAAAAGATGACTTTTTGTTGACTTTTAGAAGGACCTACAATGTCTTGATCCATAACTCTCAAATGAAGCATTTTTGACCAAAGCTTGTGAGACATGAACTTGTATAGAATTGAATTCTCTTCAAAATGAGCTTTTGAGGAAATTTTTTTGATAAAGTATGTGAAAGATATGCCTGGTCAAAGTTCTGTTGACTTTTCGTCCAAAAACCCTAATTTGGAAACTTTGACTTTTGACCAAATCTTGAGTTTTCTTGATGAATCATGATCAACCCTTGATCAAATGATGAATGTGACTTAAAAATCTTGATGTTGACAAAAAATGATGAAGTTTGACTGTATGTTGACCACAATTGACATTTTGTCCAATACAATTAATTTTCAACCATCTGAGCAATTGACTGAGCAAACTTGAGTTGTGAGGCTTGAAACTTATCTTAGTGATCCCTTGAGACATATGAGGAGGTATGATGACCACTTGAGGTGATAGAACCCATCTTTGACTTGAGAGAATCAAAACCCTGGTTATGGGTTGATTGCTTAAGAGAGGGTTCATCTGGTCAACCGTTGAGAAGTTCTTGAGTATAGATATGTGGAGTGTCCTGAGAAATATTAGGGAAAATTTCGGGGTATAACAGTTTCCCCTGTTCAATCTTCTTGTACCTGAAGGGTTAGATTGGTATGCTTTCCTTTCGTGACTTGAAGGTAGAAGATGATTGAACACTCGAGTACACCTGAAAATTTGCACTCGCTGGTGTATGTAATAAGATCGTCAGTTGACAATGCCCTGGAATGGGTTTATAGATGACATATGAAGAAGCTGATACTGGGGAGTGAGTCGTACGTTAGACTCTATGTTCCTCTTTGAATGAGGTTACTGGTATGCATTGATTTTTAACCAGATATGTAGCATTCTACAGGTGGAGAGATGACCATATGTGGTTGGATGTATTTGAAATGAGAATTCGTGAGGCTGTAGATAACTTTCCCGTCTTGTTTCGGGTATTAATCGGTGTCCTGTTGTCTATTGATAAACATGTTTGGTTGTTCAGATAGTTTTCCCGTCTTGTTTTGGGTATTAATCCTTGACCTACATGGGAGATAACTTTCACTGGAAATTTAACTTGAAAGGATATGATTAGTTCTATGATTATGATGCGAGTATATGATAATGCCATGAATGATATATGCACATGTTATGACTTTTATGAATAATGTATGAATGTAGATGTTGTGGTATCCATCTTGAAGAAGATAGAAAGCGTTCTTTGGAATCTTTAATTTTGTAGGGATGAAGATACTAAGCGAGGATAAAGAGATGTGGATTCCTCATTGCACTATCGACCAAGTTTGGTCGGATATTAATGTTGTTGGGAATGATGACCTTGAGAGATACTCAACTAGGGAATATTGTGATCTTGTATAACCTATTATCGCTCAGAGTCTGACATAATAAGTTGATTGATGGTGGGTTACTTCTCGGGGACCAATGTAACAAGATTGACGTTCACTGCGTGGGGACTGGCATGACAATGTAGATGATCACTGCTCGGGGACTAACTTGATGAGTTGAGAATATAGATAATCATTATGCGGAGACTAACGTGATGATGTTGTAGATGATCACTGCCTGGGGACTAATGTGATGATGTTGTAGATGATCATTGCGCGGGGACTGACGAGATGATGTTATAGATGATCACTGCTCGGGGACTGACATGGTGATGTTGATAGGATCACTGCTTGGGGACTAATGCGCTGAAGTTGATAGGATCACTGCTCGGGGACTAATGTGATGATGTTGTAGATGATCACTGCTCGGGGGCTAATGTGATGAAGTTAATAGGATCACTGCTCTGGGACTAATGTGTTGAATATAAGTGTTGGACATTTCTGAAAGGAGATTATAGAGTAGTAGTATTGTTGGGAAATTTGTCTCTGTCGGGGGAGCGATGGCTCTATGGGGATTTGTAGAGATTATTCTGTGGGGATATGACTCTATGGGGATGTACTGTTGACTCTATGGGGATGTTCTGGTGACTTTACAGATTTATTTTCAGATGCATATAATAAATAATTCAAAGAAATCATTGGACTTATGCAAACAATAGAGATAAAAGTAAAAAGTTTGGAACTAGAAAAGGAGGATTGTATTAATGTTGAAAAGTGGCCTATAGACAGGAAGTTCGTATATAGAGAGACAAATATCCTAGTAAGAGGAAATTGTCGGAAACATTTGGAAAATAGTAAAATCTATGTGGAAACAATCTCGTCGAGTTTCAACTCTACTATTGCTCATATGTTTTCGACTATCTCATATCCTTTCTTCCAGAAGAAGGTGATTGAACTGATCTGCACCATTTGAAGCTGATAGTAGTGTAATCTCTAAGTAGATGATCTCGTCGAGACATAGTTGTGCGCTTCAATCCCTACATTTTTCCTAGACCGCCCTTTTGGTTTTTAGTCTACCGGGATACCCTTTTTTGCCCAAGCCGCCTTTGTAGGTTTTTGACATGCCGGGTGTACATTTTTGTATATATCTCCCTAAAGTTTTCCCGAACCCTTTTAGTTCTCCAGGACACCCTTATTTTTCCTAGGCCAGTCAATCTAATTGGTTTCGTTTATGCGTAGTATTTTTTGACTATGTCTGCATTCACAGGGTGCGGGAAGTCTTCTCCATCCATAGTGCTCAGTATCATGGCTCCGTCAGAAAACACTGTCTTGATTACAAATGGTCCCTCATAGGTGGGAGTCCATTTTCCCCTAGGATCACCTTGTTCTAGGATACTGCGCTTGACTAATAGATCGCCAACTTGGTACACTCGGTGTTTGACTTTCTTGTTGAAGGCTTTGATCATGCGTTTCTGATATATCTGTCCATGGCAGATGGCTGTGAGTCATTTCTCATCGATTAAGTTGATCTGGTCAAGTCGAGTCTGGACCCACTCGTCTTCGTCTAACTCTACGTCCTTGAGTACTCTGAGTGAGGTATTTGAACTTTGATAGGTATAACTGCTTCCATACCATATACGAGAGAGAAAGGGGTTGCCCCTGTAGATGTTCATACTGAAGTGTGATAAATGTGGAGAGCTAATGGCAATATTTCATGCCAATCCTTATACATCACTATCATCTTCTATATGATCTTCTTAAGATTCTTGTTGGTGGCTTCCACTGCGTCATTCATCTTTGGTAGATATGGAGAAGAGTTGTGATGTTTTATCTTGAACTACGTACAGAGTTCGATGATCATCTTGTTGTTGAGATTAGTACCATTGTCTGTGATAATCCTTTTGGGGATGTCGTATCGGTAGATGAGACAAGATCGGGAATAGCGATAACAATCAGCCTCCATAGTGGACCAATAGTAACCTGCTCTCAGAATATTCTTAGACATTGTTTGTCCACTGGAATGAGTACCAAATGCGCCTTTATGTAACTCTTCCATAATTCGTTCGGCTATCTTCTGATCTACACATCGGAGTAAGGCCAAGTCATGATTGCGTTTGTATAAGACTTCGTTAGGAACTTCTTATTGTTGACAGATGCCCCTTCAGGGTATTCTTGAGCCTTGTGATACCTCTTCACTTCGTAGAACCAAGGTTTCTCTTCTACTCCTTCGGTATCAAGTTCACAATAGCAAACCGGTTCGTCTAGTCTTTCAATAATGATATGAGGAGCTTCGCTGTCCCATATGACTTTGAACATAGATGACATAGTAGCTAACTCATCTTCCAGCTGATTTTCTTCTCGCGGGATGTGCTCGAAAGTGACTTCTTTGAAGTAGGGGATCAAATTCAACACATGTTCTTGACACAGAATGAGATTTGGATGCTCCGTGTCCCATTCACCATTGATCTGACAAATCACCAAAGCTGAGTCTCCGTATACTTGCAAGAATTTGATCCTCAAGTCAATAGCAGCTTTGATACTCATAATGCACGCTTCGTATTCAGCCATATTGTTGGTGCAGTTGAAGCATAATATGGCGGTGAAAGGTGTATGGCCGCCTTTAGGACATGTAATTATGGCACCAATACCGTTGCCAAGTGCGTTAGAAGCTCCATCGAAGACCATAGTCCATCGGGATCCCCGCTCAGGTCCTTCATTCGGTCCAGGCTCTTCGTAATCAGTGACTAACATAATATCCTCATCTCGGAACTTGAAATGCATAGACAGGTAGTCATCTATGGCTTGATCAGCCAAGTGATCAGGTACCATACTTCCTTTGATTGCCTTCTGAGTAGTATACTGTATGTCGTATTCGGTCAAGATTATTTGCCATCTTGTTATTCTTCCAGAGAGAGCAGGTTTCTCGAATATGTATTTTATCGGATCCATTTTAGATATCAACAAAGTAGTGTTAGTCAACATATACTATCTTAGTCAACGAGTAGCCCAAGCCAAAGCGCTACAAGTTTTCTCGAGTTGTGAGTATCTTGTTTCACAGTCGGTAAACATTTTGCTAAAGTAGTATATTGCATACTCTTTTCGACCAGAATCGTCATGTTGCCCCAACACACACCCCATTGAATTCTCTAATACTGTTAAGTACATGATGAGAGGTCTTCCTCAACTGGTGGCATCAGGATAAGAGGTGCTTGTAGTTACTCCTTAATTTTGTTAAAATCTGTCTGGCAATCGTCGTTCCATTTTACTACTTGATCTTTCTTCAGTAACTTGAATATTGGCTCACAAGTAGCAGTTAGATGTGCAATGCATCTGGCAATGCAATTTAGTTGTCCTAAGAAACCTCTGACTTCCTTCTCGGTACGGGGAGCTGGTATTTCTTGAATAGCTTTAACTTTGACAGGATCAACTTCGATACCTTTGCCACTGACAACAAAACCCAAGTGTTTTCTGGATCTGACTCCGAAGGTGCATTTGCTCGGATTAAGTCTCAATATGTATTTCTTCAGTCTATCAAACAGCTTACGCAAATGACCAAGATGTTCTTCTTTGATTTGTGATCGAGCTATCATGTCGTCGACATAGACCTCTATCTCATGATGGATCATATCATGGAATGGATCAACCATAGCACGTTCATATGTTACGCCAACATTCTTCAACCCAAACGGCATGACCTTGTAACAGAAAGTGCCCCACTGTGTAACGAAAGTAGTCTTTTCCATATCTTCGGGAGCCATCTTGATCTGATTATAACCGGAGAAACCATCCATGAATGAGAAAACTTTATGATGAGCGGTGTTGTCAACCAGAACATCAATATGTGGAAGCAGAAAATCGTCTTTCGGGCTTTCCTTATTTAGGTATCGGTAGTCTACACACATGCGCACCTTGCCATCCTTCTTAGGTACGGGCACCTTGTTTGGAACCCACTGTGGATAAGGAGTAGCGACTAAGAAACCAACATTGAGCTGCTTCATAACTTCGGCTTTAATTTTCTCATACATCTCAGGATGCATACGACGGACCTTCTACTTCACAGGGAGAAAACATTCTTTCGTTGGTAGTTGGTGTACCATAATGTCAATATCTAGACCTGACATGTCTTCGTAGGACCAAGCAAAAATCTTGATGTAATCTCACAGCATCTGGATCAATCTTTCTTTGATACTGTTCTCAAGACCTGCTCCTATCTTGATTTCTTTTCTGTCTTCGTCGGTACCTAGATTCACAAACTCGATCGGTTCTTTGTGTGGTTGTATGGCCCTTTCCTCTTGTTGTAGTAGTCTAGAAACTTCTCCTGGAACTTCACAATCTTCCTCACCTTCGTCTTCGACTTGGTAGATCGGATTATCAAAGTCATATTTAGTAATAGCAGAGTCGTTATCGACGGGATCCGGAGTAAATATGGATCTGCAGTTTATTATGTGGGTGTATATAAGAACACATAGCTTCTGAAAAGGTGATAAAGTAAAAATAAAGACAGAGAGCATAATATTTGAATGCAAAAGTCCAATGATTTATTGAATGAAACTATGCGAATGACAAATAATAACCCTCACAAACGAGCCGTGGTGCCCCAGGAAAGACACTAGGCTTAAAGTTTATTATTCGAAACGTAAAAGCAAAAAGCGTAAAAAAGAAAAAAATTACTCCTGTATAAAGGAGATTGGCATAACATCCTTAGCCGTCCAATTGTTGAGTCCATTCCAGGAGTTAGGAAGATCCAATTGTTGATGTCGAAGTCACCATCATCGTCTTCTATAGCATAAACTCCGTCTTTGTTGATGCAGAATGAAGATCCGCCGACACGTTCGCAGCGTATCATCTTCAGACCTTTGGAAGTGAAGCCTAAACCAGTCTTGTCAGATTTGAACGCAAAATCAGGTAGCTGACCCCAAATAGTACAACCTCCTTCTTCAACTACAACTTTGGCATCTTTTAGTGAGGCCATCTTCGGCGGAACTCTAGTAACTTTAGGAGTGACAGGAGATTTGACAGGCATAATTCGTGGAACTACTTCGAATCTTGATAGGGAGTTTCGACGAAATCATCATCCATTTCGATGTATCGGAATGACTGCAGATGGCTTACCATGTATTCTTCTTCTCCACATACTATAATGATCTTCCCCTTCACTAGGTACTTCAACTTCTGATGCAGGGTAGAGGTAACAACGCCTGCCCCATGTATCCAAGGGCGTCCAAGTAGGCAAGAATAAGTTGGAAGAATGTCCATTACGAAGAAGGTAGAATAAAAATTATGGGAACTTACTTTGATCGACAAGGTAAGCTTTCAAAGTACTGTTCTTTTCGAACCATCAAAAGCTATTACGATTATGTCATTGGGTTTCATGACCACTTCTTCAGCATTAAGTCGATAGAGAGCACTCTTTGGCAGGACATTCAGAGCAGAGCTAGTATCCACCAATACATGAGACAATGTAGTGCCCTTGCATACTATAGAGACATGCAAGGCTTTGTTGTGTTTCCTTTTGGCAGGAGTGAGATCAGTATCAGAAAAGCCTAAACCATTGTCTGCGGTCAGGCTAGCAATATAAATTTCGAATTGGTCGGCAGAAGTGTCTTGTGGTTGTAATGCGGTGGAAGAACTAACTTGTTTGTTTTGCGTTTTATCGCAAATGTTGCGGATAGCAAGATATGACTTTTCTTTTATCCAATTAAGGGAAGGTGAAAAGAGCAGAAAAAGACCCGTTAGATTACGATGCAGGAGGCAATTATGAAAAGGGAAGGTATTAGCACCCTTTCCATCCGTAGTTATCTATGGGCTCTTAATTGCTTAGCTCACTTTACAAATTGCTTTCTATGTGTGTGTTTGAAAATGTTTTGAAAAGGCATTTCACTTTGACTTCGTAATGATTCTCACTAGAATGTATACAAAGTGTTTGGAAATATTTTGTTTTGGAAAAGACTTTGTAATGATTCATTGGAATGTATACAAAGTGTTTTGAAAAGATTTTTTGAAAAAAAGTGTGAGGTGTAAAGACCATTTTGATTGAGGAAGCAAAAGAGACTTATTTACCTACTCAGAACGGTCGTTTCAGTGTTATTTTGCTTTCCTTTAGGGTAGAGCTATCCATACCATTAGTTGGTAGGTAACTCTATCCGTTGGATGTAAAAGGGACATTCGAAGGGACATCGGATGGTCATAGAAGGCAACTTGTACGGATATCTTAGCATATTCGTAGGGACGATCATCACTTTTCGTAGGCAACAATCGAGGGACGAGATCATATATTCGTAGGAAACATCGAGGGTCATCGAGGGACTATGATCTTTGTATCGAAGGGACTATAATGATATGCTTGTAAGCGTCTTAGCTAAGATATCCCCTCGTTCGAGGGACATGACCATTGTTTGTAAGGAAACAAGAGAGGATACCCTAAGGTGGGTGCATGTGTGAAAAGAGTGTTGTATTCAGATATTTATCTTGTGATTAGGTTTAGCTATGTTGATGGAATTAATCTTGCCATACACGCCTAGTTACTAGCAGTTAATATGTACGGAAAATAAATTGCGAAAATGTAAAGTGCGGGAAAGTAAAAGTCCTACGCTATTACATGGCTTTGGGGCAGATACATAATAAGGAGTGCGGAAAGTAAATCCTAATTAAACAATTACATCCCATGAGCAGTTACATAATATTGAGAAAAAAATGTGCAAGATAATAAACCTAACTATTACAACCTGGAAGCAGTTACAATAATCAGAAAATATTACGAGAAGGATCGAATTGTAGATAATGGAAAATAATGTTAGTAAAAAGAAATTTTTGAGTTAGAAAAAGGTTTTACGGTTAGTAAACCTAATTAAATAAGGAAAATATTTTTTTGGGAATTTTCTGGATTAATTTGATATGGAAAAAGTGATTTAAAAGTTAATTTCCGATTAATTAACAATTAAATAAAGTAAAGATGAAAGATAATATATTTTATGTCAAAAATTAAATTAAAGTTTTTCTAACCTAATTATGAAAAGAAATATTTTTTTGTTGATTTTTTGATGTATTAAAAAAATGTTTGAAAGCAATTAAATAAAATAGGAAAATTGTGAAAATAATGGAAAAATGTTAGTTTTTGCAAAGGATAAAAAGAATTGGGGTAGCCAGGGATCGAACCCCTGCCCCAATGATCAAACGTGCACTGCCTTGCCAACTGAGCTGCATGTGTTAGTTGTTAGAATAATGGAATGAATAACATTTAAGGAAAAATAAATTCTGAAAATCAACTAAATGAAACGCGCGCCAAGGGGGTTGTCTTCCCCATTTCAGAGGAGGACATGGTTCGATTAGAATCGACCCCCTAAACACGAATATACCCTTAGTTTCGTCCAATTTTGCTTATTTTGAGGAACCCTAATTTGAGGTTCAAAAACCCTAACAATGGCATAAGCTTGTACCTGCGTCTAAAATCAAATTGACCAAACCAGAAAGCTTGAAAACATCATCACGATCAAGAATATACAGTCAAATTATGTTTATGAAGGGTGAATAAATGAAATCAAAATTGACATAGAGGTATGCAAATTGTGATTGTGTTCTTGGTGTTCTGGGCGTCTCGATCGATGGTGATGACTTGGTTAGCTTCAGAAAACATCAAGGAATTGATTGACAACCTTTGTTTGGCTTGAATCGATGCAAATCCTTGGCTGCAAGTAGCTTGTATCACACGGTTTTCTTGGAGTTTGTCTAGGGTTCTTGGCTGCAAAAAATCCTTTCCTAGGGTTCGAAACCTTATGAATTTATAGAGGATGGATCCAGGCTAAGAATTGATGAGAAAATATATCTCATTCAATGAGAGAATATTTGATTTGTCAATCTTTTCAATTTTGATCAAATGTTTCCAATCTTGTACCAATCTCATGTCAATCACATAATTTCGAAATTTTGGCCATTTAATGGGTATCTTGGACCTCAAGAATGTCAAATATTCAGCCTTGCATTCATTGATTTATTTTTGCTATTTTATTTTAATTAAATTGACTTTAAATGAATAAAAAAAAAAAAAAAAAAAAGCTCAAGGGCGTGGCATTGGGCTTGGCATTGGGCTTGGAGGTTCTAATTGAGATTAGAAACAAGTTTGAACCAAGAAACGTTAGGCCCATTTAGAATTTTTTTGATTTTTTCAAGTATTTCTCTTTATGCACCTCCTTAAAAATGCTCAACTTGCACAACTTGTATCTTGCTCAATTTTTAACATTTTTGGGTGTTCTTGGACTTTTTAGAAAGCTCAAGATGTCCTATAAACATCCCTTTTGGTTTCATATTCATTCAAGTTTCCATGTTCATGAACACTTCTTTGCAAAAAGATGACTTTTTGTTGACTTTTAAAAGCACCTGTAATGTTTTGATCCATAACTTCTAAATGAAGCATTTCTAGCCAAAGCTTGTGAGACATGAAGTTGTAGAGAATTGAATTCCCTTTAAAATGAGCTTTGGCGGAAAAATTTCTAATAAAGTATGTGAAAGTTATGCCTGGTAAAATTTCTGTTGACTTTTGTCTGAAAAACCCTAATTTAGAAACTTGGACTTTTGATCAAATCTTGACTTTTCTTGAGGAATCATGATCATCCCTTGATCAAATGATGAATATTACTTCAAAATATTGGTGTTGACAAAAAATTATGAAGTTTGACTGTATGTTGACCATAGTTCACTTTTTTGTCCAATACAGCTGATTTTCAACCATCTGAGCAATTAGATGAGCAATTTTGACTTGTAAGGCTTGAAACTTGACATGACTATCCCTTGAAGCATATGGTGAGGTATGATGACCACTTGAAGTGTTAGAAATCCATCTTGGCTTGAGAATAGCAAAACCCTAGTTTGGAATGATTGCTTAGGAGAGAGTTTGTCTGGTCAACCCTTGTGATATCCTTGAGTATGGAGATGTGAATTGTCTTGAGAAGTAGATGGGAAAATTTTGGGGTATAACAACGGTATATGAGCATTCTTCAAGAACTTCACCAAGGCTTTAGCATGAGTCTCGGAGCACAACAACAGAGATAGCATGGAAATCTTGGACGAGTCTGTCTTAACTGCTCCACAACATTGTAGTCCCTTTTTATAATGATCTTTAGAATTTCCTCCATTTCTCGCTTGGAGGTACTCTCGAACTTCCTTTGGTACTGCCGTCTGAGCAGGTTGAGTCACTTTCTTTGTCCCTCGAGCCTCGGTAGTTGGTTCAATAGCAGGAATGCGAACTGGTGTAGTAGTATCTTTTGGAGGAGAGATATCTGCAGTAAACACTCTTCTGGTTTTGGTTACTTTGCTTGATCCGGTGATATTGTCAATGTCAGGATTTGTAGCTTCAATTGTACTGTCTTCAATGGTTAATGGCTCTTGCTTGACGCCATGATAATAGACTTCGGCTCCATAATTCCAAGGTATATCTTTGTCAGAGGAATATGGAATCAATCTGGGTGAGGTAATAATCAGAGGTTCCACTCTAGGTGCAAGATCGGTAGAAGTGATCCTTATTGTGTTCACATCAACAAATTCTTCGGGATAGTCATCTCCCCATCCGATTGCCTTGATGTCTTCGATTGCAATCTTGTAGCTTTCAAGAGCGGTATATTTCACCATGAAATCAAAGTTCCCATTTGGCTGCCCTGAGGTATCCTAGACTTCTGGTACGACTTCGCTTAAGTCTTTGATATTCATACTTTTAGAAACATCTCCGCACATAATCTCTACAGATGGAGCTTTTAGGAATAACACTTCTCAGTTGTCCATCATGCGTTGAACACGTATCTTCAACCAAGCACATCCATTTGATTCAGATGCACACCAACGGCAGTCGTCAGGACATCCTGGAAATAAATCGTCTTGCAACAAATCCTTCTTGATACTCACCAGGGGAATGGTCAGCTCATTCACATCAAAGACATATGAATCATTGTCAATGGCGCTGGCACTTTTACCATGGCCAGGAATTGGTGCATTGATCACATTTGGAGTTTCGACAGGAGGGTCGAATTCAATTTCTCAGGCTTCAATCATGTCTTGGATCTTGTTCTTCAGGGCCCAACATTTATTGGTGTCGTGCCCTGGGCTGTTGGAGTGGTATGCACACCTTAAATTAGGATTGTATTTTGGAGAAGAAGTGTTGACATGCTGAGGAGGATGTCTCAAAGTAATCAGCTCTGCTTTTAACATGTGTTTAGTGTTTGGGATAATGACATGTCGATCTTCGTAAACTGTATTCTTGGCGCGTTCTGTCTACCTGTGTTGTCTTGTTGAGGTTGCACTAGTATGGGATTAGAGATCAGGACTTCCCCCACATATTGATGGTGATCAACTTTGTCATGGCTCTTCTGACCATATACATCATTGACTTCTTTCTTTCCACGAAAAGATCTTTTCGCAGCATTTGAAGATGTTTTGACTTGAATCTTTCCGCTCTTGATTCCAGCTTTGATACGTTTGCTTGTCAATATCAGCTCGATAAATACGGCTGAGGAGTTTCCAATCAGATGATTGAAGAATAGGCCTGTCAGTGTTCCCATGAACATATCAACCAATTCCATATTAGACAAGGGTGGTTGAACTCTGCCTGCTAGATCTCTCCATTTTTTGGCGTACTCTTTGAACTTCTCATCATGGCCTAGAGACATGCTTTGCATTTGCATACAGATTGGTGCCAATTCAGCATTGTATTGGTACAGTTTGTAGAAAGCATCTGCCAAATCATTCCAGGTATGAATGTGGGTATTCTTTAGCTGATAATACCACTCAAACTGTGTTCTGGACAAACTCTCTTGAAAGAGATGTATCCATAACTTCCTGTCTTCAGTATAAGGATGGATTTTATGAACATAGGACTTCAGATGCAGCTTCGGGAAAGAAATTCCATCATACTTAGAAAAGGTAGGGACCTTGAATTTGCGGGGAATTACTACTCCGAGAACCAGACTCAGATCATCAAAGTTTAACACTAACATTTTCAGATTCTCCACAACATTGAGGTCTTGTACTTCGTCATTAGGATCTTTTCGCTCATATAGTATTCCTCTTCATTTTCATACTCATGATGGATTCCTTCATTGTTTTAGACACTTCCTTCTTGTCGAACTATGTCGACTACCTTGGTCTATCTTCCCCATGTTGAGAATGCCAATGGTCTTCTTATTTTTGATGATGAGCCTCTTCAAATCTTTCTGACCTTGGGAAAATTGGTGAACATTTCCTGGAACTGGGCGTTCTGAGCCTGGAGATCTTTGACAGTTTGTTCGAGAGCCATTTCTACTGAAATAAACAACAAGAGAATAAGAAAACCGGTCTTCAGAGTACCTGTTATGAAATGATATGCAATGCAATGCTTTCAAGGACCTTTAGGAATTTAAGTTTGGTAAACAAGCAAGCAACAAACATTTTTATTAGTCTAATTAGCAATACAAGTACAGAAAATGAAATTTCTAGTGCTTAGGCCTCCCATGGGCGCTTCCTCTTTGTGTTGACGTAGGTGTTAATACGCTGTTCCTCGTGAAGTAGCTTCATCAACTCCAATACTCTTTTCTCTCTTGCATAGCATTGAGCTTCGAAGGTATCCCTTTCTTCTTTGAGTTGAATCCAGGATCTCTTTAATTCTTCGAAATCATTAGGCATGTCTGGATGAAGAATGACATAGGGTTCGTCACCTTCAACAACAGGTTCCTCAATCACTAGAAGAATAGCAGTATATGGCATCATGAGGTTTTGAGCGTGAGATCGCACCCATTTGAGGTAAGGTTCCCAAAGAATGGAATTTTTATGCCCCAAGGTTTTGGTATCAGTTTTCTTTACCATGCCCCAAGCGTGCACAAATCTTCGGCAATAACCATGGAGATCGTTATCGTAGTCAAATATGATGTCCTGAATAAGTATATCATGAGGATCGTCTCTTCGAGCATAACCAAACTGTCATAATGCCGTAGAAGGGTTGTAGGTGATACCTCCCCTTATGAAAAGGAGTGGTAAATTAGGGAATTATCCACAACATTCAATGAAAGTGAAGTCCTTTTGAAAGTAGAGACACCAACAGATATATGAATGAGAGAGTGACATCAACCTTTGAGACCATTTCACCCTTTGTTTGTTCTTCATTACTGATTGAGGAAGGTACGAAATAAACCACCTGGATAATAATGGCATGAAACACGTGAGAGTCTTGATGGCATTCACCTCTATGAACTGATCTGGATTAGGAAGTAGCACCAAATCATAGATTAGCAAAGCCAAAATGTCTTCGAAAGCATGGAAACTCATAGCCTTTAGGAATTCTCGAGCTTTCTTTATCAGAAACTTAGCAAGCAAACCCTTAACTCCACTTCTTGTCTCCCAATTATCTTTAATGTCTGATCGCTTTAGATGTAACGCTGATGCGATGTATTCAAACTTGGGAACTTTTTTTGAACCGGTGAAAGGCATCTGATCAAGAATGGGTATCCCAAGTAGCTTAGAGAACTCTTCCATTGTAGGTACCAACTGATATTCTAGGAAAGTAAAGCAATGATGCTTCGAGTCAAAGAACTGGAATACGACGCTCATCATATTTTCTTCAAAACCTGAGGAAACCAAGACGAGTAGATAATCATGCTTCTTGATAAACTGAGAGTGATCAGGAACTTTTGAAACTAACTCCTTGAGCTGAGAAGGTATGCCTACAAAGTTGATTCAGATAGCTTTCCTAGAAGCTATAACCCTACAACAAAGATCAAAGATAAATCCCTAGGTCCTTGAAATGGTTAGAAATGATATGATGTTATGATGTGATGATGTCATGTTTAAATAGCACACACAAGCAATCCACACAATATCCCTAGGTTTAAGGCTTGCATGAGGTATAGGTGTCTACCCTTCACCGGAGTTTAAGTTGGTTCAACCCATCCTATAATAGTAACCGGGTTCTAGGAATCTCATCACATCGATCTTTCTCGCAGGCTTTATTTCAATACGACTACCAAATGGTCGACCGAAACATCCCGAAAGTCGAATCTCAATGAGCGTAGCATCGAGTATCAACCAACCTCAGTCTGCACCGAAGCCGGCTATTTCACTACCTTCTAATGGCCAAGATGGGCCAATTAGAGTTCTAAAGTTGAGTTAGTGCTTATGACACCACACAGACGCAAAATACTTCCTCAACTGAACATGAGGAGCATCAAGACACCCAAAGTGTTACACTAACCGTAGCCATCATTTTGACCGTTTCGGTTTACGCCTAATAGTCGCGATGATCTATTGCTACTTACCTAAGGAAACTTGGATCCGGATGTAGGATCCCCCACATATATAATACCCAAGAAACCCTTACAAATAAAGCAGACAAAGAAAATAGAACGTAATAAAGTGATCTTATAGCCCTAAGGTAGCCTCTCTTTAGGTAGTTTCCCCAGTAGAGTCGCTAGTTTTGTAACACGGTGGGAGAACTGACTTGTTTGTTTTGAGTTTTATCGCAAATGTTGTAGATAGAAAGAGTCTCCACCGACTTTTATTTTATCCAATAAAGGAAAGGTGAAAAGAATAGGAAAAGACCTGCGTTAGATTCTGAGTACGGGAGGCAGTTATGAAAAGGGAAGGTATTAGCACCCTTTCCATCTATAGTTATCTACGGGCTCATAGTTGCTTAGCTCACTTTTGAAAAATTGATTTCTGTGTTTGTGTTATTTGAAAAGTATTTTGAAAAGTATTTTGAAAAGACATTTTGCTTTGACTTCGTAATGATTCTTGTTGGAATGTATACAAAGTGTTCGGAAATGTTTGTTTGAAAAATGTTTAACTTTGTAATGATTCTTGCTGGAATGTATACAAAGTGTTTTTGAAAGATAGTTTTGAAAAGTGTGAGGTGTGAAAAGTATTTGTTTGGAGCAAGCATTAGAGTCTTATTACCTACTCAGAATGGTCGTTTCCATGTTATTTTCCTTCTCCTTTAGAATAAGGCTATCCATACCATTACTTGGTAGGTAACTTTATTCGTTTGGATGTGAAGGGACAATCGAAGGGTCATCGTATGGTCATAGAAGGAAACATATAAGGATACCTTACCAATTTCGTAGGGACGATCATCACTTATTCGTAGGCAGCAATTGAGGGACGGGATCATATATTCATAGGCAACATCGATGGTCATCGAGGGACTATGATCTTTGTATCGAAGGGACTATGGTGATGTTATTCGTAAACGTCTTTGCTAATGGTATCCCTACATTCGAGGGACATGACCATTGTATTCGAAAGGCAACAAGAGAGGATACCCTAAGGGGGTGCAAGTGTGATAAGTGTGTTTGATTCAGATATTTAGTCTTGAATTAGGGTGATCTAGGATTGCTTTTAGTCTTTCCATTCAAACCCTAGTTTGTAATTTAGGAGGTCAGGGGTTCGATCCCTGCTAACCCCTTTTCCTTTCCTTTTCAATCTTTTTTTTCTTCCAATTTTCTAACCTTTTTCAATTTCTTTTACTTTTCTAATTCAATCTAATTTTCTTCAAAATTTAATTTAAAAATTTTCAAAAAAAAAAAAAAAAATTTCAGATTTAGGTTAATTAAATATTTAATTAATTTTTGACATAAAAATAATTTATTTTTAAATTATTTTTCATAATTAATTAATAATTAACTTAGAAATTAGGTTTATTAACTAAAATCGATTTCAAAAAATATCAAAAATATTTTTCCTTTACAATTAGGGTTTAGATGTTATTTCCTATCCTTAAGACCTTTTTCTCCAATTCGCATTTAAATTCTAGAAATCGATGTATAGGTCGCGAAGTTTATTTTTGTAATAGTGTAGATTTACTTTTCTCGCAATTTACTTTCCACACCTATATTATGTAACTGCCCCAAAGCCATGTAATAGCGTAGGACATTTACTTTCCGCACTTTTACCTTCCGCACTTTACTTTTCAAGAATAATTGCTTAATAGCCATGTAATAGCCATGTAACTGCTTAATTGTATAGTAACTAGGGTTTGTATGGCAAGATAAAATCAATCTTAGAACACCCTAATTCAAGACTAATAATATCTGAATCCAACACACTCTTTCACACTTTCACCCCCTTAGGGTATCCTCTTTTGTTGCCTTTCAAAATAATGGTCATGTCCCTCGAACGTAGGGGTACCATTAGATAACACGATTACGAATAACATCATCATAGTCCCTTAGATATGAAGATCATAAGTCCCTCGATGACCCTAGATGTTGCCTACGAATATATGATCTCGTTCCTCGATTGTTGCCTACGAATAAGTGATGATCATCCCTTCGAAATTGCTAAGGTATCCTTACAATGTTGCCTTAAATGACCAAACGATGACCCTACGATTGTCCCTTTACATCCAACAGATAAAGTTACCTACCAACTAATGGTATGGATATCCTTATTCTAAATGAGAAGGAAAAAATAACAAGAAACAACCAATCTGAGTAGGTAAATAAGACTCTATTGCTTGCTCTAATCAATAAATACTTTTCACACCTCACACTTATTTCAAACTATTTTCCAAACAAACACTTTGTATACATTCCATGAGAATCATTACAAAGTTAAACATTTTCAAAAATATTTCGAGCGCTTTGTATACATTCCAACGAGAATCATTACGAAGTCAAAGTGAAATATTTTTCAAATACTTCAATTACTTTTTCAAAATACTTTTCAAATCACGCACGGAAAACAAGTTTTCAAAAGTGAGCTCAAGCAATTAAGATACCGTAGATAACTACGGATGGAAAGGGTGCTAATACCTTTCCTTTTCATAATTACCTCCCTTACTCAGAATCTAACGAAGGTCTTTTCCTGTTCTTTTCACCTTCCCTTTATTGGATAAAATAAAAGTCGATGGCGACTCTTGCTATCTGCAACATTTGCGATAAAATGCAAAATGAACAAGTCAGTTATCCCACCGTGTTACAACTTTATATGTGTTTAAGAATGCTTTACATTTTGCTGGTTTCAAACTTAATTTTCTCTGACTCGTTCGTTCGACAAATAATTATTACATTGAAATTGTAATTTCTTGAAGAATAGGCTTATAATTTTTCAAGTACTTACCATTTACCCTTAAGATTCTTTGATCTGGGGCTAACTCTTCAAGTTCATAGGCATTATTGGAAAAAACTTGTATTACCTTAAAAGGTACTTCCCAATTTAGGGACCATTTTCCCAAGACTCTATCATTTATGTCCATACGTAATATCACTTTCCAAACTAAATCATCGACAACAAATACCTTATCTTTTGATTTCTTATTATAAGCTCTGGCAACTCTTTCTTTCTGTCTCTTCAACGAATCGAGGGCCAACATCCTTTCTTCATCTAAGTTGACAAGTTCGTCTGCCATCACATTCTAGTAATCTTCATATGGTATTTCATGCTGTCTGTGAATTCTCACTGATTGAACTTGTATCTCCACTGGAAAAAATGCATCATGTCCATATGCAATTCGAAATGGAGTAGTCCCTATTGCTTCCTTGGGAAAAGTTCTACATGCCCATAAGGATTGATCTAGGGTTTTGTGCCAATTCCTTGGTTTCTTTAAATACGTGCTTTTTATTAGGCTAATTATCACCTTATTGGCATCTTGACTTGGCCATTTTCACGAGCATAGTAGGAGTAGAAGTTAACAATTTGATTCCAACTTCTTGTGCAAATTCTTGCATTTTACGCCCAATAAACAATGATCCTTGGTCGGTTGTAATCATCTCGGCATCCCAATCGACATATGCGTGATTTTGTATAAAGTCAATAACAACGTCTTGGTCGACATTTGTTAAGGCTACAACCTCGACCCATTTTGTAAAATAATCAATGCCGACTAAAATGTACCTTTGTTGTTTTAAGGTGGTTTTATTTCTCCAATCACATCAAAGCCCAACCTCTAAATGGCCAGGTTTTACAATTGCATGTAATTCAATTGCGGGAACATGTTGTATGCCCCCATGCATTTGGCATTCTTGAAACCTTTAGCAAACTCAATGCAATCTTTCAACATTGAGGCCAATAGGCCTTTGAATGCACCAAAATCCATTTCATTTATGTCTAGCTTGATGTGCACCACATGCTCCTTTGCACACTCGACACCCATATGTCTCACTTTCTCCAAGGCATTTAAGCAATACTCCTTGATAATTTTCTTAAATAATTCATTTTCTATCAAAACATAAGCGAGGGCACGATATTTGATCTTACACTCTGTCGAACCCGTAGAAGCGCAGTAGTCGACCAAAGACTTTCGCCAATCATTCTCTTGCCTATTGTCAATAGTTAAAATTTGAAAACTTTTAGCATCTACACTCCTAACTTTATAATTGACAAATATGAAGAAGATAGAAAGTTCTTGGAACCTTCTCTCTTACGGATAGGTTCTTCACTTTGATCTTTCTTGTATCCACGAAGCTTCTTGCACTAAGTCGTTAACCTCTTGATTTTCTCGTCGAGGTATATTTTGAATATTCACTTGCTCGAATTGTTTGAGCAATCTAATGGTGACCATAAAATACATAATTACATTTTCTTCAACACATCGTACTCCTTTGATACTTGTTTAATCACTAATTTAGAATCTCCCATAATTTCGACATTCTTTGCTAATTCTAGAAGAAGTTCAAGTCCATTTATTAAATATTCATATTACGCTTCATTATTTGTGCACATGCCGTCGATTTTATACTTGAATTTTGCTGGAATTCCACTGGGAGAAATTATGACTCCTTCTATTCCAGCTCCATCTTTATGGCTAGAACCATCGAAGTATAATTTCCATGGCACCAAATCAACATAAGTCAGAGAGTATTATGTTAATGCTAAAGCCCATTTACCAATTCAACTATGTAAAATTGGTTTTGAGAACATGTGTTTGATAATATCATAATGAGAAGACACATACACATCAACAGGCGTTATATATTGCTTTAACTTAATACAAGAGAAGTACAAGCATAGGCAAAGTTTTTCTATATCACTATACCTGGTTTCAACATCATTTAATATACGACTAAGGTAATAAACAGGTCTCTCGACACCGTTTTCGTCCTCTTGGAATAACATACTTCCTATAGTCGAATCCGAAGCTGCAATATATAACCTCATAGGCATATTTCTAACAGGAGGTGCCAATATTGGAGGCTTCACTAAATATACTTTAATTTTGTCGAAAGCCTCTTGATGTTCCTCTTGCCAGATGAAATGTTCATTCTTCAGTCGAAGTAGTGGTGAAAATACTTTGGTTTTTCCAGTTAAGTTGGATATGAACCTCCTTAGGAAATTTATTTTGCCCAACAAAGACTGAAGTTCCTTTTTGGTCGGCGGAGGTTTGACGTCCATGATGGCCTTGGTCTTGCTTTGATTTACTTCAAACTTTCGTTGATATTGGCGATAATATATGTTGGTCTTTTATCCCCATTTTCTCCAAGATCTACTTCTTACAAAGGGTCTTGTGGATGTATTTTTTATGGAGCCATTGGATCCTTCTCAAAGCCTAAGGATTCATCGTCATATATGCAGTCTAGACGCTGCTTATCGACCTTTTCTTCGACCTTTTCTTTTTTATCTGGTGGTTTTGGCTCGATAGACAAAGTAATTTCTTCCTCCAGAATTTGAATTTTGTTGGCTTCGAAAAACCATATTTTCTTCAGCCTCCAGCGTCGAATTTATTTTATTTTAGGCAGTATACACTAAAATCCTCTTTAGAGCTTCTAGCTCAGACATCATTATCACTGATGTCTCCTCATCCCGTCAGCCGGTTTTCACTATATGGATCCTCCAGAGGTTCTATATCCCATGTGAATCCACGGGTTTCATGCAGCTTTAATGAAACAAACGCCTCATCAAAGTTTGCGTATACATCCTCGGCAGGTTGACACGGGGAAATGTTAGCCAACTTCTTGTCAAAATTCCTTTTGGAGACATTGTTTACATCTTCCATGAAGTATCCTTGGTTGTATTCGATGTTTTCTACTATGTTGTCTTCTCTCCAGATCACCAAACGCTGGTGCATTGAAGATGGCACATCCTCAATGCCATGTAGCAACTCTCTTCCAACCAAAAGGTTGTAACTTGGCTTTCCTTGGATTACCATAAAAATAGTCGACCTTGTAACAGAGCCGATAGTAATATCCTCTTGGATCACCCCCATGGTGTTCCTAGTTCTTCCTTCGCAGTCTGACAAGACCACGTTATGAGATCTAACATCGGTGTCGAACTTACCAATTTTCTTAAGTATGTGATGTGGCATAATATTAATAGTTGCGCCACAATCTACCAACACTTTGTTGATAGCAACACCTTCCACCTTAGCACTTATTAGTAGGGGCTTCAAATGACTTCTCATAGCCATATCTGGCCTCTCAAAGAAGGCGTCTTGGTTCTCCATAAAACCATTGTTCATAACAAAATAACATGTTGACTTATGCAAATCCATTTCTTCAACATCGACGTCTCCCGAATCTTCAACTTCAGTCAAGCAGTCGTATTCTGCTGGAAAAATATATACGACATTGACTAAGATATCCAAACTTTCTTCAAATTTAGACTAAAAGTCATCAGTAGCCTCCTCAAAACATTTAGCCACTGGTCCATTCACGAATTCCCTAATTCGCTCCTTAGCAGCAGTATCGACCTTTACCTTATATTGCTTTTGATTGCCTACTTTGTTCGCAGAAATCTGCTCAACGGCTTGTCTCTCAACCTACTTTTGACGCTGGAAGCGTCTCCATTGAGTTCGACTCATGGGGTTTTTTCCCATGAGTTCTTTGAGATGTGGCTTTTTCTTTCAGACTTAAACTCTTGTCGGTAGGTCACAACTGACTTCCCTTTGCTAGGATCTCTAGCAATAGCACCATAATTGGCTGCCTCCATTCTCCCTTGAGGCTTTATCCAAGTACCTCTGGGAGCAGTAGAAGGAATGTAACTTCTTGGCTTGGTCTGGGAGTTTCCCATAGTTCTTCTTGGATCCCTTGGGTTAGGGAACCTCTGACTATACAGCTTGGCTTTTCCTTTTTCCAATTGCAACTTCTAAAAATTTTCAGCAAGAATTTTGTCAGTTAAGGCACCGCACCTAGGGCACAAGCAAGTTTGTGAGCCCTTATTCTTGCAACGGTAGAGGAAATCCAAAAAATCCTCATCCAGCCTTGGGTACACGCCAACTAACTTGACATCTAGACTTTCTCTAGTACCCTCTTCGATCATGTCATCATCTGGAAATTCAGTGATTTCCACCATGTTGATTTCGACAGCATTAGCAAACAAAGCCTCCTCTTATCTAAGAGGATCAGTGTCGATTTTCATTTTCCGAGCAGCAAACTTCAATCGACCTTCTTGCAATGATTTCTAAATGAGATCCTTGAAAAGAAAACATTGAGAGGTTGTGTGACCAAGATAGTTATGATATTTACAAAACCTCTTTTCATCGTTTTCTAATGGTGGTAATTTAGCATTTGGAGGAACTAAAATTTGACCATATTTTACTAACAAATCAAAAATTTATTCGTATTTAGAGACATCAAAAGTATAAGTTTTCGTTGGAAATTTTGAGTTGTTTTGCGTATTTTCTTTGGCTTTGGCCTCAGATATACTCATATAGGATTTTATTCCTCGATAGGCTAGTTCTCGCTTTAGCCTTGTATCATCATAACCTCTAGGTCTTTCTTAGATTAGATGCTCTCGATGTGCTGCTCAACAAAGGTCGGATCTATTTTCTTCCTAATGGAATAATCTAAACCTCTAGTAGCCATTTGAACAAGCTCATGTTCTATCACTTGAGTAAAGCATCTTTCTTTCGATGATCTAAACCTATTGAGGTAGTCGTCTATAGTTTCATTAAATCTTCTTTTAATGTTTGACAATTTGACCAATTGGTTTTGAATTCCTTCATAAAAATTTTTATGGGAAAGTTTTTCCAGCTTAGTCCACGAGTCAATTGAATTTGAAGGCAAAATGGTAAAACACGTGAAGGCTGCCTTAGTTAGGGATGAGGTCAAATGTTTTACCCTTAGATTTTCATTATTCGCCATATCCCCAGATTCAGTCAAATACCTAGCAATATGTTCGACTGTCGATTCCCCAGACTCTCCCCCAAATTTGGTATACTTAGGATCTTTCCAACCTCTAGGGTTTTCAGTCTGTAAAATATATTCAGACAAAGGGGGAATAATACGTTGGCCTCTGCAATATGGTATTCATACCATTTCTAGCCCTAATTCTCTCGACAATAGTGGTTAGATAATTCTCTACAGCTAAGTCCTCTTGTCGAATTTGATCAATAATTTGATCAGCCTCTTGTTGTCGATTTACTAATACCCTAGGTGGGTCAATAACAAGATTCCTTTGAGTCACTATTACTTATCCCTGATGGATAGTTTCATCCTCTATTTCCCCCATGTCTACTTAACAAGGGGAAGCTAATCGAACAGGTGGCGCCTGTCGAACAGGCGCTGGGGGAGCACCCAAGAAATTATTTCAGCAAACTGCCTATTAGTCTCATCTGACTCTTGTACTATCGGATTAAACACATTCCCCATTTGATTAGTTAACATATTAACCAAATCATGGTTACTATCATCCATTTGTTTCCTTAATACCGCTACTGAAGTGTTAGTGAGAGGTGGTACTATTGGCTGAGAAGGTATTCCTCTATTTTGGTTGCCTCTATTTCCTCCAAGTGCAGACCCTTGTAAAGGAGAATTCAAATTTTGAACATTATTTGACACTTCTGGTGCATTTGATGTCGACTGATATCCTAGCATCATGGAATACGGTATTTCATAAACAGAACTTGCAGTGCCAAAACGAGGCACATGAGGGATTTCAGTCGCAGTCATTGTAGGCCCTGGCTTGCCGGTGGAGCCTGTGGAATTGGCATAGAGAATGAAGTCGACACTTGATCAGTTGGATTATTTAAAGGAGGAAAATGTGCAACCTGAGAAATCATTGGATATGTAGTACTTATAGTTCCTGACGGATTTTCGTCTACGTTTGTAGGATTAGACATCCTTGGTGTACGTCTCCTAGTTGGTGGTTTATTATACTCTTTGGTTAAATTACCATTCCTAAGTCTCATACACTTATGACATCTAATAACATACACTTAACACTTGTCCCACCGGGTGTGCAAATTTGTTTACGGTGGAAAAGGGTAAACAACCGCTGGTCCTACCAAAGTCCTAAAAACTAAGGGTTACTCGCAAGATCGACCAGTTGATCTTAAGACATGTGCTAAGAATACTACTTATATCGAAACCCCTATCAAAGAAACGGTTTTCTATAAGATAAGGGAACAAGTATAACGACTTTCCACACCAAGATTCGACCGACTGACTGGTAACTCGTGATCGATAGTAGGGTTTTTATACGAATTGAGACTCAATAAACTAAGTGACTTTTGACTCGTGACCGACAGAGAGTATTGAATTGTTTACGTGAAACAGAACATAACGTAAAAAGTTTGCTCGAAGGTTAATAAAAAGCAAGTAAAGTATTCAAAAGGAACACTTGAAAGATAAAAGATTTGCATTGAAATAAATGTGATGATTCACGCACATCAAGCACTTCTCCATTCTTTGTTTCCTAACGCACGGAATGACAGATTTTTGCAAGTAATTTGAGTATAGAAGTGAACACACTGATAATTACACTGAATCTACTTATTTATAGTATTTACAATGTAACTGCCTAGATGAAATCTACGGATAATATTTGAATCTTGAGGTAACTGCTCCACAAGGTGTCGCCACCTATTTGGCGCTCAATCATCACACGAACCACTGGTAACCGTGTTATACCCCCAAATTTTCCCTCTTATTTTCAGGTCAATACACATCTCCATGCTCAAGAATTACTCAAGGGTGGATCAAGAAAAACCCTCTCCTAAGCAATCAACCCATAACTATGTTTTTTTTATCTTAAGTCAAAATTGACTTCTATTTCCTCAAGTAAGCATCATGTCTCCTCATATGTCTCAAAATATTTCCATGTCAAGTTTCAAGCCTCATAGCCTAAGGTTGTTCAATCAATTGCTCAAATGGTTGAAAATGCAGTCAAACCTTATTATTTTTGGTCAACATCAAGATTTGGAAGTTAGATTCATCATTTGATCAAGGGTTGATCATGATTCATCATGGAAATTCAAGAATGATCAAAAGTCAAAAGTTTCTAAATTAGGGTTTCTTAAGGGAAAGTCAACTAAACTTTGATCAGACATAACTTTCACATACTTCATTAGAAATTTTCCACCAAAGCTCATGTTAAAGGGAATTAAATTATCTACAACTTTGTATCTCACAAGTTTTGCCCAAAAACGCGTCATTTGAGAGGTATGGGTCAAGACATTATAGGTCCTTATAAAAGTCAACAAAAAGTCATCTTTTTCCAAAAAAGTGTACATGATCATGGAAGCTTCAATGAAGATGAAACCAAAAGGAGCATTTAGAGGATATCTTAAGCTTTCTAAGAAGTCCATGAATACTCTCAAATGATAAAAATTGAGCAAGTTATGATTTGAGCAAGTTTGGAAATTTTGAAGAAATACATGAAGGAAATATTGGTCAATCTTGAGAATTTTCCAAATGGGCTTTGGTTTTTATGATCTGAACTTATTTCTAACATGACCCATGATCTATAAGCTCAATTCCACGCCCTCCTTTTATTTATTTAATTTAGTTTTGAATTAAAACATTAAAGTTCAATCTCCAAGGCGTGTTGGGCTTGTTATTTGTATTCCTTGAGGTCCAATAAAGTCCATGAAAGCTGGAAAGAAGCATACAAGAAATGATTGAATGAATATTGACCAATTTTGGAAATATTATATTTGACTTTCAATCAAATATTTTCTCACAAGTCTTGACCTAATTTTGTTCCTCTATATATACACAATAAGACCAGATCCAAAACACACGGTTTGCTGCACTCAAAATCCTACACGAAATTCTCCAAATTTTTTAGGGCAAATCAAAACATCAATTTTCAGTCGTTCTCAAGCAAAAACAAGCATCCATTCAGCATCCTGAAGTTTCCAGCAGTCTATCCAAGTCCTCAAGCAAGCCAAATCGTTCCCAGAATCGCTTCCATGAAGTTGCACCGGTTGGCAATATTCCTTGAATCTCAAACCTTTGATTTATGCAATATAAACAATTTCGATTCATATAAACATTTTAATACTGATGTTTGTGATTTTTTAGAACCATCGTTTGCAAATTTTGATGCCATATTCGAGTTTCACCATTGTTAGGGCATACAATCTGATGAGCATTGAAACCCTAGATACATGTCGTTTCAGGAAAAACTAACCATACCATTAGATTCGCAGCACCTTAATTAGTGGATCAGGGTTGTTTTTGCTTTTGTTTTGATAGTTTATTGCAAGTTTGATGTTTGGCCGATCGGAGAAGACAATTGAAATTCATCTTCGGTGTCTCTGACTTCGTTGACTTTGGCGAGGGCATGTGTGGCGTGTTTCAATTGGATGATTCAAAACACCTGGGCCCCATCGTGTTTGGCTTTTGGTTGGTTTTGATTTTTAGAAAATAAATTCACTTATATATTTATTCAATGACATAAGTGAATGGATGTAACACCACCCCAGTGGTTAACCATTTGCGCGCTAGTCCTCTCACTCTATTAGGTTGTGGGTTTGAACCTGCCTTTTGCCACCTTTTTTTTCTTCAAATTTTCTGATTTTCACAGGTAACACATACATACAATTGGAGGTGTGATTTAAACATCACATGCAGATGGCGTGGTGGCTAGCTTTTGCCTCAATAACCTTTAGGTCCTGGGTTTAACACTTCCAGGGGCCAAATCTATTTTTTAACACATAGTTCCCTTGCATTTTTCTTATTTCTCTTATTTTCTCACTTATTTTAATTTCTTTTCAAATAATTTTTAAACTATTTTCTATAACCCTAAAAAATATTTTAATTTTAGATTCAAGTTTTAAAAACCTTTATTTAATTTTTGACACATAAACATTTGTTATTTTTTCACATTGAAATTATTTTTCATAATTAAATACTAATTAATTAGAATTAGGGTTTTTTCTACATTAAAATAGATTTCCAAAAAAACACAAAAATATTTTCTTATATTAATTAGGTTTCTAACATTTTTCATAACCTTTAGAATATTTTTCCATTATCTATTTATTTATTTCACATTTTAAATTCTAGAAATCGATGTATAGGTTGCAAGTATATTTTTGTAATAATGTAGATTTACTTTTCTCGCACATTTACTTTTCCGCACCTCCTATTATGTATCTGCCCCAAAGCCTTGTAATAGCGTAGGGTTTACTTTTCTACATTTACTTTCCGCACTCTATAAATGCATATAAAATGTTTAGATGTATGGCTACTAGGATTGTATGGCAAGACTAAAAACAACATAGATAACCCTAATCTCAAGATAATTATCTGAAATCAACACACTTTCACACTTGCACCCCTTAGGGTATCCTCTCTTGTTGCCTTTTAAATGGTCATGTCCCTCGAACATAGGGGTACCATTAGAAAAAGTCTCTTGATTAAAAATTATCACAAAGATCAAAGTCCCTCGATGACCCTCAATGTTGCCTACAAATATATGATCTCGTCCCTTGGTTGTTGCCTACGAATAAGTGATGGTCGTCCCTTCTAATTGCTAAGGTGTCCTTACATGTTGCCTTCTATGACCATATGATGACCCTGCGCCTGTCCCTTCACATCCAACGAATAGAGTTACCTACCAAACAATGGTATGGATAATGTTATCGTAAAGGAGAAGGAAAATAACAAGAATGACCTTTCTGAGTAGGTAATAAGACTTTTAATTGCTTGCTCCAGTCCAATCAAAAAATGCTTTTCACACCTCACACTCTTTTCAAAAATACTTTCAAAAACACTTTGTATACATTCACACGAGAATCATTACAAAGTTAAACTTTCGAAGTATTTTCAAACACTTCGTATACATTCTTGAGGACTGATACAAGAATCATTACAAAGTCAAAGAAAAATATTTTTTGAACAAATCACACACACACACACAGAAAGAAACTTTCCAAAAAGTGAGCTAAAGCAAATAAGAGCCCGTAGATAACTACGGATGGAAAGCGTGCTAATACCTTCCCTTTTCATAATTACCTCTCATACTCAGAATCTATCAAAGGTATTTCCTGTTCTTTTCACCTTTCCCTTATTGGATAAAAGAAAAGTTGGTGGCGAATCTTGCTATCTGCAACATTTGCGATAAAACGCAAAACAAACAAGTCGATTGCTCACCATATTACTGGCTGGCTCTCCACCGTGTTATAGATCACTTTTAATCGCTTTCTATTTGCTTTGTATGCTTTACTTTTAAGGGTTTCTTGGGTATTATATTTGGGGGAGATACTACACCTGGATCCAGGTTTCCTTAGGTAAATAGCAATAGATCATTGCGACTGTCCGGCGTAGACCGAAATGGTTAAAATGATGGATACGGTCAGTGCGGTACTTTGGATGTCCTAATGTTCCTCATGTTTTAGTTGAGGAAATATTTGGCATCTGTGTGGTGTCATCAAGCACTAACTAAACTTTTAGAACCCTAATTGACCCATCTTGGCCATTAGAAGATAGTGAGATAGCCGACTTCGATGCAGACTGAGGTTAGTTGATACTCGATGTTACGCTCATTGAGATTCGACTTTCGGGATGTTTCGGTCGACCATTTGGTATCCGTACTGAAATAAATCCTGCGAGAAATATCTGTGATATGAGAGTCCTAAAACCTGGTTATTATTGTTGGACAGGTTGAACCAACTTAAATTCCGGTAGGGTGGACACCTATACCTCTCCAAGCCTTAAACCTAGGGTTGTTGTGTGAATTATTTGTGCTTTCTATTTAAACATGACATCATAACATTTCTAACCATTTCAAGGACCTAGGGATTTATCTTTTCTCTTTGTTGTAGGGTTAGGTCTTCCAAGAAGACTATCCTAATCAACTTCATGGGTATACCTTCTCAAATCAAGGAGTTAGTCTCAAAAATTCCCGACCACTCTTAATTCATCAAGAGGCATGGTTATCTACTCGACTTGGTTACCTCCGGTTTTGAAGAAGATATGACGAGTGTTGTATTCCAGTTATTTGATTCGAAACATCACTGCTTTACTTTCCCAGATTATCATTTGGTACCTACAATGAAAGAGTTATCTAAGCTACTTGGGATACCCATTCTTGATCAGGTACCTTTCACCGGTTCAGAAAAGGTTTTGAAGTTTGAAGACATCGCATCAGCATTACATCTAAAGTGATCAGACATTGAAGCTAATTGGGAAAGGAGAAGTGGAGTTAAGGGTTTGCTTGCTAAGTTTATGATAAATAAGGCTCAAGAATTCTTAAAGGCTATGAGTTTCCACGCTTTTGAAGACATTTTGGATTTGCTAATGTATGGTTTGGTGCTATTTCCTAATCCATATCAGTTCATAGACGTGAACTCCATCAAGATATTCCTCAATCAAAATCATGTTCCTACCTTGCTCGGAGATATTCTGCATTCTCTCCACACTCGTACTATGAAAATACAAGGAACTCTCATGTGTTGCATACCGTTATTATCCAGGTGGTATATTTTACACCTTTCTCGATCAGTGATGAAGAATGAACAAAGCATGAAGTGGTCTCAAAGGTTGATCACTCTCTCATTCAGATATTCGTTGGTGTCTCTACTCTCAAAAAGACTTCACTTTCATTAATAGTTGTGGGGAATTCCCTAATGTACCACTCCTTGGCATAAAGGGAGGTATCACTTACAACCCTTCTTTAGTGTTACGACAATTTGGTTATGCCCGAAGAGATGGTCCTCATGACATACTTATTCAAGGCATTGTGTTTGACTACGACAATGATCTCCAAGGTTACTGACAAAGATTTTTGCACGCTTGGGGCATGGTGAAGAAGATTGATACCAAGATTTTGGGGCTTAAAAATTCTATTCCTTGGGAACCCTACCTCAAATGGGTATGAGCTCGTGCTCAAAATCTCATGATGTCATATGCTTCTACTCTACCAGAAATTATGGAACCTGTTGCCAAAGGCAATGAATCTTATACCATTCTTCATCCAGATATGCCTCCTGATTTCAAAGAATTGAAGAGATCCTGGATTCAACTTAAATAAGAAAGGGATACATTCAAATCTCAATGCTATGCAAGCGAGAAAAGAGTATTGGATCTGACGAAACTACTTCACGAGGAACAAAGCATTAACACCTACGTCAACACAAAGAGGAAGCGTTCATGGAAGGCCTAAACACTAGAGCTTACTTTTGTATTTACTAATTTTACTAATGAAAAGCTTGTTCTTGTTGTTTACCAAATTTAAATTCCTAAGTTCCTTGAAAACATTTCATAACATTGCATATCACAACATATCATTTTATAATAGGTACTCTGAAGATCGGTTTTCTTATTCTCTCGCTGTTTATTTCAGCAGAAATCGATCTCACACAAATTGTCAAGGATCTTCAGGCTCAGAACGCTCAATTTTGAGAGATGTTCCTAAACCTATCCAAGGGGAAAGAGATATTTAAAGCACTCCTTGCTGAGAACATGATCAAGAAGAATCCTGAAGACAACAAGGATGACCAGTTGAAACAACTACAAGCTGAGATAGCATAGATGAGAACCAAGATGATTGGCCAGATGACCTTTATCCAAAACTTAGCTCAGGGGAAAGGAGAGTTGAGAGTCTTCATCAACGAGCTTCTCAAGTTTTAAGACAACCGAATGGGACGAACCACTAGAATTGGGGATCCAATCATTAACCAACCTCCGATGAGACAAAAGCTGGCTTGTGCATAAGAGAGGGAAAGAGACAAGTTGACATTGCGTTGCCAACAACAACAAAGTAATCTGCGTAAGCAAGATACACCTAAAAGACAATTTTCCAAAATCAACATGCCGATGTTAAAAGCTTTACGATATATGCTAAAGACGAAGTTGGTCACGTTGGAAGAACCTCATCCAAATCTCAAAACTTTGTCCCCTAGATACAATCTCAATTAAAGATGTGCATTCCACTCCAATAGTCCTGGTCACGATGTTGAAAATTGTTGGGCTTTAAAAAATAAGATTCAGGACCTGATTAACGAAGGAATTCTCGAGTTCACACAAGATGGTCAGATTGAGTTTTTCTATCATCCATCAAATATCAAAACTACAGTGCGTGTCGTCTAAAGTGACGAGTTTGGGCGGAGAAGCTTTCATTCATTTGAATTTTCAGTTGTAATTTCTTTTGTTTGCTTGAACGTTTATCCTTATGTCAGACTTTGGATTTTCACATTAATGCATTGCACATGTCTATCTTGAAATAATCCATTCGTTTCACTATATTTAAATTGTGTTTCTTACTTTTTTGTGATATTTATCTCTCGTTAAAGCGGTAAGCCTTTAGAGGGAGGATGACAAAGACAATACCATAATTTCATACAGTATGCTTTTGAACAGATTGTGCTGATGATGTACAAGCATTGTTCCAATTCCTAAACAGTGGAGATATAAGGAAGTTAATCCCTAGTCAATCCCTTTGACCCTAAGTAGGAGTTTTCTTTCTCATACAAATTAAAATCGTTAATCATAACCTGGGGCAGGGTAGTTTCTTAGTTAATTTAAATGTGCAGTCAATCACAAGCGTTTCCTTCGTACATGACGAGTAGTGTCGAAGATATCCTTCTAAATCGAAGATTGGTGATGGTTCCCCATAATTATTAAGTCGACGATCGTCATCTATCAAAGAAAAGCTCGCTAAGTCAAAAGCCTATGAAGGAGACTTAAGAAAAATTGAGACATCCGTGATTGTAATCTCAAAATAAACAGTTCAGGCAAAAGTTAAGGATAATAAAGTCAAAAAGAGGTCACTACAAATCCTCAACAAAAGAAAAATGTTACAAAACTGATGATGGCCATTTCAAATAAACCTCTGTTCTAGAGCCATCACCAAATATCAGTGCTGCAATTTCAAATTCTATTGGAACTTAAAGATGCATAAATAAGTTGAGTATAGGACTGAAGAACATCATGGAGAACGGATTGAGTACAAATAAATTTCTAGCCATTATGTTTTGTTTCTTAAACCGTGAACAAGCCACGTTATAACCCTTAAAAGTCCTAAGCGAAACATGGTTAGTTCGAAAGCATATTTGTTACAAAAGGTATCACGACTCTGTAAGGCTTACTATAAATCCGAGTTGATATCATATTCTTACCAATTTTACTAAAAAATACATTTTTTAGAAACTTCAAACAGACATAAGCTTTACATTTTAACACCAATGTTTGCATATGATTAAGTGTTTGACAATAGAAATTTGCATGACGAATATTCAATGAGCGAAGATCCTCCAAATGAACAAAATTACTATAGATAAAGACACATCCGATAACAAGTATTTCCAATCAAGGGAATGACATGCTATAATCCAACTCATCTGGCAATCGGTCGAGATTTAGAGAATCTCTCAAAATTCTTTGAATAGCCCGGTGAGCTTACATCTGAATCACAGGGCATGTTACATTAATCACAAGTTTTAGAAAAAGCCATTGAGTTACTCGTGTGTACAGTATTATCGGATGGTGTCGATATCATTCTCCATAAAATTCCTCGAAAAATACCTAAAAAGTCAAGACTATCAAAGTTCTCCGGTGGTTCACGGTAGCAGCGTCAACTATACCATGATATTGACCAAGGGCATATAATCTCCCATATACAAAGGGCTATGTATGGTTAAGAAATTATTTTCCGGCAGTGCTACAACACTTACTACCATGGACATCAAAGATTTCCCACGTGAATCGGACATAGTAAAAAAAGTACTACGCATAAACGAGACACGCTAGATTGACCAACCTAGGCAAAAGTAAGGGCATCCTAGCGAACCAAAAAGGTTTGGGAAAAATTTAGGGATATATGTATATATATATGTATATAAAAGAATTGCACACTCGGCAAGTCGAAAACCTGAAAAGGCGGCTTGGGCAAAAAAGGGTCTCCCGGTGGACTAAAAACCCGAAAGGGCGGTCCGGCAAAAATTAGGGATTAAAGCGTATGACTATGTTCCATCGAATCATCTACTTACAGAACATATTGTTATCAGTTTCAAGTTCAAATGATACATAGCAATCATTCTCAGCGAGCTTTTCTTTTGATAGATGTCATTTACTACAGGCTCCTAGAATTTAATAATAACAAGCGCTATTTTTTATCGAAGATTTAATAATAAACTATTTATCATTCTCCTAGAGCACTTAGTAACTCCTAGAGACGATCGTCATTTATCACGTTGGTCCCGGTGATCCTCTACATTGTCACGTCAGTCCCTGCACAGTGAACATCAACTTTGTTCCATTTGTCCACGAGCAGTAACAGATCAATATTCAACTTATCACATTAGTCTCCGAGCAGTGATCCTCTACATTGTCACGTCAGTCCCCGCGTAGTGAATGTCAACCATGTTACATTAGTCCCCGAGCAGTAACAGATTAATATTCAATTTATCACGTTAGTCCCGAGCAGTGATCAACTATATTGTCACGTCAGTTCCTATGTAACACCCCGAATATAATTAATTGGTTAATTAAATTATTTAAGGATTTGATTATTGGATTTACTCAAAGTTCGAGAATCAATCGGATTTGTCGGTATTATTTTGGGAAACGTATTTGGATTATTAAGTTAAAGTCGGATTTTATTCGGTTAGTCAGAGAATTAATAAAGTTGATTACGTTGAAGAAATTAATATTAAAAATAATATTAGTTTTAATAGAATGCTAATTAAATTAGTTGGGCTAAGTTGTAAGTTAGAAATAGCAAAATAGGGAAAATTGTACTTTGTAACCTCACAACTAGTCAATACCCTTACAATTTTGTAAAAATGTCACTTTTACCCTTAATACAATTTAACTATTTTACCTTTTCATTTTTAGTATTCATAAAAAGTAAAAATTTCTGATTCAAAAGCGATCGGAACACATTCGAACACTTTGGGTAAGTATTACGGTTTGTTTAAATACAAATCGGAACATTTTAATGATGCATTACGGAAATAAATAAAAAAATTCCGGAACAGTTTGTATAAGTGTTCTGGTAAAAAGGACAAATTTTTAAACAAACCGGAACACATACGAAAAGAGTTCCAAAATTTTAGAATATAAACTGGAACACTTTGCAAATGTGTCCCGGTTTGTAAGATGTGCAATCCGGAACACATTTGCAAAGTGTTCCGATTTGTCCTAAAATAAAAAAATAAAAAAATATTAAAATAAAATAAAATAAAATGAAAAAGTGCAATAGAACACTTGTGAGAAGTGTTTGAATGTATTCGAACACTTTGTAAAGTGTTAGAATGTAATTCAAAATCGAAACACTTTTACAAACTGTTCCGGTTCGTTTTCAAAAAATCACCAAATCCGGAACACTTTTGAAAAGTGTTCAGGTTCATTTTTTTTCGAAACACTTACGTAAACTGTTTCAGTGTGTATTTTTCTAAATCGGAAGACTTTAGGGAACTGTTCCGGAACGCAAGCTATTGAGAGATAATTCAGAACACTTTTGTAACGAAATGTGAAAAGTAAAATTTTTTTAAATCTTAAAATATTTATATGAGGGCTTTTTTGTCCAAAATATAATGTAGTATGGGTACAGGTTTAAAAGTGGTGGTACAAGTACAGTTTTCCAAAATAGGGGGTGTTATTTGTTAGGCCCATTAAGATAAGTTAGTAAGATATATAAATAAATAAAATAAGAAGTAGTAGTAGTTACTAGTAGCATAAAGAGAGTCATTAGAAGAAAAGAGAAAGAGGAATAGGGTTTCGGAGAAGGAGGAAAGAACAAAGAAAGTTGCTAGAGCCAAGGTTCCAGAAATTCGATCAAGGTTTAGAGCTGCCATCAATCCAAAGAGGTAAGGGTGGGGTTCAGACTCTATAATGGGATACATGATGGATGATATGTGGGATGGGGTTTATGGATTTCCCTCTGTTTTGGTGTTTTGATTGATATGGTTTGATTCCAAACTTTTGGTAGTTGCCCATGAAATTGGTTGTATGAATTGGCATATGTTGTTTTTGGTTTGATTCCTTATGTTGCTATTGCGTTGTACTGAATCGTTTTGGTCTGTAAGTGATTTGGGTGCCAAAAATTGGGAAAAGGGCTTGAGGAATATGTTGGCAGCTCAGATAATACCACTGAGTTACGTTCAGTTCACGGCGTCAACGGGTTAATGTGGCGTGAACTAAGTTCCCGTTAATGTCGCAGCGCGCAGATGGGTTCGCAACGCGTACTGTGCGATTTTGGACATATTTTCTTATTTCTGAATTCTGCCCAAACCAAGTAGTTGATGTAGTTGACTTTTAGCAGGATACCTTGAGTAAAATAATGATTATTAATAGTAGGTAAATTGGTTCCGGTGATTGAAGGAGTATGCCATTAGAATCAACTAAGATAAGTGATTAAAATTAGTAGAAAGTTTATTAATAAATTGATAATATGGTTGTATGGTGTTCAATTAAATTAAGTTGGTTTAGTTGGATTATGTAGATTATATGAATACCGACAAGAGCAAGAGGGTTGAAGGTAACATGTGGTGTTTTGTTTAACTGAGGTAATGTGGTAGCATTGAAATAGTAGAAGTCAGTTAGTTGCAGTGTTGTGGACTAGTAGATACAAACACCTTGTAGTATACTTTAATGAATAGAATTAATATACTAATTTGAAAATGAAGGAACAGTAGTGAAATGGTTGTTGATAACAGTGCAGAATCGAAATACTAGCAATTCTAACCGATAAGCAGTTAGCTAGAATTAGATGAAAACAGTCTGAATGATTGTAAGTTGAATTATAGTATAAGTTGGTAGGAGATTAATGTAGTAACTAGTAGTGGGTTATTAAGTGGATGAAGGTTGTATATGTTGGTAGCAAGTAGTATTCATGAAACTTATAATAATAGTATTGGTATTACTAAGTTGTTACTAAGTTGTAGGCTTTTAGCCAATGTTTAATTGTTACTAAGTTGTAGGCCTATGGCCAATGTTGAATTTTGGTTGACTAGTTGTTATGTTGTCGTTGTTGTGTGTTGATGTTGTTGTTGCGTTGTTGTGATTTTGTTGTTGAAGTTGAGGTCGCATGGCATACATTGCATTATTAAGTTGGCCTGGATTGGAAATTTTTAAGTTGGAGCGAATGCTCAACATGTTGGCCTGGATTGGCAAAATATTAAGTTGAAGACTTATGCCTTGTTGATGCCTCGGTAAACTGGCAGATTTCTATGTTGGGAGTTTTACTCCAATGGTACCACATGCATGTGCACAGTTGATTCACATTTGAAGTTGCATAATTATAGCTGTTATGTTGATGGGTCTATTGATTTAAGTTGTTGTTGTTATTCATAAGTTGTGAAATAGTTGTTATGTTCTATTGGAAATGTTGTTGTGATATAATTGTTGTTTTTATTATATGACTGTTGTTGATTCTATTGTTATAATTGTTATTATAAGTTGTGAAGTGGTGATTCTATATAATCTGATCTAATATATTGTTTATCATGAATTCAATTATATCGTTAGATATCTCACCCTTTTCATTTGTTTCGACATTTCCTTTATACTGGTAACATGCATGTATTCGAGAATGAAGAATTAGTTGTTGTTAGTCCAAGTCGGTTTAGTTGCTCTGATATGTAGCACTCGGGGGATGAACGATTGTTGTTTAATTGTTATTATTGTTTTAGTAATTGAATCTTAAGTTGTTGTTATTAAAGAATCGTTATATTAAAGTTGTTTTGAGCTGGACATGAGTTTATGTCATTATAAGTTGAATTATGTGAAGCCATTTATTAATAAAAGTTGTTTTGTTTTCAAAAGAATAAATCAGGTTGTTATCGATTTATCTGAACCAATGTTATGCATCTGAATTAATTATGGTTATATGAAATTGTTCTAAGTTGAAAATGTGGCATCTCATTTATTTTGTTAAAAATTTTGCACTCTGATTTCCTTATAAAAAACGGGTAGAATTGGGTGTTACATTAGTGGTATCAGAGCAGGTCGGTCTGTCCGGCCAGTGTTGTCTAATGTTGTTTATCCCTTAGTACGTGACAAGTGTGTACAACACTGTCAGTACTTATTGCTTTTCTGATCACTAGTTGCAGGAGTTTGTTTAAAGCTAAGTGGGGAGAAGCTTTGCTTCTCGGATATGTTTCGATTGTAAGATGTTGGTGTCGTATGTTACTGGTGGAGACAATGCAAGTATTGTTTAAGTTGTGTTGTTTCCCGAGGTGACATGAATTCAAGATTTTGTTTTTGGATCAAATTGGAAGGTCTTGATGGAGCATGAGCAGACATTGTTGATGTTTATTTCTTGAAGGATGAGGAGTAACGTAGCGGTTGTTGGTATACAAGTAGAATGAGAATTCTTGATGTTTTTGAAGTTGAACTGTTAAGTAACCGGGATAACACTTTTAGCAGATGGAATTTAGTAAGTTGTTATGTTTTAGCGTTGTTGGTGGACTACAAAGTTGTCAGTTAGTGTAGCCTTGCGTAGGATGTCGACGTTGGAACGGCGATAGAGTAATAGCTTGTTGTAGACAATATCGTGGGATTTTTGTGATGATAAATAAGTTGTTATAGAAGGTTGAATAATTTTGTCGTGATATTAAGTTGAATAACCTTATGGTAATATTATGTGGATGACTAATTGTGGTAATCGTTGTCATAAGCTGTGATAGTTGGTTTTAGATCTGAGATTGAATCGAATGAAAAATCAGGTGTTAATTGTGTTGGGGGAATGTTGTTCACGCAACAAACCTTTTCTATTATGATTAGTTCGCGGCGCCAACATGTAGATGCGGCGCGAACTGGGGTTTTTCTGCAAAGATCCCGGCGCCAAGGATAGGTCACGGCACGTACTGTATGATTTTTGCAAAAATTGTCAGAAGTTGGTTGTTACCCCCTTAGTGATTGGAATGAAGATGTCCTTTAAAGGACGATGCTTTTAAGAGGAATTAAAGTCGTGGTTATGATGCCAAGGTAGTGGCATGAGTAAAATAAGAATTGAAGAGGTTCTATCGCCAAGACGGTGTGGAACGACATTGTTGAAATTTTAATCGGGACGAGACGATGTGAATGTACTAGTGTAGTAGAAATTCTTGAGTTGGAGAATACTGAACCTTTGTGTGAAAATAAGTGAGTATAATGTGGACCTTATAAATTTTGAATGTTGGTGACTCATCGACAAGATAGAGTGAGAGGGAAGTTGTGAGGGCATCTGTAAACCACTTTGGAGATTATTGGAGTATGGCGTTTGAGTATAAGATGGAAAAGAACATTATTATAGTTGGTAACGATGGTTTATAATCCATTATGATTGTCGGATATCTATTGACAAATTGAGGAGCTGATCACCCTTAATCCCTTATAGATGGTAGACGAGATCAAGTTGGAATATGTAGACTGAAATTGTTATCTCAATAGTGTATTAAGTAATGGATGTTATGTCGTGAAGATAGTTTCTTCCGAGTTAATGAGAATTAACAGAGATGTATCCATGCAAAAGTCGAGCGACATTAAACAATTCGGAATAGATGGTTTATGTGTGAGCTAACGCCGCGAAGTGAAAGATTGATGCATGTGAAGAGAGCTCGAGTTTTGGTTGAAGCTGTGAACCTTATAAGTGGATAGGAGCTCTAATAAGTATGGTGAATTAAGATGGATTGTACAGTTAGTAATCGAATTATTACTATTAAGTTGGTGTTATAAAATTTTGTTCGGTTGCATGGCATTGTTGTTGGCTACCGTAGATGATGAGTAATAATCTATGATATGATGAAGTTGATCAAGTGGACTATGTCGATGTCACTATAAGAGTGATACAAAGAGATTAATAGAGTTGTCAGTGTTCCGCGGATGAGTGACCTCGGATATGGAATAAGAAATGTATATGTGTTTTAGTGTTGATTATGTTGCAGCGGTAATGACACGATGTTGTATAAGCCAAGTATGAGCAAGCGAAGGTTGTTGATATGTTATAAGGTGTTGTTTCAAGATATTGCCAAAATGGTTGGCAAGTTAGTAGCGGTTATATTGTATGTTTATTGGATTCAAGTCGTGTTGAGTACAGTTATATCGGAAAAGTAATGGTCGGATTGTTGTCAAGTGCAACTTGAGAATAAGAGGGTTGGATGAGGAAGCGATATTAAAGATAGTTGTTTTGGGAGAATTTTCGAGGACGAAAATATCCTAAGTGGGGGAGAATTGTAACGCCCCGAATATTATTAATTGGTTAATTAAATTATTTAAGGATTTGATTATTGGATTTACTCGAAGTTCGAGAATCAATCAGATTGTCGGTATTATTTTGGGAAACGTATTTGGATTATAAAGTCAAAGTCGGACTTTATTCGGTTAGTCAGATAATTAATAAAGTTGATTATGTTGAAGAAATTAATATTAGAAATAATATTAGTTTTAATAGAATTCTAATTAAATTAGTTGGGCCAAGTTGCAAGTGAGAAATAGCAAAATAGGGGGTGTTATTTGTTACGCCCATTAAGATAAGTTAGTAAGATATATAAATAAATAAAATAAGAAGTAGTAGTAGTTACTAGTAGCTTAAAGAGAGTCATTAGAAGAAAAGAGAAAGAGGAATAGGGTTTTGGAGAAGGAGGCAAGAACAAAGAAAGTTGCTAGAGCCAAGGTTCCAGAAATTCGATCAAGTTTTAGAGCTACCATCAATCCAAAGAAGTAAGGGTGGGGTTCTGACTCTATAATGGGATACATGATGGATGATATGTGGGATGGAGTTTATGAATTTGCCTCTGTTTTGGTGTTTTCATTGTTGTGGTTTGGTTCCAAACTTTTGGTTGTTGCCCATGAAATTGGTTGTATGAATTGGCATATGTTGTTTTTGGTTTGATTCCTTATGTTGTTATTGCATTGTACTGAATCGTTTTGGTCTGTAAGTGATTTGGGTGCCAAGAATTGGGAAAAGGACATGAGGAAGATGTTGGCAGTGCATAAAATCCCACTGAGTTACGTTCAGTTCGCGGTGCCAACGGGTTGATCCGGCGCAAACTGAGTTCCTGCTAATGTCGCGGCGCACAGATGGGTTCAAGGCACGTATTTTGTGATTTTGGACATATTTTTTTATTTTTGAATTCTGCCCAAATCGAGTAGTTGATGTAGTTGACTTCTAGTAGGCTACCTTGAGTAAAATAATGATTATTAATAGTAGGGAAATTGGTTTCGGTGATTGAAGTAGTATGGAATTAGAATCAACTAAGTGATTAAAATTGGTAGAAAATTTATTAATAAAGTGATAATATGGTTGTATGGTGTTCAATTAAATTAATTTGGTTTATTTGGATTATGTAGATTATATGAATACTTACAAGAGCAAAAGGGTTGCAGGTAACAGGCGGTGTTTTGTTTAACCGAGGTATTGTGGTAGCATTTAAATAGTAAAAGTCGGTTAGTTGCAGTGTTGTGGACTAGTAAATACAAACACCTAGTAGTATACTTTAATGACTAGAATTAATATACTAATTTGAAAATGAAGGAACAGTAGTGGAATGGTTGTTGATAACAGTGCAGAATCGAAATACTAGCAATCCTAACTGATAAGCAGTTAACTAGAATTAGATGAAAACAGTTCGAATGATTGTAAGTTAAATTGTAGTATAAGTTGGTAAGAGATTAATGTAGTAACTAGTAGTGAGTTATTAAGTGGATGAAGGTTGTATATGTTGGTAGCAATTAGTATTAATAAAACTTATAATAATAGTACTGGTATTACTAAGTTGTAGGCTTTTAGCCAATGTTGAATTGTTATTAAGTTGTAGGTTTTTAGCCAATGATGAATTGTTGCTAAGTTGTAGGCCTATGGCCAATGTTGAATTGCGGTTTACTAGTTATTATGTTGTCATTGTTGTGTGTTGATGTTGTTGTTGCGTTGTCGTGATTTTGTTGTTGAAGTTGAGGTCGCATGACATACATTGCATTATTAAGTTGGCCTGGATTGGCAATTTTTAAGTTGGAGCGAATGCTCACCATGTTGGCCTGGATTGGCAAAATATTAAGTTGAAGGCTTATGCCTTGTTGATGCCTCAGTAAACTGGCAGATTTCTAAGTTGAGAGTTTTACTCCAATGGTACCACATGCATGTGCACAATTGAGTCACATTTGAAGTTGCATAATTATAGTTGTTATGTTGATGGGTCGATTGGTTTAAGTTGTTGTTGTTATTCATAACTTGTGAAATAGTTGTTATGTTGTGTTGGAATGTAGTTGTGATATAATTGTTTTTGTTATTATATAACTGTTGTTGGTTCTATTGTTATAATTGTTATTATAAGTTATGAAGTGGTGATTCTATATAATCTTATCTAATATATTGTTTATCATGCATTCAATTATATCGTTAGATATCTCACCCTTTTCATTTGTTTCGACATTGCCTTTATACTGGTAAGTGCATGTATTCCTGAATGAAGATTTAGTTGTTGTTAGTCCAAGTCGGTTTAGTTGCTCTGATACGTAGCACTCGGGGAATGAACGATTGTTGTTTAATTTTTGTTATTGTTTTAGTAGTTGAATCTTAAGTTGTTGTTAAAGAATCGTTATATTAAAGTTGTTTTAAGCTGGACATGAGTTTATGTCATTGTAAGTTGAATTATGTGAAGTCGCTTATTAATAAAAGTTGTTTTGTTTTCAAAAGAATAATTCAGGTTGTTATCAGTTTATCCGAAGCAGTGTTATGTATCTGAATTAATTATGGTTATATGAAGTTGTTCTAAGTTAAAAATGTGGCATCTCATTTGTTTGTTGAAATTTTTGCACTCTGATTTCCTTATAAAACCAGGTAGAAATGGGGTGTTACACCCCGCGCAGTGAACATGAACTTTGTTACGTTGGTCCCCGAGCAATTACAGGTCATCAACTTTCAATTTATCATGTTAGTCCCCTAGAAGTGATCATCTACATCGTCACGTTAGTCCCTGAGCAGTGATTATCTACACATTTCTCCTTCCTACATCGGTCCCCGAGCAGTAGCAGATCATCATCAATTCATCATGTTAATCCTCGAGCAGTGATCATCTACACTCATAACGTTAGTCCCCGAGCATTGATCATCAGCTTATCATGTCATTCCTCGCGCATCGTCTATATTTCTCATTGTTACATTGGTCCCCGAGCAGTAACAAATTAACTACCAACTTGTTATGTCAGTCTTCGAGCAATAATAAGTTATTGAAGATCAAATCATTCCCCAACAAGGGTTTATTTCCTCAAATACAATACGCAAGAAATTCATCCCCAGCTGAGTGTCACTCAAAGATTCTCACTCTCCAGCAGAATCAGTATCCAGGCTCAAAACTTGGTCAGATAGTGCATCGGAGGAATCTACATCTCTGTTATTCCAGTCATGATCCTCAATGGTCATTTCTTCATCTCCAAGCGGAACTTGAAGATCCCCGGCATAATATTCCCATCTTCTTCAAGATGGATATGTCTTGAAATACCACAACATCTATATTCATACATCATTCATAAAAAAAATCCTAACACGCGCATACATAATTCTCGTATATTTCGAGAGCATCATCACATACTCGCATGCATCATGATGTGCACAAAACTAACTTTACTCTTTCAGGTTAAATTCTTAAACAGGTGAAAGTTATTTACAAACTTCCCAACAGAAGGTCAGAGATTAATTCCCGAAATAAGATGGTAAAATTATCAGTACGACCAAGCCAAGACGGGTGTATCAAACAAGGCAACTCGTAGATCAATTCCCGAAACAAGACGGGGCGACTAATCTACATAATCAAACAAACGGAAGGCTACAAGTTAATACCCGAAACAAGACGGGTAAACTATCTACATCCTGACAAAATACTCAGGTCAGATAAAACCAAGACGAAGGTTTATTCTGACTCTCTCTTATCATCAGTGTCTCCGGATGGCATTTTTAAGCCCATCCCCGACTACACGTGATCATCCCTCCACTTGAAGATTATTGCATATCTGGTTAAACTTCAATGCATACTAATAACTTCATTCAAAGACGATCACGGGACGCATTTCCCTTTCCAAAAAAAGCTACCATGAAGTCTAACGTACGACTCACTCTTCAGCATTAGCTCCTCTAGATGGCATCTTTAAGCCCATATCCATCTGCACATCAAGTGTGTCTCTCTCCAAATGGCATCTATAAGCCCATTCCAGTACATCGTGAGTCGACGGTCTCATTCCATACACCAGCGAGTGCAAATTTCAAGGGTACTAGAGTGTTCAATCATCTTCTACCTTCAAGTCACGAAAGGCAAACATACAAATCTAACCCTTCAAGTGCAAGAAGATTAAATAGGGGAAACAATTATATCCCAAAATTTTCCTTCCTATTTTCAAGTCAATACACATCTCCATGCTCAAGAATTACTCAAGGGTGGATCAAGACAAACCCTCTCCTAAGCAATCAACACATAACTAGGGTTTTGTTTCTCTTAAGTCAAAATTGACTTCTATTTCCTCAAGTGAGAATAATGCCTCCTCATATGTCTCAAAGTATTGTCATGTCAAGTTTCAAGCCTTATAGCCTAAGTTTGCTGAGTCAATTGCTTAGATGGTTGGAAATCAGTTCTATTGGACAAAAAGTCAACTATGGTCAACATGCAGTCAAACCTCATTAGTTTTGGTCAACATCAAGATTTTGAATTCACATTCATCATTTGATCAAGGGTTGATCATGATTCATCAAGGAAATTCAAGAATGATCAAAAGTCAAAAGTTTCTAAATTAGGATTTCTTAAGGGAAAGTCAACAAAACTTTGACTAGGCATAACTTTTACATACTTCATCAGAAATTTTTCCACCAAAGCTAATTTTAAAGGGAATTAAATTATCTACAACTTTGTGTATCACAAGCTTTGCCCAAAAATGCGTCATTTGAGAGGTATGGGTTAAGACATTATAGGTCATTCTAAAAGTTAACAAAAAGTCATCTTTTTCCAAAGAAGTGTACACGAGCATGGAAGATTCAATGAAGATAAAAACAAAAGTAGAATTTAGAGTACATCTTAAGCTTTCTAAAAAGTCCAAGAACACTCTCAAATGATAAAAATTGAGCAAGTTATGATTTGAGCAAGTTTGGAAATTTTGAAGAAATACATGAAGGAAATATTGGTCAATCTTGAGAATTTTCCAAACGGGCCTTGGTTTTTATGATCTGGACTTATTTCTAACATGGCCCATGACCTATAAGATCAATTTCACGCCCTCCTTTTGTTTATTTAATTTATATTTGAATTTAAACATTAAAATTTAATTTTAATTAAATAAAATACAAAGAAGAAAGTCAAGGCGTGTTGGGCATTGTTGTATGCCTTTAGGTGAAGAAAGTCCATGAAAGATGGAAAGAAGCATACAAGGAATGGGTGCATGAATATTGGCCAATTTTGGAAATATTACATTTGAATTTAAATCAAATATTTTCTCATCAAGAGGAATATATTTTCTCACAAGTCTTGACCTAATTTTGTTCCTCTATATATCACAAGACCGGATGCAAAAACACGGTTTCTTTTCAAACCCTACACAAAATTCTCCAAATTTTAAGGGCAAATCAAAACATCAATTTCTAGTCATTCTCAAGCAAAACCAAGCATCCATTCATCATCCTAAAGTTGCGATGATCCAAGTCCTCAAGCAAGCCAAATCGTGCCCAGAATCGCCTCCACGAAGTTGCACCGGTTTGTAATATTCCTTGAATATCAAACCTTTAATTTATGAAATATAAACAATTTTGATTCATATATTCATGTTCATATTTATGTGTGATTGTTTAGAACCATTCGCGTTAAAGGTGGCTTTGAGGATGCGAACGTGAGTTCGGATCTTCTGGTACGCAACGATTTAAATCTTTTGATTTGTTTATAAAGATGTCGTGAGCATCAAGCTTTATTATTTTCAACACAAGAAAGATGATTTAATGATTATGAAAAAGGGGAAAGCTGAAATACCCTCAATTGATATTGGTATGCGTAACGACTAGCGCAAACTAGACATAACGCATTGGGAGATTAAGTAAGGGGATTGGTATATAAAGGAATAGATGGAGCACCCTAAATATATGTAGTTATCTCACTTTATATATGAATCGTTTGATATGTTTGTATGTTTTAATTGCTATTTCTATGATTGGGAAAGTTTCTCCTTTGGGATTTTAAGAAAGAGATTATGTGGGATTCTAGGTTTTGTTATTATTGTGCTCGCAAAGATCATGGATCTTCGCATACATATCTAGTGGGAATCGGAGCATTTGTAGCTCGGATCTACAAGGTTTATGGTTTGTTTGGTCGGAGATAGAAATTTGCTCGGCAAGGATGAGACCTTGTTCCTACGTATTCTCAAAAGGATGTTGAGAAAGTCAGAGCAATCGTAGTTCCCACTTATGCTAGTGGAAAGCAACGGGATGTTAGTAAGAGACAGACAAATGTCATTTTAATGAAAAATGTATCTAATCTATTTCATCACATACATTTTTGAAAAGTTTAATTGATTAAAATCTTTCGTCGTAAGTATTAGGTGTTTTGCTCGAGTGTACAAGCGTTACCACTTACATGTTTAAGAAAGATGTTTGAAAAAGATGATTGAATCTTTTAACTGTAAGTATTGGGTGTTTTGCTTGAGTGTACAAGTGTTACCACTTACTGTTAATAGACGTTTTTTGTTTGAAAAGAATTTAAAAAAAGTTTGAAAAGTTTTGACTGTATGTGATGTGATGGATGAGATACTTCTTCCATAGAGATGATAGATGTCTAAATCTCAAGGAGAAATTGATTGGATTAAAGGGATGCATTTAAGAAGCCCATGGGTCCTTGTATTATTGGGTCATGGGGATGTATGAAGCTCAAGAGGAAGCTATGGTATGGGTTTTGGCTTGAAGGGATTTCACCGAGAAATCATCCTTTCTGAATAAGAGCAATTTCAGAAATTTTACTCTCTGGGAATTTGAAAGTGATTTCACCGGAAACCATCCTTTCGGGTTCTATCTTAGCGGGTGATTCTTTGTATTGGAAGCCCAATAGGAGGTTAAGATATTTCTGTATCCTTCATTGTATGATGCCCAAGAGAAGGCTAAACTCAATGAGGAGTTCTTTGAACGAAGCCCGAGGAGGTGACTCAGAAGTCTTGTCTTATCTGAAGCCTAAGCGGAGGCTAAACTTTGGGAGAGTTTCTTTGTACAAAGCCTAAGAGAAGGTGACCCATCTTTGGGATGAGTTATTTTGTATGAAGCCCAGCGGAGGCTAAACTCAACTGGTGATGAGTTGTCTTGTATGAAGCGGAGGCTAAACTGGGAAACCTATTGATTAGTCTAATTGTTGTGTTATTTATTAGACAGTTTGTATAAATAGGTGTGTGTGTGTGTGTGATATGTATTCATAGGAGTTTATGAAGGAAATATAAACAATGCATGATGTTTATTTACAACAGTTTATGAAATATAAACAAGTGTTTGTGAAACGAACGTTTAAAAGCAGCGTAACTTGATTATTCAAGTTTGAGCGTATACAAGGAAATGAATATGTACACGAGTTTTTATGTAGAGAAAGATGGATGTACATAGGAGGTTGGGACTTACCGTAAGGAGGCCCATTGATTTGAAAGCGCTTCACAGGAATAATGCTCCTTTCAATACCAATGGCATTTAGTGTAAAATGTACAGATGAAACGAAATGATTGATCAAAGTTTATCAGTAAAAGTATTTTCAAAGAAAGAGTATCGTATTATATACGGATAAAAGGTTTTGAAAGAAATATACGTGTTATGTGAGATAAAAATTTGTATGTGTTTTGAAAGTTTTGATATGTACAAAGAAATATTATGTACATAAAAGAATGTTATGGGACTTACACTGTGATGGAGACCCATTGGTTAAAAAGAAAATTTGCTCAGGAGAAACCTTCCTTTAGAACCAATGGATTCAGCGTGTAGACAAACGGATCAAAACAAACGAAAGAAATTTGTTTATGTTTGAATATTAACAATGATGATTTGAGTATGTACAAGTAAAACTAAATATGTACATAAAGGATTGGGACTTACACCATAAGGGTGGCCCATGATCGATCGAGAAATTTGAGAAAGAACGAATTTGTTTTATCGTTTTAAATCGGATCGATCATGGTAAAAAGATGCAAGTTTGATGAAATGTTTTGAAAAATGGTTTGAAAATGTTTTGAAAATGTTTTGAAATGTGAGGTTCATTTATGAAAAGTTTTGAAAAAAATCGGAAGTCGAAAACTTGAAAAATTCACCTTTTAAGGAGGTTTGAAAAGTGTTCAGAACGTCGTTTTCGGCTCGATTAAAAATTAATCAGATGAAAATATTTTTGGATTTTTTTGACATAATCATAAAATATATATATTAAATGACAAGTGTGCAAAAAATCATCTCAAAATGAGAAGTTTTGATTGGTTAAAAAAATTGTTGAAGTTTGATAAAAAAAACATGAAAATATGACAAGTTTGTAAAAAATTTGGTCTTGCTGGGTTTTGAACCCATGACCTTGAGGTGGGGCACGTGGCAGAAAGAACTAAGAGGCAAGCATACAACCACTAGGCCAAACGCGTTTGAGGTGTTAGTGGATTAAAACACGCGTTGATGTAAGATTGGTTCATTTAAAAATTTGAAAACGAAGAACACATGAACACGCGCGAATTTTCTGGGTTTGTGTTTTGATTTTCAGATTACCAATTTCAACCTAAAATCTTCGTTTCTTAATGAAATCCAATGATGTAAACATCAAAGTTGGTCGATTTTGCACCACGAATATGATTATGGTTGTTAATTTCATTTATTTCAAGCCTAGAATGATTTTGGTTCGAAGAACACTTATGAACCCTAATCTGAAAAACTTAAATTAAATGATGTTTTGTTCATGATTGTTTGATTTTATTGAGGGCTAATGGTCGTTTTCAGTGCAGAAAGAGAATGGCAAAGAGCTTTTTTCAATTGGTGCACAAAATCATGGAGTTTGAAGTTCAGTCACATACCTGTTGAAGCTAAGATCGATTTCTATTCTAGAGCACTTCCAGTTGTGATTTCTCGATCTTTAGAGCACCAGCGGCATGTATGGATCGTGTATGAGTGTTTAGAACTTCATGAGCATGCTTGGATCACTCTACTCAAGTCCACCTGCACGAGCTTGAAAACAAAACTGGAAAATGATGTAAATCGTGTTACAGTTAGATGTTATTGTTTTGGATCACTCATATGATGTTCATGGAAGGTGTATGGATGATCAAAACTCCAAGGAATCAAGCCAAGCTTTTTGATTGCTATGGCGTTTGTACAAGTTTGAAAATGCAAAATGAAAATTGATTTTATCTTGAATTCAGTTTGATTTTAAGCTTGTAACAAGTTTGATAGTGATTCGAAACATGTTGGACACCAAAGATCATCATGTTTTCAACTGATTTTTAAAAATGCAAGTTTATCAATTTTGCTCTATGTTACTTGATTTTCAAGAAAAGAATGAAAGCATGGATTTTTGCATTGCTTTTGGTGTCGATTTCTCTTGAAATGGTGAGCTATTTATAGGCAAGAGTTCTGAAAATGTTAGGCAACAAGGACATGGCAAATGGATGAATCATGGATTGCTTAGAGGGCAAGAATGTCTTTTGGCTTTTGAAAAGGAAGCTTCCTCTTTTTTACCATGTGCAATTTTCACAATTTGATCCAATCCTCTCAATTATTACTCTAAGCTGATATTTATCAGTTTGATGACTCATTTGGCATGGTTGCAAGTGGTCTAAATGAGAAAAACACAAAATGACCTATAATTTGATGTTATGATCTTTGAAAATCAAGTTTCATGGAGCCTTATGTTTCAATTTCAAAGACATAGCTAGCCTCCATGGATTTGAGAGTTCTTGGACATTTTGGAAAGATCTTTCCACAAGCTACAACTTTCATGTTTTGAGTTTTTTCAAATTCCAATTGGAACTAGGTGAAAAAATGGCTTGAAGTTTGGAAAAAATGAGAAATTTCAACACTTAGAAATTTTTCTAAGTGTGAAATTTTGACTTTTTGTTGACTTTTCCAAATTCTTGATTTTTTATGATCATGATGGATCATGTGAAGTATTTTGATGATGGAAAAAGTTTTGTTTTGAAAAATTTGACCAAAAGTCAAAGTTTGACTTTTCTGTGCAGATGAAATTTCATTAGATGTTTCTGAAAACGACTGATGAATTCTATGAACCTCTGTGATGTTTTGAATCCAGAAATTAGGTCAAGATGTTGTATCTAAGATATAATGACCAATCTCTATCCAAAAAAGTCAATCATTGCTCAAAAAATCAGAGAATGCCTATGCTCGACCAAAACCCTAATTGGTCGATCCTCGATTGATCAGTGAAGAAAATGTATATCTGAGGATTGAAAGCTGATGATTTGATCAAGATAGATCAAATGGAGTGAGAAAATATCAAACCCTAATTGGTTAGCTCTTGAATTAGATGAAAATCTGATGAAACCCTAATTTTGACCTGTGAATGCTATACCCGATTAATGCTGTCTGAACTGTTAGTTGTGCAATGATGCAAATGTAAGGTGGTATATTAGGTCAAAATTTGGGGGTATGACAGATGCCCCTATTTAAGTTTCTTTAACCTGAGAGATGAAGATGAATATCTTCGTTTTGATAGGTGTAAAGAGACTTAAACTATATGCATTGGCTAAATTTTAATACAATAAATAATAGCAACAGAAATGTTTTGTACAGTAGGATTCTCAACTTATAATCCTATCTAGAATGCCTTAACATGTTGTGTTGAAAAGTTTCATCATATGGAACAGCATGTCATATGAGATGTTGAGACATCAGAACATTATGCTACAGAAACTGTTAAGTTGTTACAATTCTATTTCAATTAGTGCAAAATATTATGGGAATATTATGCATCTTAATTGGCTTGAATTTGAAGGCATATGTGGAGGTCCAAGAGCTAAGGAGAAAAATCAGAGAGGGTCGTGATTGTAGCAGAAGTTATATGCGCTTTTGTTTATGCAAAAGTTTGTTTCTGCAGAAGTTAGTTACAACTTATGTTGTTATTTTGAAGGCCCAAATCCAGTTGGGTAATAGGTTATAAATAAGCAACTGTAACCTAGTTTTAGTAAGCTATCCAGTTTTAGAAATATGTAGTTTTTAGGGTTAGCCATGTAAGTGAACCACCCGGAATGTGGGATGGTCACTGGTTTTTACCTCGAAGCCTGTAGGCAAGATGACTGTTTTACTCACTCATAAGATGTGAAGCAATGAGTGTAGTTGTGTCCTTGGAAGAAGCTGTGAAGCAATTCCAAGTTAGGTTTATGTCACTTGAGTGACTGTTTAGATTGTGTTTGAAGTGTGGTTTCTTATAACTATTTTAGTTGTGTTTGGAGTCAGATATCTCCAAGCTGATTGTGTTAGGAGCCAAGCAGTCGATGCAGTTGTTGGTGTGATAGTAGCTGATAGACATCACTGAGGTGATTGGAAGTGAGCGGAGGTTATCATATCTAAGTGTGGTATCTTAGGTAGAAGGGTCATTGGGTAGTCTGATTAAGTGAGGAGTGTAAACAGGGTGGTTTTCCTCCGAATTAATATTGTTGATAGTGAACTTCATTCTTGACTTGGTATGCCCCCAAATGTAGGTTGGTTAGAACCGAACTGGGTTAACAATTCCTTGTGTTCTTTTATTTCCTTCTTTTAATTGTATGTTCTACCTTGTCTGTATTATAATGTCGGATCAGATGTCACGACATCCTGAGTCTGGCCCTAACCAGAATTTCAACTAGAATAACAATGATCATCTATATTCAAAATGTAACATATCTTTTGGAATTTCAATGAGGCTTTTGAGCTACCTAACGTCTCATTTTCACTTCTTTGTGCTTTCAAACCTTTTTCCAAAGTCTTTTCCTATTTTTAACATCTCATTTCCAGCTCTTTGTGTCTTCAAACCTTTTTTCAAAGTATTTTCTTGTATTCATAACTGATGCAAACCTTTTGTTTGATATAAATGAAAAGTTTGTTGATTTCGACGATTAGGAAGAGAAAGGTTTTAATCTAAGGAAAACTATTTTCAAACAAAAGATAAATGGTTACTTAGACATTCTTCAGTGACCAAACTACAATAATCTTGTTAAAGTGTTTTAGTTGAATGCCTTTGTTGTGCCATGTCGACATGATGAAGCAATCCAGTCATATGTCAATGGCTCTCATATCTTCATTACTCCATCACTTATTGGTAAGACAATAAACTATGAAGAGACAAATAATTGTGTTAAACATTATAGATTCAACAATGTTTACTCAACCAACCTTCACCAAATTTATGCCAACTATAATCAGATTCACCAGTTCTGCTACTCTACTCCCAATTGCAAACAATTTGTATCAACTTCAGAGTCAAACCTCCCAAGAGAGAAGCATGGGATGACAAGCATCTCTTGTGTTTCCTTACCTGCAACGTCATATTTAATCTTCCTCTTAACATTTTTAACCTCTTAAAGTAAATGATAAGTATATCTTGGGAGGAAATGACTTCCCTCTTATCATATGGAAGAGTTCTTTTTGAAATTTTCTCTCAGCTAGAGATAGTTAGGAGTAATGTTAAAGTTGAGTAAAGTCAGAAGTTCGAATATGTGTAGTAGTTATCTCTATTTTCTAATTTTTTTATTATCAATGAAATATTTCATTTTTTATTATTGTTTATTCTAGTTTATTAACAACAAAGATTTTGAAAATTACTAATTAACAAATAAAAACATGAAATACGGAAAGACGCCAAGTGAGAAATCATTGAAAAAACTTTAAATGCAGTGATATGGATTCGAGACGAGATCCATTATAAATATATTCACTAGGATTTTCATAGAACCGAGAGAATAGATTTATTATTTTTTATGGATAAAAAATGACGCTCACTTGTAGTTATGTTACCTCGGTTAGTTGTTTATTTTCTTTTAAAAAATCAATCGTGGAGCTGCCAGGACCTATACTCTCGATTTTTATCATATTCAAGATGAAAGCTTTGTCATAAAAATTATTATTTGTAGTAGTGCAAATACTTAGACGATTAAGAAGTTTTCTAATCTATTAGGAAAGAGAAACCCAATCGTCTAATTGATTATTCTATTCACCTAATCAATTAAAGCAATAAAAACATCTAATTACGAATTAAGTACCCTTATTAATCGATTAAGTGACGTCTCAAATTAGGGTTTCCTTTTCTAACTTAACCTAATCAATTATGTTAATTTTCGAATTGATTCGGAAGCGATCAAGCCCATGAATTGTTTCCTTTTTAAGTTAATTTTTTCCTATATAAAGGATTACTTTCCTCACTTATAAACACATTATTTTTCTGAACTATCAACTCTCCTAACTCACTCATTATTTTTTTATAATTTTTATTCACTAAAAATTGTCTTAATGTCGAGATAGTGAAAAGTTTTTGAGAATTGTGTTTTTATATTATGTGTTCAATCTGTATATTCAAGAGTTTAGTTCACTTGTGATAAATTTAAAGGATTGATGTGAACTTAGGTATATAGATTAATTTGTGATAAATTTAAAGGATTGATGTGAACTTAGGTATATAGATTAATATGAGTGTGTTAGTTGTTAATTTATAACCATATTTGTCTTAAATTGTTATTGATAAGTGGCTTAACAAACAAATTAATTAGTTAGTAAGTTAGTGGGCTTTATTGGTTAACCAACAAACTATATAATCATTTGTAATTTTAGTTTTAATCAATTAATAATATACTTGCATTCAAAACAACTTTTCTTTTACTTTTTATGTATGTATTCATCTTATTTGCATCATCGCATGAAATCAAATAGGATGAGCTAACCATACTCACCACCATTGTAAAAATTAAGTTTACACTAGTTTAATAAGAGTATACCATTTCTTTTATAATATCTCCTTTTATATGTCTTTTAAAATTAATGTGTGCTATTTGTTAGGAACATAGTAATGACAAAATTCAAGTTGAAGCATAACACATTTGTAACTTAACGAAAAATGTTAGAGCAAAAACTAATAACAAAAGAAAATATAGTTCCGTAATATTATTTTAGTCAAAAATTTACCAGAGATCTTTTAAATTATTTTTATGTAATAGATTGATCCTTTTAATTTTTTTTTAACATTTTATTTGTTTAAGTTACTTAATGTGTACATTGTTACTTTTTTAATAGAGTGAAAATGTTAATTATAGATGTAATTATTTTGAGTGCTATGAAAATGATGATGTGCAATTAAAAATACAACAACCACAAATTTTTAATTTTAAAATGTGAGTAAAATGATGTATAAATTAACTAAAATGGCCAAATAACCGGGGGGTGTTAGGAGTGAGGGATCTCCAGATAGAGACTACTTATAGGGGTTTAAGTCTGTAGAAGGATATCCGTTTGCTAGATATATATAGCTCTAGTGGTTTCCTCTATTTATGCAAAGAGGGGTGAGGATTTATCCTCTATTTCTTCATAATGAAAATATATAACTCTTCTTCAGTGATCTAAAGAGGATGATAACTCTGATTGGTTTGTTGAAGGTGTCATTAGGCAAGTAGGGGCGGGCACCCAAACTTTCTTTTGGAAGAACACTTAGTTAGGGTGTATCCCCTTAAAGACTAAGTTCTCTGGTTTATTCTTGAACTCTATGCAGCCTGATAGGTTGTTGGGTGAGATTTGTATGGTATCTAATGAGGTCTTGATCTCGGATCTTAGGTGACATGGACCATTATTTCTTAGAGAGATACTCATATTTTCATAAGCTCTTATCTCTGTTTGAGATGTCACATTTTCCCTAGATGTAGACAAGTGGATTTCGAAGCATGCTAGAAAGAGTATTTTCTTAAGGGACTCTGCTTACCTTACTCAGAGGTTAGTTCAATCTCTTATTTGGCTCCTCTTTCAGTCAAGAGTCAGATCATCCCCCTTATCTAGATTAGTTGAGCTCCTTCTAAGATCTTGGTATTCTCTTGCCAACATTTACAAGACAAACTCATGACTAAAGAAACTTTGTCTAAGAGAGGTGACTTGATCTTATTAGAATCATTTTCCCCTTATGTGTGTATTTGATTGAGACATCATTTCACCTCTTTGTTAATTGTACATTTGTTTGTCTGTGTGATATATAATCTTTAAGTGGCTGGGGTGACAAATAGTTATTCCTAATGATTTTAGGATGCTCTTTGAATCTTTTCTTTCTTTAAAAGGAAATTTTAAGTATGCGGGTGGTTATCTTTTGATTTAGCACATTGTAGTTTGATCCATCTAAAAAATCCATAACTATATCATTTTTAGGGAGTCAAATCAACGAAAGAGGTGGAGGAATATAATAATTTTTGTTGGCCTAAAAAAATAGTTTCTAAGTAGATCAAATGTGAATTCTTACATGTTCTTTGAATGACTTCAGAACCCTATTATCTATAGATATAAAGCCTATCATACTCTTTCTCTCATGTTTTATATGTTGCTCCAATCTCAACTATTCATGTATTAAATAACATTAAATAATATTCGTAATTCTCTGTATTTTATTAAAATAAGTGGTTGAGATTGAGCAACACCATTCAACCATTACTGAAGATCCAATTTAATTATCTATTTATATCTATAACAGATCGAGTGTTTGCTTTGGTTCGAATGTATGTTTCGACTTTTGATATTTTTGTTATCTTTTGAAAAATCTGATATATTGTATATACACCAATCTTTTAAATATATGTTTTTTTATGTGATTTATGTTAATGTTAACCTGCGATTCAAACGAGTGTAATTAGCCCACCTCCTTAAAATATAGGGATCCTAATTTTCAATCTTACAATTACATTCCTGACAAAGGAGTCAATAGTAATCCGGTAGTGTTTCCTTGAGTGAGAGGATGTTATGCATTGTCTTGGTAATTATTATCTCTTTACTATATTTTAGTTGCCATTAGAAAAAACAATTAGACAATTGTGGTAACACTAATTTTCTTGCCCAACAACATATGCACTTTAATTTATAGCCGCCATTTAGATTCTTATTCAGGTGCATATTTAAGCTTAATTGGTAACATAGTTTTTTTTCCTGCTTTGGAAAAATATCGTGATTCTTTAAATTAATTTAAAAACCAGTTGTTTTTGGCTTATTCACCCATTGTTTTATTTTTTTCATTTTTTAATTATAATGCTTTATTTTCAAATTTTGACAATTAGTATCCAAATACATTGAATGTCTGCTACATGCAATTAGGCCATGTGATTCCTCAATTACAAAGATTTCATTTGGCCTTGTGTTTTTAATTATTAATATGAGCCAGATATAGAATTTGCGTGAATCAATTTTCTTCTTTTTCTTTCTACAAGTGTTTTTTATTTATAGTTTTTTTTTTATTAATAACATTGTTTCTTTCTTCACTTGATATATATAATATTTCTTAGTCGAGAAGTTTGTACTACACCAAACTCCTCTCTTATATTAAATTATATTTGTACTTTTCTCATTTGAAAAATAAATGTATGTATGTAAGTACCTTTAGGATAATATCAATAAATAAATATGTACCTACTATTTGTGGTTGTAAGTGAGTACCCATTAATATATCATTTTAATTCCTATCAATTATGGGACAATAGAAGACAAAATAAAGTTGTACAAAAATATAATAATGTTTAATAATTCGTTTAATTTTATAGATTAAAAAATTGGTGATATATAAAATCTATTTACAGATAAATCCATATGAATTAATATATATTTATTTTGTATAAATTAAATATATTATATGTGTTGGTGCATAGATTAATACATCAAATTATAGAAAAACATATACCATAAACAATAAAATTCAATTTAAAATTCAACACTAAAATATGTTTAGGATTTAATTTGAACTATTAAGCTTTGACAAAAATGTTTAATTAAAAAAGAAAAGATAATTAGGCACATAATACTTAATTTAAACAAAATCACATTTGTATTCTTCCATTGAAAAACTGTTGACATGTTTGTCATCTTCCTTGATAATAACCACCCTTTATCTATTAACCACCCATTCCCAATGGAATGACTGTACCTTTACCATCATTTCAATGCCCTCATTTACCTTTAGAAATTTTAGTACTAAGTCATAATTAACCTAAAGCTTTTTTTTACCCTTGATGCTACATTAAAGCCAATTTACCTATGCTCAATAAAAATTACCAAAGGTAATTTTGAAAGACAAAAAGTGTTATATGAATGTGATCATGACAAGTGGCCTTGTGAAAACTATAAATGAAGAAAACAACCTTATTTTTAGCCCCACAAAGAAAAGTAAAAAATACATAACTTTATCATCAATTAAAAAGATGGAAAAAAAACTAGTAAAAAGCATCCACTTTCACCACTTATGTCACATGAAATTTAACATCTATTATTCTTTTTTCTCTTTCATTTCACATTAAAGATTCCAACACATATACCTTTTAACATAATATCACTAAAAAGTCTAGTTAAACCAACTCATTAATTATACATAGAAATCACACTTCAATAACTCAGATCCAAATACATGATATTTTTCTTATTTATTTTTAAAATGATGGTATTTTAGCGATTAAATTACTTGACAAATAAAAATAATATCACTAAAACAAATTTAATACCTTTTTAAAATGAATTTATATATCACTTAAAATTTAACAAAATCTTCATTATTTAAAGTCGTTCGTTGATGGATATTTTTTGACTGCGTGCATGCCAAATATACATATTTCTCCAACTTCATATTTTTTCAATAACTTTTATCATACAATTAAAATCACACGGTTAAAATGAGTAAACGTATGACACAATCAATTACTGCATGGAATCCAAATACTTTCACCTTTCACTATCAAAAGTTATGTTATGTATGAAATTGAGTTAAATAGATGAAGTTGTATCATTTAGAGAACCTCTAGAGGCATAAATCTAAATCAGTTCTGTCTTATTCTTGCCTCTTGGGACCTTGCTGCTGTGTACTTCACCTCTTGTGGGGATGTCCTTGTTCTTCTCTCCATCAAATTTACATCATAAAACTAAACCCTCCTTTCATCTTATAGAGGTAACAAAAACTTCTCAAGTTATATTATAGGATCAATATTCAAGTTCTACATAAAGTTTTATCTTTGAAGCTTCTTGTTCCAAGAAAGGTATATACATATATATTATCAAAAATCCATTTTCATAATTTTTTATTGTAAATATTTAATGTATACGTATCTAAAATAACGATTATGATTGATTGACAGTGTAGAAATTTTTTACGCTGATATTGTATACCGAGTTAAATTATTAAAATTTTTGTTGTAATTTGTGATGTTTTTTGTAGGAAGAAAAAGAATGGAGGATAAATATAGGCTAGTTAGGAAGCATAGTGAGTTATGGAGAACATTGAGAGATGGAGATTTTGAAGAAGAAGAAGTTTGGGATGTTGTGAAAGAAAGAGAAGATTACACAAGTGAAGTTGTTCATCACAAGGCAAAGAACAAAGAACTATCATCTCTACCGATTCCGATTGGTTCGAGAACGATTCCGATTCGAGGACTAGTAGTGATAGTAGTAGTGCTAATTCATCTCATGAAACAAAAGGTTTTCAACAATCCGCACCGGTTAATATTCCGGATTGGTCAAAGATTTATGGTGGCAATGATAAGGTAATTAACAAGAGTGTTAAGAATGTTTCAAGGTATAGTAATGATTATGGTTACTATGATGATCATGAAGGTGGTGATGATGATGAGGTTTTGAACCATGGTGGAAGAGATAGTGATGATGGTGAGGATGATGATGAAGATGGAGATGATGATGATGATGATGATGATGGTGAGTATGGTACTAGGCTGCCACCTCATGAGATAATTGCAAGAAGGCTTGCAAGGAGTCAGATTTCTTCATTTTCTGTTTTTGAAGGTGTTGGTAGGACACTTAAGGGTAGGGATCTTAGCAAAGTGAGGAATTCTGTTCTCATAAAAACTGGTTTTCTTGAATCATTGTGATCAAGAGTTTTTCATTGATTTAATTTGTGAGGTTGTGTACATGATTTTAAATTACGGTTGCGGAATTTCTATTGCATTAAAATATCGAGAATGTAGTTAAAATTGTATTTGTAATATAATTACGGTCGTTTGCAACTGTAATTTAAAATCATAGTTAGTTATAGTCTGAAGCGTGTTTTTGAAGATTTTGGATAATAGAAAGGACCATTAAATTTATTTATTTTTGGTAGGGTTAAACTCGGAATAAGTTATTGAGAATCTTCAAAAAATTTAAAGTCGGACGAATTATAATTTAGGTATTGATTTCAATCTCCAATTGAGTGAAATTCATTGGATTATTGTATGTTGTTTAGATCATCCTTACATAATTTTATGGATGTGTTAGGTTAAGTATTGAATTGAATGATGAAGCCATTCAATATTTTGAAGTACAAAAATGAAATAGTTTCTTTCCTTTATAATATATTTCTTCTTTTTTTCTTAATTGAGTTTTGGCTTTTTATAAACAAGTCACAATCTTTCTCCCAACTTTGCTTTCTTACAACTTTAATATTTTTGTCCTCTGTTTTCTTAAAATATGTGAATGTTAGAGACCAACACAATAATAATAAATGTTTTAAAGTATTTCTTAAAATTTCTAATATATAGATTATATAAAAAAGAGGTTATTTATACTTAAACATTAGTTAATTATAATTTAATTAAATAGACAAGTTATTTTAGGATAGTTTCTTTTCCAACATTTGTTGTCTGAATTTTGTCGTTGTAGAATCCATAGTTGATAGTTGGATTAATAGAAAAGGAAAATGTTTCTATATGGATTGAATAATTTGTGACTCAACAGAACTGGAAATCCATAGTACAAAAATAATTTCTGTACTACCTGCCTCATTAATATGACAAATCACATTGAATTGATACATCTCTAAAAACAAAAATTGTTGCATTGGTTAAAGTAAATAAAATATTATAAATTTTTTATCTATTAATTTAACCTATGTTTTGTTTCAATTATTTCTAACATGATTTCAGTTCCCAATATCAAACCACCATAATTTTTAAAAGTTGAAAATCTTAATTTCTTGTAGAAGTGTTTTTTTTTCTACTCCACTGTAATTTCAAACATATATTTAGTTATTAAAATTTTCATTAAACATAAATAAGTAAAAGATCAAATCTTATTCATATAATTAATATTTTTCATAATTATCAACTAAATTAATTTAATGAAATAACAAAATATTCTTATATTGAAACTCGATTAACTAATCAAATATTAAGATAAATATTAGTAACATTATGTGTGATATTATGTGATTTTACATGTGTAAGTCCAATTTACATAAATATAAACAAAATAGTTAATGTATTACACATCTACAATTATTGAATCATAGTGCATTAAATGGACAAAGACTTGCCACCAACTCAACATTTTTTAATAACTTAATTAATTTAATATTGAAAGAATAAGGTTATTATTTATCTAATAATGATATGTGATGAGAGGGGAGAAAAAAGGGACCAATCACTATCAATTCTAGATGTTGATTTTTCTATATAAAGAGAAATATCATTTTCATAGAAGCTACGTCTAGAATTAGCTTTCTTTAAACCTTTTTAATCTCTTACTATGCATTCCATTTTAACTTTTCAAAGATCAATTTTAGTGCTCAATGCTTAAGTGTTCCAATAATTGTTAAAATACAAAAGCACTTAAGATAAGACTTGGACTGTTATATTAAATAAATAGAGTGAAGTAGCCTTATGAAAGAGTGGACATAGTTGATGGGGTCTACACTTTTGATAGGTTGTACAATATCAAGCTTTTTGATAGGGTGGTTCTCAATGTCATTCTATATGGTTGATGGTGGAAACATTATTCTTCTGTGTTTCAATTTTCATTTATTGAGGTACAATATTTTTTTCACTTTTGTGAGAAATTAACAAAAGTGATTCTAAACCAAACTGATTTTGACAAAACATTTGGGTCCTTTTTTTATTTAAAAAATTGGATTTTTTTTTTAAATTTCAAAAATAATTTTACAAAAGTAAATTTTAAATATTAATTTTTTCAAATTCATTTTTATAAATTAAAATACTAGTTTTGAAAATTTATAAAATAAATATACATTATTTAAGATTAAAATATAATTTAAATTTAAAATTTTAGGAAAAATATATATCTCAAAAATAATTTTATGATAATTTTTTTGAAATAACTCGAATTTTTAAATAATTTTTAAAATATCAGAATAAATTATAGTCGAAAGATAAAATAAGTAAAATAATATTTTAAAAATAATTATTTAATTAACTTTTTACTTGATATTTTTTTGTTATTTTTTATAAATTTTGTTTAAAATATATAATATTATAAAAATTATTTTTAACGTTTCTTTTAAAATAAACAAGCCTTCGATTGATTCTAAGATACAACAAACTCAAATTTATACACAGGTGATTTTAAGGCCCGGCTATCCTGGGCAGTTGCACAGGCTCTGGCCCAAATTTATTTGAAAAAAAATAAAAAGAAATAGTAAAAATAAAAAGAAAAAAAATAAAGAAAGGGCAAAAAAAACTGAAAGGGCAAAACAATTGTACGTTAAAAGTTGAAACGGCAAACGAAAATGAAATTATAGAAATAAAAGAACAGTGAGAATACGAAAATGAAAACGGAACCGTAAAGTTTTGCCATCACGCAAGCGACTACGCGCTCCTTTTAACCACCTCACTTTCCTTTGTTTGGTTAGTAATCACTTAATTTCAACTTCTTCTGATTTTTATTTGAAACAATCACCACAAAATTTATCTTTAGAATGTTCAAAATTTGTGGCACAAATACACTGCTATAACTTTACAATTTACATACACTGCTTCCTAGTAGTATTGTAGTAGCAGAAAAGAAAAAGAAAATTGGAGCTTCCACCCCTAGTATAGTATTGTAGTCACATGCGGTTTTAAGGCCCGGTGTTAGAACATAGTTTGGTTCTAATCATATCTTAGAGTTTTGATGATAACAAGTGAAATAAATTTTGTATAATAAATATGATACTCTGATGTGTATTGTTCTCATTTCAGATGATGTTCTGACTCAAGCATTCTAGAATAAAGAAATATCAAATTATGTTGAGTAAACAAGAGTTAGAAGTTCTAGAAGATAAAAAGAACTTTTGAACACGCAAGCTGAAAGAAACTTCTGAAGGAAGCATGCTAACACAACCTCTGATAGAAGCACCAAGGAAACCTCTTAATAGAAGATACTTTGAACAAGGCTTGCAGAAGATCATGATTCATCATACGTCATCTTCTAAGACAAAGTGCCTTTCTGATCATTACTAATTAAAGTTAACACTGCTTAAGTACTTGAGTGGATCAACTTTCAAGGCTCATTGAGAAAACAAAGCACATGCAGACAAGCAACATTAATTATGTTTCTCATCATCCAAGACACGTAACAGAAAGCAACCGATTAATTTTCTAGAAGCTATATAAAGAGAAACCATTCAAAGAAAAATAACAATTGCTAGCAAGAAAACTTACGCTGGCAAAATCAAACCATTATTGTGTTAAGTTTATTTTTAGTTTTGAGCTTAAATTTTCTGTGTAAAATTCACTTTTGTGATACAGCTTTTTAGAAGCATCCTGATACACTTTGTTAGAAGTTCTTGTGTAATTGTTCCTTGAGAGACCAATTGGATCAGATTTCTCAATAGGGCTAGGACTAGAGAGTCTTAGAGGTGTTAGTCACTTGCAGTTGGCTTGTGTATTGTTGTTAGTCTGCAGTTGGTTGTGGAATTGTAATCATTGATTATAGTGAATTAAGTCCTTGTTGAGAGGCGAAATCACCTTTGGGTGGAGTAGTTTGAGTTTCAAACAAACCAGGATAAAAATCATTGTGTGTTTAAATTGTTGTTAACTAAAAGAAAAATTTAAAAGGGAAAAACTTATTCAACCACCACCCCCCTTCTAAGTGTTTTTTAAGCCTTCAATTGGTATCAGAAGAATTTGAATACTAAAAAGACAGATTTGAGAGTTTCATTCTAGGCTATGACCCTGATCTATGGGATATGGTCTTAGATGGTTATAAACATCCAGTAGACAAAGAAGGAAATGAGATAGATAAAAAGTCAATGGAGAAACAGCAGAAAATAGACTTCAAGAATCATCATAAAGCAAGAAATATCCTGCTGAATGCCATTTCAAAAATGGAGTGAGAAAAGATCACCAACAAAGATACAACACATGACATTTTTTAGTCTCTCAAAATGTCACATGAAGGAAATGCTCGAGTCAAGGAAACTAAAGCTCTGGCCCTTATTTAGAAGTACGAAGCCTTCAGGATGGAAGAAAATGAGTCCATTAAAGTAATGTTCTCAAGATTCCAAATTCTAACAGTTGGCCTAAGGGTTCTAAGCAAAGGATATACGCAGACCATGTAAAGAAGATCGTCAGAAGTTTACCCAGAAGATGGGTACCAATGGGCACAACATTCAAAGTTTCAAAGGATTTGAATAGTATATCCCTAGAATAACTTATCAGCGCGCTGAGAAGTCATGAGATAGAGCTTGATGAATATGAGCCCCAGAAGAAAGGTAAGTCTGTTGCTCTAAAAACTACTAAAAAATTTGAAACTAATGCTTTTCGGGATGAAGAAGGAAGCTCTGAAGATTCAGAGTCAGAAGAAGATGAGTTATCTCAGCTTTCCAGAAGCATAAACCAAATGTGGAAGCACAAGCAAAAGAAGTTCAAAAACTACAGAAGATCAGAATATAGAGGAGAATCATCTAGGCACAAGAAGTTCAGCAAAAGAGACATCATTTGCTATGAATGTAAAGAACCAGGGCACTTCAGAAGTGATTGTCCTAAGCTGCAAAGAGAAAATCCAAAGAAAAAGTTTGAAAGAAAGAAAGGTATGATGGCCACCTGGGATGATTCAGAATCTTATGAAGCTGAATCTGACTCAAAGGATGAGCACGCCAACTTAGCTTTTATGGCTACCACAACAGATGACTCAGGCTCTGAATCTGAAACAAAAGAGTTATTTTCTGAATTTACTAGAGCTAAACTTGTAGACAGTTTATCAAAACTTCTGGAAAACCACACTCAACTCAAAATCAAATACAAGAAACTCAAAAAGATTCTTGTATATGAAATTGAGCAACTTAAAGCAGAAAACTCTGAACTTAAAGAAAATAATTTTAAACTCAAAGAGGATTTTCAAAAAGCTCAAAAAATTTCTAGTTCAGATATTGCTTCAAGTTCAAAAGATATTCTTAAAGAATATGACTATAGTTTTCAAAAATTTCTTGCTAAAAGCGTAGATAGAAGCAAAATGGCTTCAATGATCTATGTGTTAGTGGAAACAACAGAAGAGGAATTGGATATGAAACTCCCAGAGGGAAAGAAACATATAAACCTAAACTTGTTGACGAAATGGTTATCACATATAAACCACTGCACAAACAATTTAGTTATGGTCACACACATGATATAAAATACACATATTATTTTGAAAGTTTTCATGTTAAACCAAAGTTCAAACAGAACTTTAGAAACTCTAACCAGAAAGGACACAAAAAGATATGGGTACCTAAGGAGAAAATCATATATGTAGCAAATGTCCTTAACAGCGAAGTTGAAACACCAATCATGGTACCTGGGCTCTGCATGTTCACGACATATGACGGGAAGAAAGTCTATGTTCCAAATCCTTGAACTTAAATCTGGAGGTGATGTAAAATTTAGAGGTAACCAGAAAGGAAAAATAATTGGTTCTTGAACCATTGGAAACAGTAACCTCCTTTCTATTTCTAATGTTTTGTTAGTAGAAGGATTAACGCATAAACTATTGTCCATAAGTCAATTAAGTGACAATGATTATTACATAATCTTTAATCAAAAGTCATGTAGAGCTGTAAGTCAAAAAGATGGGTCGATCCTGTTTAATGGCAAGAGAAAGAACAACATATACAAAATTGATCTTTCTGATATTAAAACTCAAAATGTAAAATGCCTTCTGTTAGTTAACGATGAACAATGGGTATGGAACAGAATATTGGGACATGTTAGCGTGAGAAAAATATCTCAAATTAACAAACTCAATCTGGTCAGAGGACTTCCTAATTTGAAGTTCAACTCAGAAGTTCTGTGTAAAGCATGTTAGAAGGGAAAAATTTTAAAACCCTCTTTTAAATCAAAAAATGTTGTTTCTTCCTCTAGGCCATTAGAACTTCTGCACATTGATCTATTTGGACCGGTGGCGCATCCATTTAAGGCAACAAGTATGTATTGGTCATAGTAGATGACTACAACAGATGGACATGAGTAAAGTTCTTAAAACACAAGGATGAGTCACATTCAGTGTTCTTTGACTTCTATAATCAAGTTCAAAATGAAAAGGAGTTTAGAATCATAAAGGTTATAAGTGATCATGGAGGAGAAATTGAAAACAATCTTTTGAAAATTATTTTAAAGAAAATGGCATTTTTCATGATTTCTCTTGTCCTAGAACTCCCCAACAAAATGGAGTTGTAGAACGAAAGAATAGAACATTGCAAGAAATTGCTAGAACCATGATCAATGAAACTAATATGGCGAAACACTTATGGGCAGAAGCAGTGAACATTACATGTTATATTCAAAATAGAGTTTCTATAAGACCTATTCTTGAAAAGACTCCCTATGAATTGTGGAAGAACAAAAATCCAAACATTTCTTATTTTCATCCATTTGGATGTGCTTGCTATATTCTAAACACTAAAGAACATCAGAACAAGTTTAATTCTAAAGCACAAAAGTGTATTCTGCTTGGATACTCTAAACGCTCAAAAGGCTATAGAGTGTACAATACATAAACTCTGATTGTTGAATAATCAATCAAAGTAAGATTTGATGACAAGCTTGGCCATCAAAAGCCAAAGCAGATTGAAAATTCTGCAGGTACAAAAGTTCTGGTGACAAACTCTGAGGAATCTGAAGGGACATAAGGAAAGGATAAATCAGAAGATCCTGCTGTAGAAGATGTTCTGAAAAACTTAAGAATTTTTAAAGAACCCTCACAAAAAAGATATCCAAGAATCACTTCAGCTCATCCAGAAGATGTGATTATAGGAAAGAAAGATGATCCTATTAGAACAAGATCCTCCCTCAGAAATAATGAAGAAACTCTGTTTGGATTGGTGTCTCTGATTGAGCCAACCTTAATAGATGAAGCTCTTCAAGAAAATGATTGGATTATAGAAATGTAAGAAGAACTTAACCAATTCACTAGAAATGATGTGTGGGATCTAGTTCCAAGACCTAAATGATTCAATATCATTGTTACAAAATGGGTATTCAGAAATAAGCTAAATGAGCAAGGAGAAGTGGTAAAAAATAAGGCACGATTGGTTGCACAAGGGTATCGTCAACAAGAAGGTATTGATTATAATGAAACCTTTGCTCCAGTCGCCAGGTTAGAATCTATTAGACTATTAATTTCTTTTGTTGTTCAAAATAACATCACTCTGTAACACGGTGGGAGAACTGACTTGTTGGTTTTGCGTTTTATCGCAAATGTTGCGGATAGCAAGAGTCGCCACCGACTTTTCTTTTATCCAATTAAGGGAGGCGAAAAGAACAGGAAAAGACCTTCGTTAGATTCTGAGTAAGGGAGGCGGTTATGAAAAGGGAAGGTATTAGCACCCTTTCCATCCGTAGTTATCTACGTGCTCTTAATTGCTTTAGCTCACTTTATGACTTGCTTTTTTGTGTGTGTTTGAAAATGTTTTTGAAAAGGCATTTCACTTTGACTTCGTAATGATTCACGCTGGAATGTGTACGACGTGTTTGGAAATGTTTTGTTTTGGAGAAGGACTTTGTAATGATTCACGCTGGAATGTATACAAAGTGTTTTGAAAAGTTTTGAAAGTGTGAGGTGTGAAAAGTATTTCGAGCAAGCAAAAGAGACTTATTTTTACCCACTCAGAACGGTCGTTTCAATGTTATTTTTCTTTCCTTTAGGGTAGCGCTATCCATACCATTGGTTGGTAGGTAACTCTATCCGTTGGATGTATAGGGACATTTGAAGGGACATCGGATGGTCATAGAAGGCAACATGTAGGGATATCTTAGCATATTCATAGGGACGATCATCATTTTTCGTGGCAACAATCGGGGCGAGACCATATATTCGTAGGTAACATCGAGGGTCATCGAGGGACTATGATCTTTAATTCGAAGGGACTATGATGATATGTTTGTAAGCGTCTTAGCTAAGATATCCCTACGTTCGAGGGACATGATCGTTATTCGTAAGGCAACAAGAGAGGATACCCTAAGGAGGTGCATGTGTGAAGAGTGTGTTGTATTCAGATATTTTATCTTATGATTAGAAGTGATCTATATTGTTTTTAATCTTGCCATACACTCCTAATTACTAGCAGTTAATAGGTGCGGAAAATAAATTGCGGAAATGTAAAGGTCCTACGTTATTACATGACTTTGGGGCAGATACATAATATGAGAGTGCAGAATGTAAAGGCAGAAATGTAAAGGTCCTACGCTATTACATGATAACAAATTGCAACCTATACAACCTTTATAGAATTTAAAATGCGGAATAATAAATAATAGAAAAAAAAATGAGAAAAAAGGTTAGTGCAAAGATATTCTGGAAGTTAGTAAAAAGTTTTAGTTAGCAACCCTAATTACTAAAAATATTATTTTTTGATTGATTTTAAAAGAAAATGCCTTTTTTTGTGAATTTTTAAATAAGGATGTTCTAAACTTAAATCCTAAAGTTAGACATTTTTTATGTTTTTTTAGAAAAAATAAAGTTTTTTTTTAAAAGAGAATGCAAAGAAAATTAATCAGCAAAAAAATAAAAAATAAGGATTTCCATCAGAGCTTCTGACAGGAATTCCTTCCAGAACATCTGGAAACCTATTTTCCAAAGCAGAGCCCTACAATGGCTCTTTTGGGCAGGTGCTCTTTCTACACGGAAGTTGCTCTTTCGGCAGTGGCGTACCTTGGGACCCGAGTTGGAACTAGGATGTAACCAGGGGTCCAGTTGGAACTTCTAGGGATGTACTTCTGAGGGGTCCAGAAGTTGGAACTTCTGGAGATGTGCTTGAGGGTCCGAGTTGGAACCGGAGATTAAAAGAACGCACCAAGGTGTCATCTTCTTCGTTTGAATTTTCAAACTTTTACCTGATTCGATTGGTTAAATCCTATAGCCAGTTTCATCCGTCACTATGCAAGAAATCAAAACTAAAAATACGCAACATAAATCGATTATGAGAACATGGATCAACTCGGTTTGATCCCACAGATATGATAGGTCCTTGGTTTCGTCAATTTATCCTATCTTGGAAAACCCTAATTCGAGCTCGTGAACCCTAGCCATGGCAGATTCTTATTCCCGTGCTAAAACTCAAATCAAACCATCCAGAAAGTTTACAAACATCAGTCTAAACACAAATATGCAATCAAATCGTATTAAAATACATGAATTCTTGAAATTTATTTTGAGTTTTGCAAACCGTAATCGTGTTCTTACGATTACGGGTGTTTGGATGCTTGGTGAGTGTGGGCGATCGAGAGCCTCTGGGCGTGTTGGAATGCTTGGAACAACTTGAATTGATTCAAAAATAGGGCTGCTAGTTGCTTGCAATTCACGGTTTTCTTGAGGTTGGTTAGGGTTCTTCCAGCTGCAAAAAACTCTCTCCTAGGGTTTAGAAACCCTCTGAATTTATAGAGGATGGATTCAAATTGAGAATTGATGAGAAAATATATCCCATTCAATGAGAATATATTTGATTTTCCAATCTTTTCAATCTTGATCAAATATTGCCAATCTTGTACCAGTCTCTTACCAATCATTCAATTTCGAATTTCAGGCCATTTAATAGGTATCTTGGACCTCAAGAATGTCAAATATTCAGCCTTGCATTGATTGATTTATTTTTTGCTATTTTATTTTAATTAAATTGACTTTATATTAATAAAAATCAAAATAAATAAAATAAAAATCTCAAGGGAGTGGAATTGGGCTTGGAATTTCTAATTGGGATTAGAAACAAGTTTGAATCAAGAAACGTTAGGCCCATTTAGAAAAAATTTGATTTTCTCAAGTATTTCTCTTTATGCACCTCCTCAAAATGCTCAACTTCACAACTTGTATCTTGCTCAATTTTAACATTTTGGGTGTTCTTGGACTTTTTAGCAATCTCAAGATGTCCTCTAAACATCCCTTTGGTTTCATCTTCATTTAAGTTTCCATGTTCATGAACACTTCTTTGCAAAGATGCCTTTTGTTGACTTTTAAAAGGACCTATAATGTTTTGATCCATAACTTCCAAATGAAGCATTTACGGCAAAGCTTGTGAGACATGAAGTTTTAGAGAATTGAATTCCCTTTAAAATAAACTTTGGTGGAAAAATTTACGATAAAGTATGTGAAAGTTATGCTTGGTCAAAGTTGACTTTTATACGAAAAACCTAATTTAGAAACTTTGACTTTTGATCAAATCTTGACTTTTCTTGAGGAATCATGATCAACCCTTGATCAAATGATGAATATTACTTCAAAATATTGATGTTGACCAAAATTATGAAGTTTGGTATATGTTGACCACGATTGACTTTTTGTCCAACATAGTGATTTTCAACCATCTGAGCAATTGGATGAGCAATTTTGACTTGTAAGGCTTGAAACTTGGCATGATGATCCCTTGAAGCATATGGTGAGGTATGATGACCACCTTAGAGCACTGGAAATCCATATTGACTTGAGAGGAGCAAAGACCCTAGTTTGGATTGATTGCTTAGGAGGGTTTGTCTGGTCAACCCTTGTGAAATCCTTGAGTATAGAGTTGTGGGTTGTCTTGAGAAGTAGGAGGGAAAATTTTGGAGTATAACACACTCTATATCAAATGGATGTTAAGAGTGCTTTTTTAAATGGCTATATAGAAGAATAAGTTTATGTAATCAACCTCACGGTTTTGAAGATTCAAAATTTCCAGAATATGTTTTTAAACTCAAAAAATCTTTGTATGGGTTAAAACAAGCTCCCAGATATTGGTATGAGCATTTAAGAAATTTTATTTTAGAAAAGAATTTTACCAGAGGGAACATGGACATAACTTTATTTAGAAAAACATTTAAAAATGATATTCTTATTTGTCAAATTTACGTAGATGATATTATTTTTGAAACTTCTAATGCCTCTCTTGGAAGAGAATTTGTTGAGTCTATGCAGGCAGAATTTAAGATGAGTATGATGGGAGAATTAAAATTCTTTCTGGGAATTCAAATAAATCAATGTTCAAAAGGTACTTACATACATCAAACTAAGTATGTTACAAAACTTCTGAAGAAATTCCAATTATCAGAATGTAAGGAAGCAAAAGACCCAATGCATCATACATGCATTTTGGGAAATGATGAGGTAAGTAAGAAGGTAGATCAGAAACTCTACAGAGGTATGTTTGGATATCTTCTTTATCTAAATGCATCTAGGCGGATAATATATTTAGTGTTTGCTTATGTAAGATTCCAATCGGATCCTAGAGAATCTCACTTAGCATTGTTAAGCGAATTCTAAGGTATTTGAAAGGTACTACTAATGTTGGACTATTTTGAGAAAATCAAAAATTTAAATTAGTAGGTTATTGTGGCTGATTTTCTTTGGAGATAGAGTAGAGCATAAAAGCACCTCTGGAAGTTGTCAATTCCTAGGTGAAAATCGATCTCATGGTACAAGCAAAACAATTGCACTTTCAACCAAGCATAATATGTAGTTGTTGTGGCGCACTCGGATGCTGGATGAAGAGTCAACTAGAAGACTATCATTTGTATGAGTGTGAGATTCCTATCTTACGTGATAATACTTCTATATGTTTATAAAAAAATCCTATTTTCACTCTAAGCCAAAACATAGAAATTAAGCATCATTTCATAAGGGACTATGTTCATAAAGGTGTTTTAAGTTTAGACTTTGTGACCACGGACCATCAATGGTGATATTTTACTAAACCTCTTTACGAAGATAGATTTAAATTCATTCTAAAGAATATTAGTATGGAATTTTGTCCTAAATGAAATTGTGTTTATTGCTATTGTCGGATGTTTGCTCTTAAATGAATGTTCTAGTTAACATCTCTTGAAGTTAGAAGAAGTTAAGTTAGAAACCATATCTAGAAGTTACGAAATATTTCCCAAATGTTTCATTACAAATATGGTTCAGATTCATTATATTAAACATTTGTAGCGCTTTTAACCTATAAGTTGAACAAGTGTTCAAAACTTCTAATAGGTCACACACATGCTAGCTATTGACACGCCGTGCCTAGGTAGCTGTTCAATCTTTTCAAATCACGAAATCCTCAAAGCGTCGGATGATTTTAAATGCTAGTGATGATTAACTTACTTTTTAATTATTTTTAAATTTTGAATTAATTTTAAAGCGCATTCATTCTCTCTATAAATACTTTTCAACATTCTCTCTTCACTTTTCACTCTCTTCAATCTTCTCTGAAGATGTTGCTCCAACTCTGTAATGGAAACTACGAATGAGTCAAAGCGGAAAAATGAAGTTGTTAGTGAGCGTCTGGACAAGCAGGATAAGGCGAACAAGGAAATCAAGACTTGGATGTAAAAGCAAGAGAGTCTTCAATGAAATCAAGAACCTTACGCTTTCTCGTCCCTTAGTCCTTCCATTTTCACCCTTTTGCGCATCATTGTTTTAAATGTTTTGTTTTGACAAACCTTACATAAGTATCTTTAAAATTAATGTTATACTTTGATTCACTTTACCTTTGTTTTTTAAAACAATGACCTTTTGCTTATGACAAAGGGAGAAATTGAGATTTTGATAGGATTAATTATAAGATGTTATTGGGACAAAAGTGTCAAACATTTCTAACAAAAAAATATACAAGTGTATTACGAAGTATACAGGATTACATAAGCTCGAAGAAGGCGTTGCAAAAACCCAAATTCTAAATCCTCAAACTCGAAATGATTCAAGCTACGAAATGAAAAGAAAACTCGAAAGAAGGATCTCTGAAAGCTCTGAAAGAATAATCTCATGGAATTTCTAATACATATTTATTTTTCCTTAATTATTTATCTCAGAGGGAGATTATCTATCTCAGGGGGAGATATGTTCTTCATATATACAAATTTTTTTAACCAAAATCTAATATCTTTGTCATCATATAAAAGGGGGAGATTGTTAGATCATAGTTTGGTTCTAATCATATCTTAGAGTTTTGATGATAACAAGTGAAATAAATTTTGTATAATAAATATGATACTCTGATGTGTATTGTTCTCATTTCAGATGATGTTCTTACTCAAGCATTCTAGAATAAAGAAATATCAAATTATGTTGAGTAAACAAGAGTTAGAAGTTCTAGAAGATAAAGAACTTCCGAACACATGAGTTGAAGCAACCACGAAGGAAGCATGCTAACGCAACCTCTAATAGAAGCACCAAGGAAATCTCGGAATAGAAGATACTTTGAATAAGGCTTGCAGAAGATCATGATTCATCATACGTCATCTTCTAATACAAAGTTTACTACAGTACCATTACTAATTAAAGTTAACACGACTTAAGTACTTGAGTGGATCAACTTTCGAGGCTTATTGAGAAAACAAAGCACATGTAGACAAGCAACGTTAATTATGTTTCTCATCTTCCAAGACACGCAACAGAAAGCAATAGATTAATTTTCTAGGATCTATATAAAGAGCAACTGTAACACCCCTTCTAATTACCCGTGTTTTTATAAATAATAATCAGAGTATTTAATCATAATTCAAGAGGCGTCACAATTTAAATATTTCAAATCAATCAACACAGTTGTCATGCTTTCACTGAAGAATAATTCATTTAATAAATCAGACTTAAAGTTATGTTTAACAGCGGAAATGAAACATAACAAATCCCGAATACATCATTCATAATTATTCCAGGATAGTAAATCAAAACATAATTTCAAAAACAATTAAGGATATCCATTAAGGATTTCCAAACAAACGTTTTCCCATTGTTACATCTACCAGAGCACGACACTGACACGCGGATTAACTAACTGACTCAACTCTAGAGCTATCACGACCAATTCAAGGCAAAACACTTGGATGCGAAATCATTAAAGTAAGGGTGAGATTTCTATCAATATAAAAATGTATTATCGTTTTTAAATACAAGGATAATTCGATGTGTTAGTCCATTACCAAAGCACATTCATAGATCAATTCACAAAAGCAATATACGATTCATTATGCAAATAAACAATCAATGGAAATTGCAACCTTTGAAACCATCCTAGCATGTTACAATCCATATGCAATGCGGACTCTATGCATGTGGTACCAAGCGTGAACCGAGTTCACCCTGTTCCATCACACTTGGAAGCAGTGAAATCCATGATTCGCGAACAACGGTCAAGAATCTAATCCATGATTAGCCCGAACGAGTCGAGAATCGACCTCACTACCTCAAATCTGGTAAGTCTATTGGCTCTACAAGTTCACTTCCGCACAATGGGAATGAACCAATTAACAATGCTTATGCATGCACCATAAAAGCATGCAACATCAATTCAACGACATATGATCACAATATAATTCCACATAATGCCAACATCAACGAGTATCACAGGATAACAACATAATCATGAAATAAATAATCACAAAGCATAACTATGCCAAATGCTTACCCTTCAATTAGTAAGATTATCACCAATATGTACAACAATAACAACTGAGATACACAATCATCATGAATATATATAACATCGATAACAACACATGATATCAATACAATCATGAATAAACCACGAGGAAAACATCACATAAGCGTCAATCTTCATTCAACTTGTCAAACAATCTAACCATTATATCACATGATCACATCTCAACCATAATGAATATCAAATACCACATTGTAAGTATTATTACTCATTCATCAAATCAGGCAATTCAACCCCATTTCCCATCGTCCTCAACTATTCACCTTTTTCAAAAATCGGAAGCTCGACTATTTTTAAAATAATTTTAGCAAAATAATGTTTTTCTCTTTTTAAAAGATAGTATGTTTGATTTAAGAAATAATGCCGAAAACGGCACTCGAATCGGTGTTACGGTTTAGAAAATATGAATTTTTGAAGTTTTGAGTATTTTGAAAAATTACACATGGAACCCGGTTCCTACATATCGAGAACGGTTCTGTGAAATCTGAAAATCACGCTTCCTAAATTTGTATGGGAACCGGTTCCTACATATCTGAGAATCGGTTCTGAGTGCAAAATTCCCGTTTTAAAAATTAACAGGAACCGGTTCCTCCCAGGGAACGGTTCCCACTTCTGAGAACCATTTTACGCTATTTTGTGACACTTATGCATTCCAATTCAACTCCAAACCTTTCCATAAGAGTTATGACATTAGAAACACTAAATCACAACCATTATACACCAGTGTAACATCATACATCATTGTTTTATCATCCCTATCATTCATTCGACACACTAATGGTCTTTAATTCTATATTCCGACACAAAATAGGGTTTAATCCCATAAACCTATAATCACCTAAATTAAATTTCCTAACATACCCAATCACCCAGTTGATTCCCAAAACCCATAAGGCATTAAAACCAAATGAAATCACCCCTTACCTCGCGATGATCTTTGATTTCCTTGGCGTTTGGCTTTTTCCTCTTTTCTCTTCTCTTCTCCAATCTCACGTATAATGATTTTTTCCAAATAACCTTATTTTTCTTCTTTTCCTTTTTATCCTCCTTTTTATATTCCTTTTATTATTTGCCAAACAATAATAATAACTTAGTTATTATTTAGTAGAACCTTTTACTCCACTAACCTCCAATTAACCTCACACCCCCCGGCCTTCCTTTTAATTCCATAATTAATTAATCCATTAAATCCGAAATATTATTAATTAAGCCTTTAATTAAATTCCTAATTATTTAACACTTGAATTAATTTGGGGTGTTACAATTCTCCCCCACTAAAAGAGTTTTCGTCCTCGAAAACATACCTTAGACGAAAAGTTCGGGATACGAGTCCTTCATCTGACTCTCCAGCTCCCAAGTTATATTTCCTTCATTTGGTCCTTCCCAGCTACGTGCAGTGCTATCTCTTTACCCGTAATTGCTTCACTTTCCGATCCTCAATTCTGAGTCTTGCTTGTCAGATTATCCCTTTTGCATCATCTGAATCTCGAGACGGATCCATGATGTACCTCCTCAGCGGAGATACATGGAAAACATCATACAAATTCGCAAGTGGCGGTAAATCAATCGATAAGCAACTTCCCAACTCCTCTTGGTAATTTGAAGCGGACCAATAAAGCGAGTCAACTTCTTTGACTTCAAAGCTCGACCAATACCGGTCATCGGGTAACTCGCATAAAAACATGTTCTCCTCACTAAACTCAAGATCTTTCCTCCTCTTATCATGATAACTTTTCGGCGACTCTGAGAAGTTCTCATCTTCTCCTGAATCATCTTAATCTTTTCTGAAGTTTGTTGAACAATCTCTGGTCCAATTACAACACTTTCTCCAGATTCGCACCAACATCACGGTGTCTGACACCTTCCACCATACAATGCCTCAAACGGAGCCATACCGATGCTCGAATGAAAACTATTGTTGTAGGTAAACTCTATCAATGGTAAGTAGCTATCCCAAGCTCCACCTTTCTCTAACACACAAGCCCTCAACAAATCTTCTAACAACTGAATCGTCCTCTCTATCTGACCATCTGTCTATGGATGATAAGCAGAACTCAATCGTAACTTAGTACCCAAAGCTTCTTGCAATCCCGTCCAAAACTTAGATGTAAACCTCGGGTCTCTATCCGACACAATGCTAGACAGAATACCATGCAAACTCACAATCTTCTCAACATACAATTCTGCCAACCTCTCCATCGGATAATCCATTCTTATCGGAATAAAGTGAGCAGACTTTGTCAATCGATCGATAATAACCCAAATAGAATCACAGTTCTTCGCTGTCCTCGGCAAACCAGACACGAAATCCATAGAAATGCCATCCCATTTCCATTCCGGAACAAACAACGGTTCCATCAATCCTGACGGTTTCTGAGGTTCAATCTTTGATTTCGACAAACCAAACATGCATACACAAACTCGGCAATTTCCTTTTCATTCCGACCACCAAAATAATTTCTTCAAATCATGGTACATCTTAGTAGCACGGGATGAATACTCGACCCTCGATGTCCTTCTTCCAAAATACTTTTTAATCTGACAACATCCAGACACACTCTATCACCAAATCTCATGGCGCCATTCTCGTCGACTCGAACTCACCTCCTTGACCTTGGTTAATCAATGTCGACTTATCCACCAACCCGACATCATTTACGTCCATTTTGAATCTCTTAGAAATACCACTAGTCGCTTCAACATGCCCAATTTCACACTATTCGGAGTAGTTTCACATACTAAACTTAAGTCTCTGAATTATTCCACTAAATCCAATTCACGAACCATTAACATCGACATATGCAAGGACTTCCTGCTCAAAGCATCTACAACAACGTTTGCCTTACGGGATGATAATTCAAACGAAATCATAATCCTTGAAATTCCAACCATCTCCTCTACCTCATATTCAACTCTTTCTGATCAAAGAGATACTTCAGACTCTTATGATCACTGAACACTTCAAACCGTGAACCATACAGATAATGCCTCCATAATTTCAAAACAAACGCAACAATTGCCAATTCTAAATCATGAGTCGGATAATTCCTTTCATGTACTTTCAATTGTCTCGAAGCATAAGCCTGGCTGCTTATCTTGCATCACACCACCTAATCCCATCAGTGACGCATCACAATACACAACAAAGGACTTTGCCGGATTCGGCAACATCAAGATCGGAGCACTAGTCAACCTCCTTTTCAACTCTTGGAATCCTTCCTCACAATCTATATCCCAAACAAATGCTTGCCCCTTTCTAGTCAGCTTAGTCAATGGTAAAGCTAGCTTCGAAAATCCCTCAATGAATTTCCTGTAGTAACCTGCAAGACCAAGAAAGCTACGAATCTCGAAAGCGTTCTTGGTGCTTCGAGATCTGACTTCTACTTTTGTAGGATCAACGACAATACCATTCTTGGAAATCACATGACCAGGAAAATCTCACTTCGCTTAACCAAAACTCGCATTTCGACAACTTCGCATAAAGTTTCTTCTCCTTCAACAATCCCAATACAATTCTGAGATGTTCTGCATGCTCTTCATCATTCTTCGAGTAGATTAAAATATCATCAATGAACACCACCACAAACTTATCAAGATACGGGTGAAATTCCTGTCCATGTACTCCATGAAAACACCAGGTGCATTAGTAACTCCAAACGGCATAACAGAATATTCATAATGCCCATACCTCGATCTAAATGCAGTTTTCGGAATATCCTCCGACTTCACACGAATCTGATGATATCCAGATCTCAGATCAATTTTACTAAATACACAACCTCCAACTAACTTATCCATTAAATCATCAATCCTCGGCAAGGATACCGATTCTTGATTGTAACTTTATTCGACTGACTGTAATCAACACATAATCTCATTGAGCCTTTCCTCTGCTTAACCAACAACGCCGGAGCACCCCACGGCGAAAAACTTGGTCAAATAAACTTCTTCTCGAGTAACTCTTCCAACTGTTTCTTTAACTCAGACAACTCAGATGCCGACATGCGATAAGGCGCCATCGACACCGGACTAGTTCCAGGAATCAAATCTATAGTAAACTCCACTTCTCTCTCAGGTGGTAGCTCACTAACATCTTAGGAAATATACGGAATTTCATTCCTGAGGTAATTCACCACTCTTCGCCTTTCCTTTCACTTCCGTCGAAGAATATAACATAAACACCACACCATCATCCTTAATATCTACGAAACTCTAACCATTCATCTCAATTCATTATCCTTATTAGAGCCTTCGTCAACTCATATGGTTCACAAGCTTCTACCAACTTCATCCATATTCATCACTTTATGTCCCAATTAGATAGCAAGACAATTATATATCATCCAATATGATTCCGTCTACTATCAACAAAAGATTAAGGGTGATCAAGTCCTCAATTTGTCAATAGACATCCGATAATCATACTGGAGCATAAACCATCATTACTAGCACTTCCAACTATGTCTCATGATCCAAATGATTCCAACAACTCTAACCACTTTTGCACTATCTTCTCAAGCAATACCTCGTACCAACGACTTACAATCGGAACATATCCAGGAAGCATCTCTTCTCCCCCACTTAGTTCACACTACTCCTGCAATAATCAATCGGAAAGTAACAAGTGCGATTGTTGTACACACTTGTCGTGTACAACGGATAATGACATTAAGACCTTTGGTCTGCGATCGACTATGCTCTGATACCACTATTGTAACACCCCTTCTAATTACCCGCGTTTTTATAAATAATAATCAGAGTATTTAATCATAATTCAAGAGGCGTCACAATTTAAATATTTCAAATCAATCAACACAATTGTCATGCTTTCACTGAAGAATAATTCATTTAATAAATCAGACTTAAAGTTATGTTTAACAGCGGAAATGAAACATAACAAATCCCGAATACATCATTCATAGTTATTCCAGGATAATAAATCAAAACATAATTTCAAAAACAATTAAGGATATCCATTAAGGATTTCAAAACAAACGTTTCCCCAGTGTTACATCTACCAGAGCACGACACTGACACGCGGATTAACTAACTGACTCAACTCTAGAGCTATCCTCACCAATTCAATGACAAATCACCGGATGCGAAATCATCAAAGTAAGGCTGAGATTTCTATCCAATATAAAATGCATTATACGTTTTTAAATACAACAGGATAATTCGATGTGTTAGTCCATTACCAAAGCACATTCATAGATTAATTCACAAAAGCAATATACACGATTCATTATGCAAATAAACAATCAATGGAAATTGCAACACTGGAAACCATCCTAGCATGTTACAATCCATATGCAATCTGAGACTCTATGCATGTGGTATAGCGTGAACCGAGTTCACCCTACATTCCATCACACTTGGGCAGGAAATCCATGATTAGCCCGAACAGAGTCAAGAATCTAATCCATGATTCGCCCGAACGAGTCAAGAATCGGCCTCACTACCTCAAATCTGGTAAGTCTATTGGCTCTGCAAGTTCACTTCCGCACAATGGGAATGAACCAATTAATAATGCTTATGCATGCACCATAAAAGCATGCAACATCAATTCAACGACATATGATCACAACATAATTCCACATAATGCCAACATCAACGAGTATCACATGATAACAACATAATCATGAAATAAATAATCACAAAGCATAACTATGCCAAATGCTTACCCTTCAATTAGTAAGATTATCACCAATATGTACAACAATAACAACTGAGATACACAATCATCATGAATATATATAACATCGATAACAACACATGATATCAATACAATCATGAATAAACCACGAGGAAAACATCACATAAGCGTCAATCTTCATTCAACTTGTCAAACAATATAACCATTATATCACATGATCACATCTCAACCATAATGAATATCAAATAGCACATTGTAAGTATTATTACTCATTCATCAAATCAGGCAATTCAACCCCATTTCCCATCGTCCTCAACTATTCACCTTTTTCAAAAATCGGAAGCTCGACTATTTTTAAAATAACTTTAGCAAAATAATATTTTTCTCTTTTTAAAAGATAGTATTTTTGATTTAAGAAATAATGCTGCACTTTTCGAATCGGATTACGGTTTAGAAAATATGAATTTTGAAGTTTTGAGTATTTTGAAAATTACACATGGAACCGGTTCCTACATATCAGGAACCAGTTCTGTGAAGTAAAATCACGCTTCCTAAATTTGTATGGGAACCCGGTTCCTACATATCTGAGGCGGTTCACGAGTGCAAAATTCCCAGTTTTAAAAATTAACGAGAACCGGTTCCTCCCAGGGAACGGTTCCCACCCCTGAGAACCATTTTACGCTATTTTGTGACACTTATTTATTCAATTCAATTCCAAACCTTTCCATACGAGTTATGACATTAGAAACACTAAATCACAACCATTATACACCAGTATAACATCATACATCATTGTTTTATCATCCCTATCATTCATTCGACACACTAATGGTCTTTAATTCTATATTCCGACACAAAATAGGGTTTAATCCCATAAACCTATAATCACCTAAATTAAATTTCCTAACATACCCAATCACCCGGTTGACTCCCAAAACCCATAAGGCATTAAAACCGAATGAAATCACCCCTTACCTCGCGATGATCTTTGATGTCCTCGGCGTTTGGCTTTTTCCTCTTTTCTCTTCTCTTCTCCAATCTCACGTATAATGATTTTTTCCAAATAACCTTATTTTTCTTCTTTTCCTTTTTATCCTCCTTTTTATATTCCTTTTATTATTTGCCAAACAATAATAATAACTTAGTTATTATTTAGTAGAACCTTTTACTCCACTAACCTCCAATTAACCTCACACCCCCCGGTCTTCCTTTTAATTCCATAATGAATTAATCCATTAAATCCGAAATATTATTAATTAAGCCTTTAATTAAATTTATAATTAAATTTCTAATTATTTAACACTTGAATTAATTTGGGGTGTTACAGCAACCATTTAAAGAATAAAATAACAATTGCTAGAAAGAAAACTTACGCTAGAAAAATCAAACCATTATTGTGTTAAGTTTATTTTCAATTTTGAGCTTAAACTTTCTGTGTAAAATTCTCTTTTGTGATACAGCTTTTTAGAAGCATCCTTATACACTTTGTTATAAATTATTGTGTAATTGTTCCTTGAGAGACCAATTGGGTCATATTTCTCAAGAGGGCTAGGACTAGAGATTCTTAGAGGTGTTAGTCACTTGTAGTTGGCTTGTGCATTATTGTTAGTCACAACAGTTGGTTGTGCAATTGTAATCAGATTGATTATAGTGAATTAAGTTCTCGTTGAGAGAGGCGAAATCACATTGACGGGTGGACTGGAGTAGTTTGAGTTTCAAATGAACCAGGATAAAAATCATTGTATCTTTAGATTGTTGTTAACTAAAAGAAAATTTTAAAAGGGAAAAACTTATTTAACCCCCCTTGTAAGTGTTTTCTAAGCCTTCACTGACTACAGGCGGTTGCGGGCTCACAGCTAAATTTATTTGAGAAAAATTAAAAAAAAACAGTAAAATTAAAAGAAAAAAAATAAAGAAAGGGCAAAAAAAAACTGAAAGGGCAAAACAATTGTAAGTTAAAAGTTGAAACGGGAAACGAAAATGAAATTATAGAAACCAAAAACAGTGAGAAAGCAGCGAAAATGGAAGTAAAACTTTGCCATCAATCTTGACTACACCTCTCCTTTTCAACCACTACATTTCCCTTTGTTTGATTAATAATCACTTAATTTCAACTTCTTCTGGTTTTTATTTGAAACAATCACCACAAAATTTATCTTTGAAATGTTCAAAATTTGTTGCACAAATACACTACTATAACTTTACAGTTTACATACATTGCTTCCTAGTAGTATTGTAGTAGCAGAAAAGAAAAATAAAATTGGAGCTTCCAGCCTAGTATAGTATTGTAGTCACAGGAGGTTTTAAGGCCGACTACCTTAGGCGGATTTCGAGCTCGCCCAAATTTATTTGAGAAAAATAAAAAAGCAGTAAAAATTAAAGGAAAAAAAATAAAGAATGGCCAAAAAAAACTGAAAGGGAAAAACAATTGTAAGTTAAAAGTTGAAACGGAAAGCGAAAATAAAATTATAGAAACAAAACGGTGAGAAAGCAGCGGAACGTAAAGCTTTGCCATCAACGCCGACGACTACATCGCTCCTTTTCTGACCACCGCATTTTCCCTTTGTTTCGATTAGTAATCACTTATTTCAACTTCTTCTGGTTTTTATTTGAAACAATCACCACAAATTTATCTTTGAAATGTTCAAAATTTGTGGCACAAATACACTGCTATAACTTTACAGTTTACATACAATGCTTCCTAGTAGTATTGTAGTAGCAGAAAAGAAAAAGAAAATTGGAGCTTCCACCGCCTATTATAGTATTGTAGTAGCAGAGAAGAAAAAAATTTGACTTATTTATTGAATTTAGTTTTGGAATGTTTATATGGTAGATATATAGAGGCACCAATGACTTATAAATATATATAATATATGAATTCTTGATCTATGTGATGTGAAGCACAAATTTCACCTAATCTTTATTATTCTTGTCTTTTTGTTGATTACTTTCCATTAGCCCATGTGAGTGATAGAGAGGATGAAACATTTGACTTTAAAATTTAGGAACACCACACCACACATATATGATAAAGTATTGTATAAATAACGAGATAAATTCTAAAAGAGAGAAAACAGAGTATTAATATATTCTGCAATATTTAATATTGTTATCACTTTTTGGTTCTTATTATTGCTACTTGTTAATGGAGTATTAATTTAAGATTATTTAATTTCAGATATGAGGAGATTTTTGGTTGATAGAGCAAGTATTGAGAATGTGAATATTGTGCAACGAATTTGAATTAGAACCACCGTGTAATGTGGTTATTGAGTTTCATCCAAATGAGATTATGTGTGATCCAGGTCGTAAGAAACAAATTAATGAGTATGCTACGGATATTCAAGATCAAGTGAGGAGGACATATATATATTGAAGGGTCCAATGCAACCAGATTTGCCAAGCTTTCCTCGTACTCCATTTGGAAATATTAAAAGAGAATTTAGTAAATCATGGTATAAGAATTATGCATGGCTAGAATATAGTGAGATCAACGATGCAACTTATTGTTTTTATTTCTTTCTCTTTAAAAAACTCGGGAGGGTCGAGCACTTTGGTTTTGAAGTCTTCACTAAAAGTGGATATAGAGATTGGAAGTATGCATCTAAAAGCTTGAAAGATCACGTTGGTAGTCATAATAGTTTGCACAACTCATGTGTCAAGCACTATGATGATTATAATAATCAAAGACAGAGTGTGGCAAGTAAGTTTGCTAAAGCAACCAAGGAATCCGAAGAATTGTATAAGATCCGTTTTACTTGTTCTGTAGATTGTTCAAGATACCTCATAGCACAAGGCATGGCTTTCCGTGGCCATCATGAATTATCTACTTCTCTAAATAAGGGAAATTTCAGAGAGATGGTAGATTGGGTAAAATCTCCGAATGATCAAGTGAGGGATGCTTTTGACCGTGGTGGAAAAAGTTGCACAATGACTTCCAGTGACATTCAAAAGGAGCTTGCAACATGTTGTGCACATGAAGTTACCAAGGTGATTATGAAAGAGTTCAATGATAGACAGTTCTCCGTGCTTATTGATGAGTCACGTGATATATCCGTCAAAGAGCAAATGGCGGTGATGTTGAGGTTAGTAGTTGTATTTTCCAATTTCTAATTTTCATTACCGATTATTCTTTATGCCGCCAAGTAAAATAGTTGAATTTCTTTTAGGTTTTTGAATAACAAAGGGAGTGTTATGGAACGATTTATTGCTCTACATCATGCCAAAAGATACTACATCTGAGTCATTAAAGGATGCTCTTTATGGTATTCTTGATAAGTACACATTATCTATTTCAAGGATACGAGGGAAAGGATATGATGGAGCTTCAAATATGAGAGGGGGGAATTTAATGGTTTGCAAAGAAAGATCCTAGATGAAAACCCTTATGCTTTCTATGTCCATTGTTATGCTCACCGTTTTCAATTGGTTGTTGTGTATGTTACTAGTAGTTTCTCATATCTTCATGATTTCTTTGAGTATATCTCCTTGATTGTGACCACAACAAGTGCATCTTGTAAGAGAATGGATGCATTGAAGGAGGCACATCACCAAGATATTTTAAATAAACTTGAGAGTGGTGAGATATCAAGAGGAAGAGGTTTGCACCAATCATCTAGTCTCGCTAGACCCGAGGACACTAGATGGGGTTCACATCATACTACATTGCTTCGTTTGGATCAAATGTGGTCTTTTGTGTTAAAGGTGCTTAGTATGGTTGATGAAGATGGACGTGGGCCATCTCAAGCAGCGAGTTTGATAAAAAAAAATGGAGAGCTTTAAATTTGCTTTTATTTTGAAGTTAATTTTAAAGTTGTTTGGTATCAAAAACAAACTTTAAATGTTTTGCAAAGAAAAGATCTTAATATTGTGATTGCCATGGAATTAGTTGATGATGTCAAAGCTCGGTTGGCCACAATGAGAGAAAGTGGTTGGGATAACTTATTTGCTGATGTCCAAGAATTTTGTGTTGCTAAAGGTATTCCAATGCCAAATATGGATGACGAAATACCGGTTCAGGGTCCTTCAAGGGTAGAAGGGAGGACTATCACTAATCTTCATCATTATTTTGCAGAGATTTTTTATGTTGCTATTGACAAAATATGTGTGGAGATGGATCACCTCTTTAGTGAAGGAAGTAACATTATCCATGATTTTTTTTCATGTCTTGATCCTAATAACTCTTTCTCCAAGTTTGATGTTGATAAGCTTACTCGTCTTGCTGATATTTATCATGCAGACTTTTCTGATGATGATCGTGGAACGATAAGAGATCAACTTGACGCTTATGTTCTTCAAGTGAAAAGAAATGCTTCATTTTCCACTTGTAAAGATGTTCAAAGTTTGACTATGAAGATGGTTCAAACTGAGAAATATTTGGTTTTTCCGTTGAAACAATTCCTTTGAGTGTGTTTGGGATAAGTAAAAATAATTAAGAAATTGAAAATTTTGACTATTTAAATGTTTCTAATTTCTTTTCATAGAGTGAAAATTTACTCTTTTTTTTACAAGAAAGATACATTCATTCATCTGTAAGAAACAACTTCATTATGGGTGATAGAGACAATGGAATTTAAGGCTTTCCCCACCCAACACATAGAACCAACATGAAAAGCCTATGATGTTGTATTTTTATAAAAAAATAAGTGTTAAATTATTGTATCCACAAATAATATTAATGTCCTTCAATGCATACATACTACAATTTTAATATATATATATATATATATATATATATATATATATATATATATATATATATATATATATATATATATATATATATATATATATATATATATATATTGGGAGATGTTTGTTTCATGAATTTTAATTATATGATTTTAAAAATAATCTTAAATTAATTAAAGCTAAAAATAGAATGGATTTAAAGATGAAACTATGTTAGGTCAACTAATACGGATTTATGGTCTAATCTATATAAATTATTTCAAATATCATTTAAAATATAAAAATATAATTTTTTTTTAAATCTATTTAATTAAAAAGGATACAGCGCATGTCAAAAAAAACATCTTTTAATCCTAATAGTTTGGTCTATGTGAAAAAACCTCTTACTCAATAATAGGCAGGACTCACATAAAATGTTAAAGTTTTAAAATTGATTAAAGGTTTTTTTTTAATTTGCATCAAATTATATATTTTAGTTTATTGAATATCTAATATATTTATTTTATATAAAAATAAGAGATATAAATTATTTATTAAATTAAAAGAACAACAAAAATAATTTAATATAGATTTCATTGGTTGAATCCACACTTATCTAAATAAAGACCAAAAATCAAATTAAAAAACTAAAATACCATAACAAATTGAATGATTTTGAATGTGTTTAAACTCTCTTTTATAAAATTGGCTTATATTGGATCAATTTTTGAAATAATTTTTTAGAATTGATTCAAACAAAATCGAATATTTTAATTTTGATCAAGTGGTCTACGGGCTGAAAATTTTAACCTTTTCAAAAGTAAAAGTTCAAAAGTAAAAGTGGAATGCTACGAGTTCAAACATGTGTACTTACATTTAACATTTTAGGACCACTATTATTTGAATTGACTTATTAGAACCATATTTAATTTTTTCATACAAAATCTTAAATTCTTTTTATGTGCATTACACATAACTCCTTGTCAACATCAATGCAACAAAGTTAAATAAATTGATATCCTTTTAGTTAAATAAACAAAACAAATTTGAAAAGAAAAATATTTAACTAAAACAAAATAAGATACTTCAATTTGAAGTTTTACAATTCTATTGAAATGGTGGAATAATCCAAATTGCAGGTGGCATTCGTCTAAACTTACGGTGATAAGGGAAATGTTAACTAAAATTTTCTTCTTTAACATTGTAGATTTTCATATCAAATGGTCCATTAGGATAAGGTGGTGAGTCGTCGTAAAAATCATCTGTATAATAAATTGAATTTTTTTGGAGATAATTAGAGAAATATGAAGCTGACACAACTACAGAATCATTATCACCCAAGAATAAGACGTTGTCTCCCAAACTATCGATTTTTAACATTTGTATAAGTTTACCAGTTTGGATATCCAATTCTAAATTATATACTTCGAATCTTTCCGTACCACTACTAGGCTCGATATTATCTTCATCATCTTCATCACCAGGAAACCCAATAAATTTTCTTATAAGTCATAAGTCTCCTTCCAATGATTTTACAAGATAAGCTCGATTAGCATAATCCTCCTTCGAAGAAACAACATTTAGAATTACCCGATCATCCTTTAAATATGATAAATCAAAAGAGACAATGTTATTCCACCGTCCCACAGCATACACTAGACCTTTGTAGAATATAACATCATTGAAGAAATTATGAATATCCTCAATATAAGTCCAATTATTTTGTCCAGCTTTTAGAAAAGCAAGACATTTACGCACACTATAAATGACTACAACTATGTAATCATGTGGCTTAAATGTAGGATTAGAAGATAAAACTACCTTATGCACATCATACTCATAACGGTTTCTTGTTCTATACATCTCCGTGATGTAGATGGGTGGTAATTTGATGGATATTGCGCCTTTAAAAGGATTGAGGAGTGTTATAAGAGTATCTTCAAAATAATATTCAACTTTGGCTAACCAGCCATGACTTGAACCACAAAGCCTCTTGTTAAAATTTACTGGTAATTTGAACTTGTATTCTTCTTTGCACGAAATTCCATATAACTTTCTCTCCCACCTCTTTTTTATGGGAATCATAAGCATGGGCAATACATTATTATGTATTTGTCGATTTTGATAATTAAACTTTGCAATGAAATACCAATTTTTGCATACCCGACTGAAATATATGTGATCTAGACATTCTACTAACTTATCAAAAATCAAACTTAAAGGATGTGATTCTAAATTCCCCCGATCTATTTCCATTCATAATATTGAAAAACAAGTATAAGGGAAAGAGAAAGGTTAATTTTTTTTGTTGGGAAAGTTAGAAACAAGGCGTAGTTTAGAACTATCAGAAAATTAAAGTGTACATTGTTAATCTTGTTTGATAAATTTATATTAAAATATTCCAAATTTTATTATTTTAGTTTGGCATAAAATTAGGAATTCAGTTAGAGAAAATCTGTGTGGTTTCTATGTTTGGGTCAATTACATGAAAATCAAATATTCAAAATATAATTACGTTTTACTTATAAAGTTAAAGATACAAAATAAATACTTTTTAAACCAGTCACTACTATGTTTTAGATTTAGCAATATCATATATATATATATATATATATATATATATATATATATATATATATATATATATATATATATATATATATATATATATATATATATATATATATATATATATATATATATATATATATATATATTTATTTATTTATTTATTTATTTATTTCTTCATTTATTTTTTATTATTATATTAAAATTTGTTTATGTTAAGCGAAAAATTTCTCCATTGAAAAAACCAAATTTTCCTAAATAAAATGCAAGCGTTACTCCCAATCTGAAAACAAAGCACTTATTAATAACTAACTAACTAATCAAACTACAGTACTATATATTTCTATATAAAAAGCTATAACTTATTGCCACAATTCTTTTTATTCAACCATCTTTATTCTTTCCGTTAATTTTTAATTTTCAGTTATCATTATTTCTTATTTGAATTTTCTTTAATTAAACTTCTTTTTGACTTAATCAATAACAATTCACCCATTCAATTAAGTTTTATTTTCACTATTTTTTAATTATTTATTTTTAATGAATTTCATTGAAATACATTAATAAAATTTAAAAAAACATTCACACTACCAATTATTCATAGCCGTTAATTTTTTACTATAAATGTTTGAATTTTTTGTTATGATAAGATGTTTGAATTTTTTTTTATTATATATAAAATATTATCTGTGAATAATTTTGATGCTATTCAATATTTTATACTGATGATGTATGATTATTAATTTTTTAATTATCATTTGTATTATTTAAGTAATCTTTTAAATGATTTTTTGACTTTATCAATAACTACTCACTGAATTACTAACTAACCAGAGTTATTTAATTAACTATTTTTTAATTTAACTTAATTATTATTTTTTTTATTAAAATATATTTTAATTATGTTGTGAATCGGATACCTTGGAAATAAAATATAACTTTGTTGCTCAATGTAAGGAAAAAGAATGAGGAACACGATGAACACAAAGATTGATTATTAACTGCTATTCTTTCCTTTATCTTCAAAACAAGATTACAAGTATACAAGAATAACAAATAACCCTCTCACCCTAAATTAGGATTTGCAGTATGCAATGATGAGAGACTAGTATGCTATTTATAATAAACCTAACATACTAAACTAATGGGCTTTTATCACAAATACCCATTATAAGCTAACTTAGGGTACAAGCTAACTTAACCAATTGGACATAACAAACAGGCCCAATTCGATGCTAACAATTCTAGCATCCTTCGACACAATAGAGTTCGACCCAATATCTCACAAATTAATTGAGATTAATTATTATGTACTGTTAATGTAAAATTCTTTACACATTCGGTGCGTCATAACCATTCACAAATATTATTTTTTAAATAACTAAAATAAAAGTCAAATTTCAAAAAATATTTAACAACTACAATTTATTGACGTATAAAACTGTTTTATACTGTCAGTACATACCAATTAAATTTTAACTAAAAAATATTATAGTTGTTGCTGCAATTTGATACGTTAATAATATTAAGAATTACCATTTGTATTATCTTAATATAACAAGAAATTAGGAGTAGGTTAGAGATGATCTCTGCAATTGATAAGAGAATTCAATTCTTTTTTAGATTTTTTTAATAAAGTAATCACAATTATCTTTAGACTTTTTTATAAAGTAAAATAATCAAATATTTTTCACTTGTACCCTAATTCTTTTTTCTCTAACAAAATTATAGAATTGTTTTTGGCGTTTTACTTTATGAGATTAATTACTATGAGTTATCAGTGTAACTTTTTTACATAGTCAATACATTACAACTATTCACAAATATTATTTTATAAATAATTAAAAAATAAAAATTAAATTTTAATAATTATTTATTGGTTACGATTCACTAATAATATACAACTATTTTACTATTATTGGTACATATTAATTAAATTCTTATTCTATTTTTCTACGAACTCGTATAAAAATTGACTAAGAATAAAATTTTATTTGAAACTGAATTAAAAACATCTTTCTTTTAAGTTTTATTTTAATAAAATATTTAATTTTTTATATTTATTATTATCGAATAATTAATATATTTGATTTATATATAAAAAATACATTATTTATTCATTAAATTTAAAAAAGAAAAGTTTTTTTCTCAAAATATAAATTTGACTGATCAGGTCTAAACTTATCTAAATAAAAACCACAAACAAAAAAAAATGAAAATCATAAAAATAATTGAATGAATTTGAATCCACTTTTATGAAAATCGTTCATATATCAAATTTTGTATTGATTTTTTTAAATCGATTTAATTGACCCAAACCACAATTATAGAATTTAATGCTTAATTATTTGTATTAAAATAATATATTATATAAATTTATTATTAGTTCATATTTAATTTGTTTGGGTACTATTTATTTCTTTAGTTTATGTATTTATTTTTAATATTTTATTAGTTTGTAATTTTAATTTTTAATATACTTGCACATTACTCTAAACTTATTATTTTATGGTATTTTTATAATATTTATATAAATGAAAAATTATAATTTAATAGCTACCCAAAATTAATCTGAGCCACGCTTATATATATCTTTGGATGGAATGCGTTATCCCTCAGAATTGATCTAAAATCCTAAACCCTAAATTAGAATGTCCCTAATATGGATTAGAGAAAATCCATAATATAACAATGTAATAATAAATAATATAACAATGTGAAACGATATCAAATTCTAACCATGAAGGCAAATCAGCAAAAAGTGAATCAAATGCAATAATATATTTTAAGATTTTATTTTGATTATCTATGATATGATAATCAAATTCAAAATCAAATAATATTTATATCATTAATGAGAATCAAATCAACAATCAAAATAGAGTCAATACAAAATCAAATCAAATCAGAAAGCAGTGCAATGTAACAATTACAAAAGTACCAACAATATCCTGTTGAAAAAAAATGTGAAAAAAATAGAAAAACGATTAAAATAAAATCTAAAAAATATAGAAATATGACTAAAAATCAAATCAAATAAAATCACGAACCTACAAAACTTTTTGAATTTAAAAAAAAACATGAAAAAAGAAATTAAATCAAATAAAATAGAAAATATGATGAACTTGAGACACTGCATAACAGAGAACCAAATTGCAGACACCATGACAAATAGTGTGTAACATCCAAGATTTTTATCTAAGATATTATTAAAATTATAATCAGACTACGGCTATTTTTTTTAAAATTATAACACGAGGAATTATAACAATAACTGAAAAAAATGAATTTTGAAGAAACATAATTTTTGATAAAATGAAGTAATAGCTTAAAGGTTTCTAATGAAAGAAAATCAATATCCACATTTTTAAACGAGTTCAGATATTTAAACCAGTTCATATGCTAACATTAACAATAAGTGGAATCAAATAGTGTATCATATGGATATATTTAATTAAATAAAGTAATAACTTCGCAAAATCATGTTTTTCCTATACGCGTTTCAAACAACACACCGAATAATGTTTTACTCCTTGAGTACCTAAAATATTAATTGTAAGGGTCAAGTTTCATATTGAATGATACTCACCATAAAAGAATATCATAAATCATTAGCAAATATTTCACCAATTAAAATATAACTAATATTCCTTTTACATTATGCAATGCAATGTGACTAAAACCACTATATGAGGCACAAATGATCCGCATAAATAAAATAATCTCATTTTAATAGGAACTGCCACAAAGGTTCGAAAGCGTCAAACTTACCACAAAAGCTCCTGTCACTGAAGCTAGATAAACGTTATACTTGCCACAAATACTCCTATCATAAAGGCCTACAAAGACTCCTATCATAAAGGCCTGAAAGCCTCGGACTTGCCATAAAGGCACAAAAACATCGAATCAGTCGACGACAAAACACAATTTATATATATATATATATATATATATATATATATATATATATATATATATATATATATATATATATATATATATATATATATATATATATATATATATATATATATATATATATATATATATATATATATATATATGTTTGATTTAATTATTTTGTATAATTTGTAAGAAAAATGAATCAATAAGGAGATAAAATTATAGCATTCGGTTTAAACTTGACACTAGTTCACGTATTCATCTTTAAAGTGTAAAATTTTGATTATTTAGCTATTAATCCATATTCATCTTTAATAAGTATATTTAGATTTTGTCTTTAAATTCATCTTTAGCTATTAATCCAAATCCAAATTTTAATAAGTATCTTAATGATTAGTTACATACAATTTTCATGTTAACATCAAATTGTTAATAGTATTTGATTTGTGTAATAACATGCTCAAGAATTTGGATTCTCGATGAGCCAAATCACAACACATATTTGTTGGAGTGACCTCTATTTATATTGGTGTCAAAAATGATATCAAAAATAGAATATAACAGTTTTCTATGGTCGGTAGGAAATTCATAAGGGTAAATAAAGTAAAAAGGGAATACATAAATTAATTATAAATTATTATTCTTTAATTCGTTTTTTAAAGATTATAAATGTTATTGAATAATAAAGGATTGTATATGTTTTTTATTCTTATAAATATTTTAATTTTTATTTTTAGTCTTTATTAAAAAAATAAGATATTTTAGTTCCTACAAGTTATTTTCGTATAGAATTTTAATCCCTACTATTTTCTAAAATTCTAAAAACGGTTTAATTATCCTTAAAATTTTAAATTTATGAATAATTTTTTCATGCAAGTTTAGAATACTATAAAATATTTCTTGACCAAATTTTATAATTTTTTAAAATGAGAAGAATTAAATACGAATTTTTTAAATTTTAAAAAATAATGATAAAAATAATAAAAACTTCGATTTAAAAATCAAATTTGAGTTCATTTTTTTACGAGGAACTTTTTATAAAGTTCTAAAGATGTGTGCAAAATAATCATTTAAAAATACACATTGATTTAACAAGATGGACTAAAACTACGTGCATAATAATAATTTTGTAGAAATTAAAAAATATTATTTTTTTAATAGAAACTAAAATTGAAAATTGAGATATTTATAGATACCAAAACATATTTATCTCGTAATCCTCTCACTCTAATTAGGATTTGCATTGTGCAATAATGAGAGACTAGTATGTTCTTTATAAAAAAAAACTAACACATTAAACTAATGGAATTTTACACATATATTTGTTACAAGCTAACTTAGGGAACAAACTAACTTAAACAATTGGACATAACTAACAAACACAATTTGACATGCTAACAAACCTTGCAAATATCAACTAATGCATGTTCAAACAACCGACTACAACACACAATATTTCGGTGTGCGAGCAAGCGACCTCATGCTTAATTCATGTTTGACCGAAGCTACCCTTCGGCCATACTAGAGTTCGATCAATATCTCACAAGTATCCTCCTTGAAACAAACTCTATAACATCAAGGGAATAAACTAGATTTCTTCATGCAGCTTTGTCAACTGCATATAATAGAAAAACTTACAACTTAGCAACGTCTTGATGATCATATCAGCATCACTGTGATCTGTCGAAACCTTCAGCACTTATACTTCTCCATGCTCGATTATTCTTCTGACAAAATGCAACCTTACATCGACTTGCTTGATTCACTCATGATAGGTAATTCTTGACATATGTATTGCACTTTGATTATCACATTTAATAATGATAACTCAACCTTGAAGTTTCAGTTCCTTAGAAAAACCTTCAAGCCACAATGCTTCTTTCACAACTTCAGTGAGGAAAATATATTCTACTTTAGTGGTTGATAAGGCAAAAATCTTCTGTGTCGTTTTCCAACTGATTATTGTACCAAATATAGTGAACACGTATCCATAAATAGATTTTCTAGAATCCATACAACCTGCATAATCAAAGTCAACATATTCTTTGATTACTATTTTACTATCTTCACCACATGCTCCACCATAGATTAGGAATCTATTTAGAGACTCATTTATGTAACTTAGAATCCACTTCAATGCTTGTCAGTGAGCCTTTCGGAGATTCTCCATGTATCTACTTACAAGACTTACTACATATGTTATGTCGGGTCTACTATAGACCATAACATACATCAAAGAACCTATTATGTTAGCTATGAGATGCTATTCGTATAAGCTCTTTCGACCTTAATATTGGGACATTGGTATATACTCAGCTTGAATTGAGGGTTTGTCGGAGTCATAAGAGGATTTGAATTCGACATTCCAGACTTGTCGAGAATCTTTTATAGGTATACCTCTTGAGATAAACATGATTTCAACTACTTTCTATCTCTTCGAGTGTCAATCCCAAGAATACAAGATGTAGCTCCTAGATCCTTCATGTCAAAATCCTTATTAAGTTCAATCTTTACCTTCATTAGATCTTCGATATTGTTGCTTTCCATGAAAATATCATCCACTTAAAGCAACAAAATAACAAATGAATTTACATGTCGAAATTTGAAGTAAACACAATGGTCGAACTGACTTCCGATGAAACCTATGTGTGCCATGAACTTGTCGAATCTCCGATTTCACTGTCGAGGAGATTGTTTATACCATATAATGACATGTCTATCTTGCATACATAATATTCCTTTCCCATTTTTGCATACAAGAAATAAGTCATCACATCCATTTGTTCCAGCTCTAGGTCGAACTGTGCCACCATGGCAAGTAACATTCAAACTGACCCGTGCTTCATAATATGAGAGAACACATAATTGAATTCGAAACCATATTTCTAAGTGAAACCCCTTGCGACCAATCTGGTCTTGTATCTCTTTGATGTCACTTATTTGATTCCTTCCTTAACTTTGAAAATACAGTTACAACTGAATAACCTAGCTCCAGTAGATTTCTTGATCAATTTACAAGTGATTATCATGAAGAGACTTCATCTCATCATCCATGGCATTCAACCATTCAATCTTATTTCGACTCCTCATAACTTCCTTATAGTCTCTAGGTTCTTCATCTAGAATCTCACTTGCAAAAGTTAAGGCATAAGCTATGAGATCTGCATAACCAAGTCTCTGAGGTGGATTAATGAATCTTCTTGGTCTATCTTTCACCAATAAGTAGTCATAGATAGTTTCCTCAACTTCCATAATATCTTCGGTATATTGTGCTTTATCTTTAACTTGATATGGGATACACAATTTAACATCAACATACTCCACCTCAACAAGAATCTCTTCCTGTTCGAGCTTTTCTTTAGATATCTCTGCATTTCAACTAACATCATCAGTTTTCTTGAAAGTCATCTCAACTTTATTGAAAACTATATCACGACTGGCGATACATTTCTTGTGACCTGACTCTAGAAACCATAGCATGTAAGCTTTGAATCCCTCAGGATATCCGATCAACATGCATCTCATAGCTATATGTTATACTGTGAGCATAGGCTATGCAACCAAATAGTCTAAGTATTTAGAGATCTGGTGGATGTCCCGGCCAAACTTTTGCATGTGTCTTCATATCTAATGCAATCGAACGAATTTTTTTATCAAATATGTTGTTGTCGAAACAGCCTTTGGCCAAAACACCTTCTTTAATCCAACACTAGTAAACATGCATCTAACTCTTTCCAAAATGGTTCGATTAAAACTTTCGGCCAAACCAATTTGTTGGGGAGTACCTGCAATGGTTTTGTGCCATGCAATACCATAGGCTTCACAAAAGCTATTAAACACTTCATCGCAAAATTCAAGGCCATTATCGGTTCTCAACCTCTTGACGTTTTGTCATTCTGATTTTTGACTAGAGTCTTACAACTTTAAAAATTCTTAAAAGTGTCATCCTTATTATTTTGGATGAATACCCACAATTTTGTATCAAGGAAGTTCCAACAACGTACAATCAGATGAAGAGCTTGATTACATAAAGGTCAAGAGTTTTGCTAGGAGTCTATTACCTACTCAGAATGGTCGTTTCCATGTTGTTTTCATTCTCCTTTAGAATAAGGCTATCCATACCATTAGCTGGTAGGTAACTTTATCCGTTTGGATGTGAAGGGACAATGAAAGGGTCATCGTTTGGTCATAGAAGGCAACACGTAGGAATACCTTTAGCAATTCGTAGGGACGATCATCACTTTTCGTAGGCAACAATCAAGGGACGAGATCATGTATTTGTAGGTAACATCGAGGGTCATCGAGGGACTACGATCTTTGTATATATGAGACTATGATGATGTTATTCGTAGGCAACTTTGCTAATGGTATCCCTACGTTCGAGGGACATGACCATTGTATTCCGAAAGGCAAAGAGAGAGGATATCCTAAGGGGGTGCAAGTGTGATGAGTGTGTTTGATTCAGATATTTTAGTCTTGAATTAGAAGTGATCTAAGGGTTAATTTTATATTTCCATACAAACCCTAGTTAGCTAGTAGTTAAATATATACAGTAAAGTAAAGGTGCGGAAAGTAAAAGTGCAGTAATGTAAATCCTACGCTATTACATGGCTTTGAGGCAGATACATAATAGGAGTGCGGAAAGTAAAGGCAAAAATATAAATCTACGCTATTACAGAATAAAACTTTGCGACCTATACATCTTTTCTAGAATTGTAAATATGAAATAGCAGATAAATAATCAGAATAATAAGAAAAATGTTAATGAAAATATTTTGAAAAATTAGTAAAATGTTTTTAGGTTAGTAACCCTAATGACTAGAAAGGAAATAATTTTTGGACTTTTTGCGATTGATTTTAACGAATAAAACCTAATTCTATGTTAATTAACATTTAATTAGAAAAATAATCGAAAATATGAATAAAAAATAAATGTTTTTGTGTCAAAAATTAAATAAAGGTTTTAGAAACCTAAATCTAAAATTAAAACATTTTTTGGATTTTAGAGCCGGTTACTATTATAGGACAGGTTGAACCCACTTAAACTCTGGTAGGGTAGACACCTATACCTCATGCAAGCCTTAAACCTAGGGCTATTGTGTGAATTGCTTGTGCTTGCTTGTTTAAACATAACATCATAACATCATATCATTTCTAACTATTTCAAGGACCTAGGTATTTATCTTTGCTCTGTTTTGTAGGAATCATGGCTTCCAGAAAGACTACCAGAATCAATTTCATGGGCATACCTTCTCAACTCAAAGAATTAGTTTCATAAGTTCCCGATCATGCTTAGTTTATCAAAAGACATGGTTATCTTCTTGACTTGGTTGTCTCCGATTTTGAAGAAGATATGATGCACGTCGTATTCCAATTCTTCGATCCGAAACATCATTGCTTTACATTCCCAAATAATCAGTTGGTACCCACATTGGAAGAGTTCTCTAAGCTACTTGGGATACCTATCCTTGATCAGATACCATTCGCCGGTTCAGAAAAGGCTCCGAAATACGAAGATGTCGCATCAATGTTACATCTAAAACGATCAGACATTGAAGCTAATTGGGAAACAAGAAGCGGAGTTAAGGGTTTGCTTGCTAAGTTTCTGAAAAAGAAAGCTCGAGAATTCCTAAAGGCTATGAGTTTCCATGCATTCGAAGATATTTTGGCCTTGCTAGTCTATGGTCTGGTGTTATTTCCTAATCCAGATCAGTTCATAGACGTTAACGCCATCAAGATATTCCTCGTTCGTAATCCTGTGCCTACCTTACTTGGGGATATTCTGCATTCTCTCTACACTCGTACTATCAAAAGACAAGGAACTCTCATGTGTTGCTTACCATTACTTTCTAGGTGGTTTATTTCGCACCTTCCTCAATCAGTAATGAAGAACGAACAAAGATTGAAGTGGTCTCAAAGGCTGATGTCACTTTGTCATTCAAATATCCGTTGGTGTCCTTTTCTCAAAAGGACTTCACCTTTATTGAGCGTTGTGGGGAATTCCCTAATGTACCACTCCTTGGCATAAGGGGAGGTATCACTTACAATCCTTCTCTAGCTCTGCGTCAGTTTGGTTATGCTTGAAGAGATGGTCCTCATGATATGCTTCTTCAAGACATTGTGTTTGACTACAACAACGATCTCCAGAACTGCCGTCAAGGATTTGTGCAGGCTTGGGGCATGGTAAAGAAGACTGATACCAAGACCTTGGGGCACAAAAGTTCCATCCCTTGGGAACCTTATCTCAAATGGGTGCGAGCTCGAGCTCAAAACCTCATGATGCCATTTACAGTTGTTCTACCAGTGCTTATGGAACCTGTTGTTGTAGGTAATGAACCCTACACCATTCTTCATCCAGACATGCCTACTAATTTCAAAGACTTGAAGAGATCCTGGATTCAACTTAAAGAAGAAAGGGATACCTTCAAAGCTCAGTGCTATGCAAGCGAGAAGAAGGTATTAGATTTGACAAAGCTACTTCACGAGGAGAAAAGCATCAATACCTACTTCAACACAAAGAGGAAGCGCCCATGGGAGACCTAAGCTCTAGGAATTTCTTTTTATTTGTTTAAATTTTCTTTTGTACTCACTAAAATATAAGCTAATAAAAAGTTTGTTCGTGCTTGTTTAACAAATTTAAATTCCTAAGGTCCTTGAAAACATTGCATTGCATAACATCGCATATCATGGCATAACATTTCATAACAGGTACATTGAAGACCGGTTTTCTTGTTCTCTCGCTGTTTATTTCAGCAGAAATGGCTCTTGAACAGACTGTCAAAGATCTCCAGGCTCAGACTGCTCAATTCCAGGAAATGTTCACCAACTTGGTCCAAGGCCAGAAAGACCTGAAGAAGCTCATCACCAGAAAGAAGAAGACTATTGTTATCCTCAACATGGGAAGAAATCACAAGGGTCCAGTCAGGGTGGTCAAACAATTTGAACTCTCAAACAAGAGCGGTGAAACTGAGAGAAGTGTCAAGAACAATGAAGGAAGCCATCATGAGTATGAAAACAAAGATGAAGACTATGAGAGTGAACAGTATCCTCCTGACAACGAGAGGTACAAATGACTTGAAGAGCGTCTGAATGCTGTGGAAAATCTGAAGATGTATGGGCTGAACTTTGATGATCTGAGTCTTGTTCTTGGTCTGGTAATTTCCCGCCGCAAGTTCAAATTCCTACCTTTGCCAAGTATGATGGAATCTCTTGTCCGAAGCTGCATCTGAAGTCCTATGTTCAGAAGATCCATCCTCATACTGAAGACAGGAAATTGTGGATCCATTTCTTTCAAGAGAGTTTATCCAGAACTCAGTTGGAGTGGTATTATCAACTAGAGAGTACCCACATTCATACCTGAAATGATTTAGCAGATGTTTTCTACAAACAGTACCAGTACAATGCTGAATTGGAACCCATCCACATGCAACTACAGAGCATGTCTATGGGTCGTGCTGAGAAGTTCAAAGAATATGCTCAGAAATGGAGAGATTTAGCAGGTAGAGTTCAACCACCCTTGTCCAATAAGGATTTGGTTGACATGTTTATGGGAACACTGACAGGCCCATTCTTCAATCATCTGATTGGAAACTCTTCGTCCGGATTCACCAAGCTGATATTGAAAGGTGAATGTACCGAAGTTGGAATCAAGAGCAGAAAAATACAAGTAGAGTCATCTTCAAATGTTGCGAAGAGATCTTTTGGTGGTAAGAAAGAAGCCAATGGTGTATATGGTCAGAAGACCCGTGAAAAAGCTGACCGCACTCAATCTGTGGGCACAGTTGTGATCTTCAATCTTGCACCAGCACAACCTCGAGACAACGTAGCGTAGCGCGCCGCCGAGCGGTTTACGAAGATCAACATGTCATTGTCTCAAGCATTGCAACACATGTTGAAAGAAGAGCTGATTACTTTGAGGGATCCTCCTCAACACGTCAATACTTCCTCTCCAAAGTACAATACTAATGTAAGGTGTGCATACCAGCCTGGGAAAGACACCAACAATGGGCTCGAAGAACAAAATTCAAGACATGATTGAAGCTAGAGAAATTGAATTCGACCCTCCTGTCGAAACTCCGAATGTGATCAACGCACCAATTCCTGACCATGGTAAAAGTTCCAATACTATTGACGACTCCTCCTATGTTTATGATGTGAATGGGCTGACTATTCCTCTGATGGCTGTCAAGAAAGATTTGTTGCAAGCCGATGTATTTCGGATACCACGATATGGTGTGCATCTGAATCTGATGGATGTGCTTGGTTGAAGAGGCGTATTCAACGCATGATGGACAACCGAGAAGTGATATTTCTAAAACCTCCGTCTGTGGAGAATTTGCGTGAAGATATTTCTAAGAATCTGAAGATCGAAGATGTAGACGAAGCCATACCAATAGTCTGGGATACCTTGGGCGGTCAAGTGGAAAGTTTGATTTCATGGTTAAATATACGCTCCGAAAGTTACAAGATTCCTATCGAGAGCGTCAAGGCAACGGATGAGAGGCGATTTCCCAGTATCCGATGTGAACTCAATAAGGATCACCTCAATCCGTGCCTGAGTGGCACCTCTCATTATTACCTCGCCCGATTAATTCCATATTCCTCTGACAAAGCTATACCTTGGAATTATGGAGCCGAAGTTTACTATCATGGCGTCAAGCAAGAACCTTTGACCATTGAAGACATTGTAGTTCAAGCTACCAATCCTGACATCGGCAACATCACCACATCAAGTAAAGTAACTAAAACCGGAAGAGTATTTTCTCCAAAGATCTCTCATTCGAAAGACACTACTACACCAATTCGCATTCCTGCTATCGAACCGGTTCAAAACGAGAGGAAAGAACGATAACTCATCACCTTTCGAAGAAGTGCCAAAGGAAGTTGATGAGGATACCTCCAAGTAAGAAATGGAGGAAATTCTGAAGATCATCAAGAAGAGTAACTACAATGTTGTGGAACAGTTGGGACAAACTTGTCCAAGATATCCATGCTAGCTCTGCTGTTGTACTCTGAGGCTCATGCTATGCTAAAGCCTTGGTAAAGTTTCTGAAGAATGCTCACATACCTCAAGACACCACTGTTGATCAATTTGAAGGTTGTATTGCTAGCCTGACAGTCAACAATGGTTTAGGCTTCTCCAATGCTGATTTAACTCCTGCCGGAAGGAATCACAACAAGGCCTTGCACATCTCCATTGAATGCAAGGGCACTACATTGTCTCACGTATTGGTAGATACTAGTTCTGCTTTGAATGTTCTTCCGAAGAGCGCTTTCGACTAACATAATGCTGAAGGAGTGGTCATGAAGCCCAGTGACATAATCGTAAGAGCTTTTGATGGTTCAAAAAGAATAGTACTTGGAGAGCTCATCCTGCCAGTTAAAGTCGGTGCCCAGACTTTTGACTCTACTTTCTTTGTCATGGACAATCGTCCAGCTTACTCTTGCCTACTCGGACGCCCTTAGATACATGGGGGCGGTACCATACCTACGCATCGGAAGTACCCAATGAAGGGGAATATTGATATGGTATACGGTGAAGAAGAATATATGATAAGCCATATGCAGTCATTCCGATACATCGAGATGGAAGGAGAATTTGTCGAAACTCCCTGTCAAGCTTTCGAAGCAATTCCACAAGTCATGCCTGTTGACTCTTCTATCACTCCTAAAGTTACTAGAGTTCCACCGAAGATGGCCTTACTGAAAGACGCTAAAGCTGTGATTGAAGCGAGGTTGTCTTGTTTGGGTCGACTCCCGATCTTCCATTGAAATCGACAAGGTGGTTTAGGCTTCATTGTCAAAGGTCAGAAGATGATACGCCGCGAACGTGCCGGCAAATTTCCTTTCCACATCAACAAAAGCGGAGTCATGCTATAGAAGACGACGACGGCGACTTCGACATCAACAATTGGATCTTCCAACTCCAGACG